>BPLQ01005333.1:0-35786 GCA_021605075.1 Caerostris darwini | reverse complement strand
GCCACAGTTTTAGGGTTCGAGACCCAACGGTGTCATGGATGTTTGTAGTGGTTCGAAATCTACTTTCAGCAGTTGATCGCGGTCTATTAAGAATGCAGAAAAAATAGAATAATATAAAAAATAATAGTATTATCTGTATGGCAATCCTCCTCATCATTAGCGCTATAGCTCCATGGTGGGACACGCCATCTGCGCGCTGGCAGATTTCTAGATGGGAGTTGTTTTCTTTTTATTGATAGAGTTGTCAGCCCTAAGCCCAACGCTCTATAGAGACTGGGAAATATGGTTTAAAATTATGGTTCCAACACTACAAAACATCCATGGCACCTCCGGGACTCGAACCTGAAACCCGTGGTACAGAACGCCAGAGCGATAGCCACTGGCCATTCAGGCCCATATTTATAAATAAACAACAATAAAAGTTTTCATTAATGATAACTAAATTTATATTTAATAGATCATAATCAAAAAAGGCAATAGCTATGAAGTCAAATGTGAATTTATGACGCCCATGAAATGGAAAACATTAAAATATTCGTAGCCAAAACTTTTATTTACTCAACTATTTCTTATTAAAGTTTGAAAATCCAAATTCACTAATATCGTGGAGAATAAGTTGATTCGCTCTGATTTTAATCGTTTACAAATATGTTGCCCTCAAGTATTATATAAATAACGACGATTTCGTTAATAAAATAAAAAACAATTAAGCAACAAACAATGAAAAAATTAACCCCCCCAAAAAAAACAATAAACAATAAAAAATTCATTAAAAATAACTAAATTTATATTTCTAGATCATAGTAAAAAAGGTACTAAATATGAAGTTCAATATGAATTTATGGTGACCATAAAGTGGAAAAAATTTAAATATTTACGAAAATTAAATCTTTTTAAATTATGAAAATCCAAATTCCCTAATATTGTTAAGATTAAATTTACTCTCTCTCTCTCTCTGTTTTTAATCGTTTACAAATATGTTGCAATTCATTATTATATAAATAAAGAAAATTTCTGTGTCATGTAAACTATTTCATTTTACAATTCGAACAAGTATTTTTAGATCACTCCTGAAACCACTGTAACTCACCTCTACAACACAATCATCCAGAAATAAAACCTATCTATTCCAATCCTGGTTTTCACTCTACTTCCCCAAGTAGGTTAGAGGAGCAGCTATCAGCATTTCGTCGCTCTTTTGCTTCGATTTTATTTGTAACCTCCTTTTTGAGCCCCGGTCATTTTCGGCTCAGAAGCCCCCTGGGCGCTCCTTTATCCTGGGGGGTGTTTCTGGGGAATTTGGGGCTCCATCATCACTTACGGTCACAGTTACCGGAGTTAGGCTTCTTCTTCTTCCTTCACGCTGGTTGGAGGAGATTCGCGGAGGATTGGAAGGTTTTTATCAACTTCTTGCTGTTGCTTGTCCTTTGTATGGTTTTTATGCTATGATAAGTATAGATTGTACTACACTAAATGCTACCATAAAGCTTCGTAGTGCTTTTTGAGTTTGGGGTTTTGATTAAAAGGAAATTATTTGCATGAATAATTTTATTCATATTATAATATCATAATTTTAAGATTAAAAATATTATTATATAAATCTGTTAATATTACAATTAAACTCATTACAATTAATTGAGTTTTTAACTGGCGAGCCTCGAAATCTGAATGGGTTTCTGAACATTCAAGTAGTCAATTAATTATTTATCACTGATAATGATGAATGATTATTCATATCGTAATAAAACTGTTATGTTTATATATTTTTTTCTTAGAATTCTTCTTTTTCATTTAAACGAAAATCATAGTATTGCTAAGTAATCGCAATGAACACGTAAGTATTTAAAATTGTAGTACCAGCATAAGCCACGTCCTCATTTGAATGCAAGTGTTGTTCGCGAACGCTTTTTCCAGATTTTCAGTGTCACATCAACCTCCCATCCATTATCTCCTCTGTGGTCTTCCAGCTGGTTTTAGGAAGGTCTTAAAGTCTACTAGGGTCGAGACTCTGTTTAATTGTTTCCCTCCATACTGAAGCAAACATTTGTGGACAGCTTTACCAAACGACGCTTACAGTTCGCGCATTCAAATATGAACAGAGCATATACATTATGACCACCTGTCAATAACGAGTTGGCCCACCTTTGGCGCGCAGCACAGCTACAATCCGCCTTGGCATGGATTAATACCACCACTTAATACCAGTTAAATACCACTTCAACCTGATCACGTGCCTTCCACGTCATCCAGGCGAGTTCATTGCAAAATGTAGGGGTGGTCATAATGTTTTGGCTCTTGAGTATATATATATGTATTGGTTCCAGCAAGAACTACAAACTTTCTCATTCGTTTTATTTGTAATACACAATTAGGTGTACAGAATTAAAAACTAAAATTCTCAGTCCAATTTATCTATCACGTATTACATTTAAAACTGAGATTTTCCCAATTTGCAAACACAGTTAAATTGCTTAAAAATTTTAGATAAACAACAATAATAAGTTAATGAAGATTTTTTTTAATGTTTTTTATGTTAAATATAATTAATTTTATTTAATGAAATTAATTTTATATTTACTAGATCGTAATCAAAAAAGTCACTAAATATAAAGTTAAATATGAATTTAAGATGTACATGAAGTAGAAAACATTAAATTATTCGTAGCCAAAACTTTTATTTATTCAAATACTTCTTTTTAAGTTTTGAAATTTCAAATTCAATAATAATATGGAGATTAAGCTTTCTATCGCTGATTTTAATTGTTTGCAAATATGTTGCCATTCATTATTATATAAATAAAGACGATTTCTGTGCCACTATTTCATTTTAGAATTCGAACAACTATTTTAGTCCACACCTGAAACCACCTTACCTTACCTCTACAACCCATTCATCCAGAAATAAAACCTATCTATTCCAAGCCTCGTTTTCACTCTACTTCCCCAAGTAGGTTAGAGGAGCAACTATCAGCATTTCATCGCTCTTTTGCTTCGATTTTATTTGCAACCTCCTTTCTGAGCCCCGATCATTTTGGGCTCGGAAGCCCCCTGGGCGCTGCTTTATCCTGGGGGGTGTTTCTGGAGGATTTGGGGCTCCATCATCACTTACGGTCACAGTTATCGGAGCCAGGCTTCTTCTTCTTTCTTCACGCAGGTCAGAGGAGATTCGTGGAGGATTGGGAGGTTTTTATCAACTTCTTGCTGTTGCCCAACCTTTGGCTGTTTTTTATGCCGGGATAAATATAGATTGTTCTACGCTAAAAGTTACTATAAAGCCTCAAATTGCTTTTTTAGCTTGAGGTTTTGATTAAAAGGAATTTATTTGAATGTGTAATTTTATTCATATTATAATGGGATAATATTATGAAACTATAATATTATAATAATTATATGATAATATGATAATTATATGATATAATTATGAAAAAAATTGATCAAAACAAATTAAATGAATTTGTTTTAATAATTTGATTGATTAAAACAAGTGATTAAAAAATTAATTTTATCTCTATAAGTAATTAACGTTTATGAATAATTAAAACGAATGATTTGTGATGATGATGGGACTAATAATTACAGAAATAAAGTGATGAAAAGTTTTCAATACTGTTGCAATTACTTCAAAACATTTGACATATTAATCCCTAATTCTTTTGATTACTTTATGAGGACGAATTCACTTTAGAACCTTAATCATGTCCCAACTGTATTCACGTTAGCTAACTACTGGTGGCGAGTTCTTCTGACACTACTTTGAAAAAAGGAAGACAATGGAAATTGTAACTTAATACATCAATTCAATTAATAATAAGCAGTAGTTAACAAATCAGGAAAAGCATAACATCTTTTTGCAGATTAATGGAAAAGCAACGAACCACCAAATCACGTCATCCAATTGAATTACAATTATCTGCATATCGGAAAATTTACAGTCTGCTAATGAAAATCCCAAATTCATATTAGACTGCAAAGAAGTAAAAAAACAAAAACACAGCCTGGATTGTTATTTTTCATCAAAATTCGATAAACACAAGCAAAAGCATCCCATCCACCTTTAGCCTTGAGGCAAATGTGACTACTTGAATCTTCATTAAAAGTTCTTCTGATTTAAAATTATTTCCCAAACCGAGGTTGCTCTTAAGCCCTGAGGTTGCAAAACAAAGCAAATGAATTTTCGTTAAATTTTTCTTTTTTTTTTTTTTTCTTTTCACCTTGATTTTGATCATTCTGGTGCAGTGCACTTTCAGGTAATTTCGATTAACTGCAAGATAGAATGCTTATTAAACTCAAAATCTTTCGGAGAAATGAAGGGGAGAAGATCTTGTAAAAAATATGAAAATTGCCTTAAAAGATCAGCGAGACAGATTAAAGCGAAGCGGGAAGAAGATGAAGATGTTTAATGAAATCTTCTTCACGGATGAAGCATTCTTTTGTGCGTCACTATGCTAAAGCATTGTAGTATTCGTGCAGTCCAAGTTTATTCGGCCTGATTTGATCTTTTAGCTCCTATTTATAATATGATTTGCGAAATAGTTTCATGTAAAGCTGCAAAAGACTGTAAAAAGCCCGCTGAAATAATTTACATTGAGCTTGTTGGACGTATTTGAGGTGAAACACGTGTTTTGTATCAATTTAGTTAACATTAAGCTTTAATTCATACGTAAATGGTAAGTAACTGCCATCGATTTTTGTAAACAGTTTTGTTTGGTACTTCCTAGAAAACTTGGCAAAAAGCAGAAGTAGTATAAAAAAGGCAATTTTATTTTTAGTTTTAATATTTTTCGTGACTATTATTTATTTTGCATGAAAAATGTTTTGTTTTGTTTAAAAACGAAAGAGATACATTTCAATAAAAAATTAACACAGATATTTACTTTTTCAGTAATTTTTTGGCAAGTGTATTATCCAAAACAATTTATTTGAATGGTTCCAAAGAAGGAAATAAAATTTAGCTAGATAATATTGATATCATATTGAAATTTAGACAGTAGTTTAACAAAGTTTCTAACGATTTGTAAAATTAACTAAAACTGCGTCTTTACTACAGACATATTTTTTAATACTGTTGCAATTACTTCATAAGCATTTGACCTATTAATCTCTAAATCTTTTGATCAGCTTTATGAGGACGAATTCACTTCACAACTTTAATCATGTCCCAGCTGTAGACACGCTAGCTGATTACTGGTTGTCAGTTTTGCAAATACTACTTTGAAAAACGCTTATACAATGCTAATTGTAATAATATCCGCTGTGAGGTTTGAATCGAATGGTTCAGGGCAATGGCACCCAAAGCGAACACAATCTAGGGGTCACAATCTCAGTAGCATACAGGGCAGGGATGTAGGATCGTACATCCACGACACATACATATTTATATTGTATATTGGTCTTTTGGGAAAATTATTCTCTGTACGAAAAGAGAGACAACTTTGCAGTACGATGAAATGTCAATAGGACAACCTTTGTCACAGTTTTTTTTAAGCTGCAGCAGAGAAAACTCTTTCTACTCTGTTACCCTTAGCGACGAACCTGGAGGCACCTCTTCTTTTCAGATGATTCAAGTTTCTTCGTACGATATCATAAAAATGTTTGTCGTGGCTGACCATTACCAGCATATATTCATAATCGTCATGCGAGCTCAACTCAAAACTAGGTCCTTATATAACACTCGCACATCACTATGAATATCGCAATTTTCAAATTTTCGAATTTTTTAAAAATCTTTATATAATATTTGATCCAAAAATATCGTCAATAATGTAAAAAAATGAAATTATCTAATTTATGTAGGATTTGTTTGTCTGCAAATCCAATTAACAGATGGGTCTCTAAACGGTATGTGTTGACAGAGAGTTTTCACCATGTGGGGAGTAATGAACTTTGAACTTTGAGTAGGAGTAGGGGACAGACCCCGTAGATGAGAGCAAGGTTGGCGGCCGAAGACAGCGGATAGGTGACGGACGCAGCGAGAGAATGAAACTTGCATCCATCAGATAACGTAATTGGAGATGATAGTTCCAAATTTTGGTAGCAAAACCAATATAGATCCACCACAGATGAGATAATAACCTTTCTTCATAGTTCATTCAAACTTCCTCGAATAAGACAACATTACTGAAAGTAAATGTCATATTGGCAATTCTGTATGATTTATTAATGAGTCAAGCAATTGATATCGAAGGAGTAAACTTGTGTTCATTTTCAAACTCATTTCAAATATCCATATAAATCAATAAAATTCCTTTTAGAACAGTAACAATTTCTTTATAGTAGTAACCAAACGTAAAAGCTTAAATTAATTTTGGACGAAATATAATATTACTTCAAATTAAAATAACAAGCTCTTCTTAAAGTGATAAACATGTTACTGAAAGACTATTACATCAGTACACTGGAAGAGAATCACTTCATTCATTTGAGGATAACAATTACCATACAGAAATTAAACAGAATTTAAACAGCTTCTTAAAAATTGACTTACATAATAAGCAGACACCAACAAATCAGGAAAAGCATAACAGCTTTTTGCTAGTTAATGGAAAAGCAACGAACCACCAAATCACGTCATCCAATTGAATTACAATTATCTGCGTATCGGGAAATTTACAGTCTGCTAATGAAAATCCCAAATTCATATTAGACTGCAAAGAAGTAAAAAAACAAAAACACAGCCTGGATTGATATATATATATTCCGCCAAAATTCGATCAGCACAAACTAAAGCATCCCACCTTTATCCTTGAAGCAAATGGGACTACTTGAATCTTCATTAAAAGTTCTCTGATTTAAAATTATTTCCCAAACCGAGGTTGCTCTTAAGCCCTGAGGTTGCAGAAGAAAGCAAAATGAATTTTCGACAATTTCTTTTTTTCTTTTTTCTTTCTGCCTTCATTTTTAAGATGCTGGTGCAGTGCACTTTCAGGTAATTTCGATTAACTGCAAGATAGAATGCTTATTAAACTCAAAATCTCTCGGAGAAATGAAGGGGAGGCAGGGGGGAAGATCTTGTAAAAAATATGAAAATTGCCTTAAAAGATCAGCGAGAGAGATTACAAGCGAAGCGGGAAGAAGATGAAGATGTTTAATGAAATCTTCTTCACGGATGAAGCATTCGGTTGTGCGTCATTATGCTAAAGCGTTGTGGTGTTCATGCAGTCCAAGTTTATTCGGGCTGATTTGATCTTTTAGCTCCTGTTCATCATATGATTTGGGAAATTGTTTCCATTAAGGCTCCAAAAGACTGCGAGAAGTCCGCTGAAATAATTTACATTGAGCTTGTTGGATGTGTCAGAGGTGAAACACGTGTTTTGAGTCAATTTAATTAACATTGAACTTTTATTCATACATAACTGATATACAACTATGATCGATGCTTGTTAAACGGTTTTGTTTGGTACTTCCTATAAAACTTGGCAAAAAGCACGCGTAGTGATATAAGGTAATTTTATTTTTATTTTTAATATTTTTAATGAATATCATCGTTTTTGCATATAAAAATGTTTTCAGCAATGGTTCGAATTTACGAAAGTTATTCAAAGATGTCAACTGATTGCTTTTCGTTTTACAGTGACAAAATTCAAGAATTCTAAAACATTTTTTTTATCTTTTTACTAATGAATCTGTCAAACACTCAGACAGCTGTCTTGGATGCCTTACCGCAAGCGCTGCACAGACGTTACTCACTTTCACTGCATTTTCCAGAGGCCACGTTTAACTTGAAGATAAGCTACGGACGCGGAGTAACAATGCCCCCGTAACGCTCTACGATCATATTAGACTGGGACCTACGGTTTAAAGTGGATTCCGAACCACTACAAACATCCATGACATCGCCGGTATTCGAACCCGATACCTGTGGTACCGAGTGCCAAAGCGCTAGCCACTCAGCAATCATATCTGTGCCACTTTGTTTAATTTTTGTTTGTGCAGAATAATTAAATTTTTTGAATAGATCTGTGATATTACCATAATCTTACTATTTATACTTTAATTTAATGATATTTTTTTATATTTTGCATACGAATATTATTATATAAATTAAAAAATATATATCGCACCACTTTTTTAAAAATGTTCTCAATTTTTCTAATCTGAACTTAGCATGCAACAAACACATTACATGTTTCGAAACTTACTATAAAACAGAAATAAATAAACCATATATTTTACCTATGTTACCGAGCGCCAGAGTGCTAGCCACTTGGCCATTCAAGCCCTAGATTCTAAAACAAAAACAAAAGATTCTTAACATTTTTGTATGTGCATCTCAACTCTAGGCGCAGTGATGTGATGTAGGTGTTGTAGTAGTAGTAGTAACTAGGTATCTATAAAGAATCAGAAAAGCTTTAAAATCTTAAATATAAAACATATTTTAATTTTGATTAATTTATTGTATTTCCAGTTTTGAAAACATTATTCACACCACTATTCTTAACATTATTTCTCTAAGGCGACTTCAATAATCATCTTGACTAATAAGCATTTCATAAGAAATGTTGATTAACATATTATAGAAATCAGACTATTTCACCATCAGACCATAAAGACCATTGCTGAAATCATTGTTTTTTTTTTTTTTTTTTTTTTTTCCCCCTCATTTCGAATAAAATTAATTACATTTCAAGCAACTATGACATTCATAAACTAACAACTAAACATTCATCAACCAATACATTTCATGTTCGTACTCCTACTATTTCTATACTTAAGTTATTACGTAAAATTTGAATTTTTTAAATTATAACTAGCTCTAAAATTTTCCAATTATAATGACGAATTTCAATTTTTATAATAAATTGATTGTTGTTAAAAAATTTTAATTCTTAATGTTTAAAATAAATTTTTGATTCTTATGAGTAGGTTTGCTTTATATATATATCAGCGATTCATTATTAACGTACAATAAAATCATACGTATTTACTATTTCGTAAAACTGTTTTAGGTAATACAATAGAAATAAAAGACCTGCACCAGTCTCACAGAGAGCTTCCATGTGGTAGAACTACTGGAAAGGAGCTCATTCCAAATTCGACAAGTGACTTCGAGACGAAAATTTTCTTGTTTATGTTGGAGAGGAGCACGGGAAATCCATAGACTGGCTAGTTCTTCCACTGAATTAGGAGAAGGGCGTATTCTCCAAATGCCACCATTGGGTTGCTTGTTACAAATTTTGGTAGCACGAAAATAATCCAAGCCAAGAAATACAAGAAAATAATTTGAGGTAATAGCAATCCATTGAGAAAATGACAACCCAAATCTTTCAGATACTGGAGGTGATCGGTTCAAATTTGGGTATCAAAATCTTTTTGTTATCATATTCCCGTTACCTAAATCTCTGTTATTAGGCGACGAGCAGACAAATACAGTAAGGAAAAACAAAAACCATCACTAAAGGTATTGACAGCAACACAAAAAGGGATACAGTTAAAAACAGTAGGGCATATGATGAGGTGCTCTCCAATCATGGATACGCCATAGTCTCAAAGGGGACAGATATATGTAGCAGCAGGTTCTGTTCTATACAGGTGACTCTGTAAGTAGCCATGGCCTTTGCCAAGTCTAAAGCAACCCACGCCGACAGCTCTAGGGAAGGAAGTGGGAATGCTTGTTGAGTTATTCGATAGAGAATTCCACTCTTACTCAGAAGCGTTTTCTCTATACAGGTTGAAACGGTCGGATTTATTAGAGAAAGATATATATCACCTAATATGATGCCAAGGCAAAGGAGGATCAGGTTGCATCATTTTGATCCCTTCTTGGCCAACCTATCAGCATGCTCATTTCCATATATCCCGCAATGACTTGAAATCCACTGCACAGCAATGAATTTCCCGGTGTTTAACAGTTTATCTATCTTCACTATGCAGTTTCTAGAAATCTCACATTAACTGTGGAGAAATATCCCATCCCCTAGTAATCACACATTCACATTCGGAGTTGTCTGGTGTGGAGAACAAAAAATGACGATGTTCTTTTTTGTGCTAAAAGAAATGGCAGGTATTTTACTATCAAAGTAGCAAACCCAATATAGTCAAACCCTTCTTCACAGAACATTAATAGCCCTTCATCATAATAGTTAAGAGCCCTTCTTCATAGTTCCTTCTAACTTCCGCGAATAAGACATCATTATTAAAAATAAATGTCAACTTGGTAAATTCTGTATGATTTCTGTATGAATTCTGCAATTGATATCGAAGAAATAAATTTGTGCTCAGTTGCAAATTCATTTAAAATATTCGTCTAAATCAACAGAAATCATTTTAGAACCGTAACAATATCTTTATATTAGTAACCAAACGGAAAAGCTCAAATTAATTTTGAACGAAATATAATATTGCTTCCAATTAAAATAGCAACTTCTTCTTAAAGTGATAAACTTGTTACTGAAAGACTATTATATCCGTATACTGGAAAAGAAACATTTAATTCCTTTGAGGATAACAATTACCACACAGCCATTAAATAGAATTTAAACAGCCTCTTAAACATTGACTTACATAATAAGGAGTGGGCAGCAACTCAGGAAAAGCATAACATCTTTTTGCTGGTTAATGGAAAAGTAACGAACCACCAAATCACATCATCCAATTGAATTACAATTATCTGCGTATCGGGAAATTTACTGTCTGCTAATAAAACCTCCCAATTCATATTAGATTGCGAAAAAGTAAAAAACAAAACACAGCCCGGGTTGTTATTTTCTGTCAAAATTCGATAAACACAAACTAAAGTATCCCACCTTTAGCCTTGAGGCAAATGTGACTACTTGAATCTTCATTAAAAGTTCTCTGATTTAAAATTATTTCCCAAACAGAGGTTGCTCTTAAGCCCCTGAGGTTGCAAAAGAAAGCAAATGAATTTTCGTTAAATTTTTTCTTTTTTTTTTTTCCTTTACACCTTCATTCTGGTGCAGTGCATTTTCAGGTAATTTCGATTAACTGCAAGACAGCAACTCAAAACCTTTCGGAGAAATAAAGGAGGGGCAATCTTGTAAAAAAATATGAAAATTGCCTTAAAAGATCAGCGAGAGAGATTACAAGCGAAGCGAGAAGAAGATGAAGATGTTCTATGAAATCTTCTTCACGGATGAAGCATTCGGTTGTGCTCCATTATTCTAAAGCGTTGTGGTGTTCATGCAGTCGAAGTTTATTCGGCTTGATTTGATCTTTTAGCTCCTGTTTATAATATGATTTGGAAAAGTGTTTCAAGCAAGGCTTCAAAAGACTGTAAGAAGCCCGCTAAAATAATTTACATTGGCTTGATGGATGTATTTGAGGTGAAACATGTGTTTTGTGTCAATTTAATTAACATTAACCTTTTATTTTTACATAAATGATAAATAACTGCCGTCGATTCTTGTTAAACAGTTTTGTTTGTTAGTTCATACAAACTTGACAAAAAACATGGCTAGTGATATAAGATAATTTTATTTTTATTTTTAATATTTTTAATGGCTATTATTGGTTTTGCAGGAAAGCAGCTTTGTTTTGTTTAAAGATAAAAAAAAATAGCATAAGCAAATAAAATTTCTATAAAATATTACAAAATAACCAAATAAAAATTTCAAAGCAACACAAATAAAATTTCAATAATTTTTCATAAAAATATGTATTTTTTCAGTAGTTTTTAGCAAGAGGTAGAGCGACAAACCAAACCAAATCCAAAATAATTTTCTCCCGTTTATATCGCTTAAAGAAAAGGGAAATAAAAGTTAACTAGCTAAAATAATTATCGTAATAAAACTGTGACAGTGGGTTAACAAAGTTTCTAACGGTTTATGAAATGAACTAAAAAACGTCTTTAGTTTATGCATATTTGTAATATTCTTGCAATTACTTCATAAGCATTTTAACCTATTCATCCCTAAATCTTTCGATCAGCTTTATGAGGGCGAATTCACTTTAGAACCTTAATCATGTCCCGACTTTAATCATGATAGCTGACTACTGATGATGAGTTCTACAGACACTACTTTGTAACAAGTAATATAAAAAAAAATTTTAAAGTCAATTCCTACTTTTTTTTTCGCTATATTGCAGGAAGTCCTTTATAAATAATTTTCATTCATTTTTTTAAGTTTATCTGTCGCTATCTAGTGGTAGATATATGCAACTTAAATCTAAAAAAAAACTAAAATTAATTAAATAAATTTAATTAATATTTAATATTTAAAAAAACTCAAGTGTCATCCACTTCAAGTTTAAAAAAATGTCTTTGAACTGGAGTGGATGAATAAAAAGTATTTTATTAACGATTGAAAATTTGAACAATATATATATATATAGGGAGAGTGTGAGCTAATAGAAGGAATTGGAAAAAAAAGGATAGACAATGGGAATTGCAACAGTGTCAGGCAATGAGAGACACGATCAATCTTTGTGATAATAACCTCGTGTGCCTTTTGAAAGGTATACAGGCGCTTAATAAAAGTAACGGGGAGGTCAAAGCATAAGGAAAATTATATAAAAAATATTTAGGAAAATATTCGTAGATTGTTGAAAGACGGATACCAATAATTCTGGTTAAAAAAATCCAGATATTACAGTTTATCCTGGATTATCCAGGGTAAACTGTAAGTATCTGGATTATGTGCTTTAACACAAAAGTTTTTCGGACCTGATGGTCGAATTACTGGCGTTTAGTGTTTGGTTTCGAGTCCCGATGAAGCCATAGATGTTTGTAGAGATTCAGAATCCACTTTAAGCCGTAGATATAGATCTAATATGAGTGTTGGGCGTAGGGCTGACAACCCTACCCTGTAAAAAAGGCAGTGCCAAGGAGTCAAGTCAAACTTCTACATGCGGGGGTTCCATCAAAATAGAAGCTGCCCCTTTTCTCTTCAACTATGAGACCACATGGATTTTTGGACTTGGTCTAGATGTTGTTGTCTACCAAGTGGGATAAGAAACAGTACAAACATGTTAATATTTTATTATTTAAGCATTATAAACCATTGTAAATAAATAAATATATTTTTATTGGCTTGGAATAAATTATTGCAAAAACTAATATTATTTTTGTTATTATTTATATCTGTACTACTTTGTTTAATATTTGTTTGTACAGAATATTTAATTTTTTTTACAGATCTGTGATATTACTATATCTTACCATCTATACTTTAATGTAACGAAATTTTTTATATTTTGCATTCGATTATTTGTATATATACAGATTAATAAAATTTTATCGCATCACTTTTTTAAATGTTCTCAATTTTTCTAATCTGAACTTAACATGCAACAAAAACATTATATATAAACTCATGTTTGTGAAAATTCCAACACCATGAAGGACTTAACGCGAGTGAGCTGAAATTTTCAGGAAATGCAAACTAGTGCATGATATGCAAATGATTAGAATTTCCAATCTGTAGCGCATTCGTATGCTGAGCAGCGCCCTCTGAACGGCGGATGGATCCGAATAAATAGATGGCTGTAACGAGGCGTGTATGGTTATCGGTGGTTATCTGCTAGTGGTAAACGTTAGCACAATCGTTACTTATGCCTCTTCGACGAAAGAGAGCGAGATTTGAACAACCTACAGAATTTGAACGGGGGAGAATCATCGGCCTTCGTGAAGCTGGATTGTCTTATCGTGCAGTACCCGCTCGTGTGCAGCGTAACAGCAGCACAGTGATGCATCTTTGGAAGCAGTGGACGGAAGAGTGTCGGACAACTCGGAAATCCGGGAGTGGACCCCGAAATGTGACGTCACCTCGTGATGATAGACACCTGGTCCGCATGGCGCTGATGGACCGTACAGCTTCCTCTAGACAATTGGCGGCACAGTGGTCAATAGCTACAGGTGTTTTATTGTGTGCTTCATCAATTCGTAGACGTCTGCTGCAGCGTGGATTGGCAGCATGTCGTGTTTTCTGACGAATCCCGCTTTAATTTGTGGTACCATGATGGCCGCATTCGTACCAGACGCTATGCCGGTGAACGTGCATTATCGAACGCCACAGCGGACGAACACCTGGATTTATGGTCTGGGGTGCCATAGCATATCATGGACGATCTCAATTGCTAAGAATTGTGGGCAATCTGAACAGCAACCGGTACATCAGTGAAGTTCTAAGGCCCCAAGCTGTTCCCTTCCTTCAAAGCTTGCTAGGCGCTGTATTTCAACAGGACAATGCCCGCCCTCATATCACTAGGACTGTTCAATCCTTCTTTGCAACGCGGCAGGTACAGCTTCTTCCTTGGCCTGCGTATTCCCCGGATATGTCGCCGATTGAACATGTGTGGGATTTCGTTGGTCGTAGCGTCTCGCTCGTGATCCTCGTCCCGTTGCTTCTGCAGACGAACTTTGGGTGCGCATACAAACAATATGGAATGCTCTTCCTCAGGCAGACATTCAAAATTTGTTTGACTCCATGCCACGTCGTGCAGCAGCACTTATTGCGGCGCGGGGTGGCTACACAAAATACTGATTCCGATCTCTTGTTATTGTTTGTTTGCTTTGAACATTTAATCATTTATTTGTATCACTACCACTCAACTGTGTATTAAATTTCATTCAATTATGACGATTCCTTCATGGTGTTGCAATTTTCACAAACATGAGTTTATTTTGAAACGTAATATAAAACAAAAATAAACAAATAAATAAACCACTGATTTTTTTTTCGTATATGCATATAAAGTACCATCTTTGATTCAATTTTTGGAATAGCGCGAATGAGATTATATGCATTTTCTTTTATTTTTACGGAGTTTTCTAGATCATAAGATGGAAATATTTCTCTATCTATTTAGCATTTTATTTTCAAACAGTTCAGATGTAATGCTTTTTGTATTTAATGAATAAATCTTAAAAAAAAGGATAAATAACATAAATATTTTTTTATGAGTTTAAGACGTTGAAATAAAAAAGAAAATATCCTGTTCATAATTTTTATTTACTTACATGAATAATGCATATATAAATTATAATATCAAACAATTATTCATCGTGGGTAATTTTTAAGAAATTTTTGATAAACATTTGTTATGAAAAACTTATCCTTAAAAAAATAAATAATTCACTTTATTTGTGTAGGATACGAGTATTAATTTTTTTTTGGAATATAGCTTCCAGCTAAGTTTGTTCATATAAAATTCAGTTCTTGTGTTAAGACAAAATTAATCTGATGTTTAGTAAATCTTGAATAAAATTTATTATTTTTTGAAATTTATAAAGACGCAAAACTGCATATTTTAAAGCCTAGGAGTTAACTATTTCAAAGATAAAACCAAATGCATGCAGATTTGTTGTAGTTTATGCAAACAATACTAAAACTTACATGCATTGGCTTCTTTAGACAATTTCCACGAATTGAAGATGCATATTATATAAGGAAATATGGTGTTTCTTATAATAGTTGTTGTTATAATAATAAAAGGAGTAGATTTAAGTAAGTAGTAGTTATATAAGAATTTCTGGTTGTACACAAAAATTTTGTTGGAATACATTAATAATGTATTATTAATCTATGGTGTTATTTATCATGGTATTCAGTGAGTTGTTTTGTTTATCAAATTTACATAACATAAAAATATCTGTATTAAGATGATAAATTGTGGTTGTGAATTTAGGATAATATTGAATATATATGAATATTAAATTACTATGGTATTTTTGCTAAGTTTCGAAGTTGAGAACACGAAAAAATATTTAAAAATATCTTTTTAAAAAAATCTAGAAAATTTTAGAAACATTTTCCATTTACTACTGTGCTCAAAAAGGAAGACCATTTAATTCTTTTTTTCAAAAACTCTTTATTTATTCTTCCAAATTTATTTCATCGCTTTCAGAGTAATACCCTACGGCACAATGCACTTATGCCAACTTTTTATCCAATCCTCAATGTACGCTAAAAGGCAATCGTCAGTGATTGCCTTCAAAGCAAGTGGCAGTTCACGTTGAATCTCTTCAATCGACTCAAAACGGTGTCCTCGGAGTGGTCTTTTGAGTTTAGGGAATATTCAGAAGTCGCACGGTGAGAATACGATGGTTGTATAATAATATTTGTTTCGTTTTTGGCAATAATTAAAAAATTTTTTTTAGAAATTCACTTACTAATTTTATTTATATATATGCCGGACTCAAGACTCGAGGGCAAAGTGCATCACTAGTGAGTATTAGGGCTTTGTCAGAACATTTATTTAACGTTATGCAACAGGCATGGTTATGTTTTATTAGATTTCTAGAACATAGTAAAATTGGAATATATTGACTTTTCTATGAGGCAGTTGTTCCTTGAGTAAGAGATTGTAGCTCATCTCATTTTGTGACATGCTTTACTGGAGATGGTGTAGACCACTTTTTGATAAAAAAAAAAGCTAAACAATAGTGTAGATCAACATTTTTTTAATAATATAAGGAAATAAAAATTTAAATTGCCTTATATTATTGTATGCACGCAACCTCATTAATATTTGTTTTGTTTTCGAATATTTTTATCGAAAAAAACCCCATCAAATTTTATTGAACTTAATGATTGTAAAATATCTTTAATAAATTTTATTTTTGAGGAAGGAATTTTTATTTTATTTTCCAAAATACTCAGAAAAATATTGTAAAATAAATATTAAATATATTAATTATTTGACAAATAAATTCTTATTCATTTTATTTTATTCAGTATTTCATGCATTATTTTTTTTTATTTGACATATTAAATGGATTTGAACAATTATTACTTTTTGTTGTTGGTTTATATATTTGAAATATTTCAATCATTTATAAATCAGAATTAAAAATTTATGTAAACCACGTATATCTAGAGATCAATCAGAAAAATATGAGATGCAATCTAATTAATCATTAGAAATTTTTTTCCGCTAAACGGCGAAAATTTTTCTTCTTACAAATATTTCTCATTTTATAAATAAGAAAATATAGTTGTAAGAAGAAAAGTTTTTAATAAAATAAGAAGTTCTACAAGAATAATTTAAGTCTTATAAGAATTCTTTCATAAATAAGAAGATATATTTCTAAGAAGAAACATTTTCGCTGTTTACCATAATTACCGTTTATTTAGCATATTAAATGGATGTGATCAACGACTATTTTTTGTTATTGATTTATATTTTTGCAATACTTTAGTCATTAATTAACGAATTTAATACTTTAAGAGCACCACATATATCTAGGGATCAATCAGAAAAAATATGAAATGCATTCTAATTAATTATTGTAATGTGCAAAAACCGCTGTTATATACAAAAATGATACTTGGAAACAGCGATACTCAACAGAAAAACCCTTTTTTCTTGAAAATATTATGTCATGAAATTAAAAGTGGAACAAAATTGAGACCGGCTTTGAAACTTTGTAAAACAATAGCTTTCGAACGAAAAACAACAATGGTTAAAGTTAATCTGTAAAACACTTCATTTACTCAATTTGTATTTTTATTTTTCTCTATGCATCTCATACAAGGTGGATTAATTTGCATATTCACCGCACTAATGAAAACCCCACAACAAACTAATACGAATTTCAGTTTTTGTAAAAGGGAATAGCGAACCATTTAGAGAACATGGAAAACAAAAATAACAAAACATTCTAAAAATAATTTTAAAAGAATACAACTCTTTTCTTTTTCTTCTGATATATTTTCAAACGAAACAATTCTCTGTTGTTAATTCAAAGAACCAAAGCAATTTCGCTTTCCTTCTTTTCAGGATAAAAAAATGGCTAACAATAAAAACTATTTTCTGGTTCCACCTCTCACGAGAAAAATGTTTTAATTTTCAAAGCTTTTCTGAGGGGCAAAAAAAAATGGTTTCCGGCGCGATCTACTTAACAAAATGCGAACTTAAGTAAAAGAAAATACTTCTCTACAATTCAATTATAGTCAAGTGTTGAAATAGATGACAAAATTCTTTTTAAAACTGAACTTCAATTAAGGGAATAGCAAAATGGGGATAAAAAATTACTAATGTAATTCGTGCTTTTCTTTTGTTTATATTGTTATAGAATTTTTTTTTAATTCGTAATTTCTTAATTTGTTATGTTGAAAAATGCATTTATTATTGAAATCAATTCATAATTTTCTTTCAGTTGTAAAAAAAATAAAGCAACGAAGCATTATTTTAAATTAAAACAATTTGTTAGGATTTGAATAATTGGGAGACATAATAAAATAATTATGGATTTTACAAGAAAATGCATTTGTGGTATTAATTCAAAAAATAAATGAATTACCATAATCATTACTTTTATTACATTGCTAACTTTCTGAAATAAATTAAATTGCGAAATTATACAAGTGTCAATGATCCACGATTAATAACAAGTAAATAAACCAAATGTTAATGTAAATTATTAATAAAAATTAAACTAATGTAAGTTATTTACAGAACTAAGTTTTAGACATTGCATTTCATGTAACTAAGATAATTGCAGACATGTAAGTACGTAAGTAAGTAAAGTAAGTTAGGATTTGAATAATTGAGAGATATGATAAAGGAATTACGGATATTACAAGCAAATTTATTTGTGGAATTAATTCAAAAAATAAATGAATTACCATAATCATCACTTTTATTTCATAGCTAACTTTCTGAAATAAATTAAAATGCGAAATTATACAACTGGCAATGATCCAGACTAATGACAAGTAATCATTGATACTTGTATAATTTCACATTTTACTTTATTTCAGCAAGTTGGCTATACAATAAAAATAATGATTAGGATAATTCATTTATTTTTGAATTAATCATCATAATAAAAAAAGGATAATGAATGTATAAATAAATTACCCGAATCATTATTTTTGTTATATAAATAACTTTCAGAAATAAATTAAAATGCGAAATTATACAAGTGTCAATGATCCAAGCTAATAACAAGTGAAAATCCACATGCTAAGGTAAATTATTAAAATAAGTTAAACCAATGTAAATTACTTACAGAACCAAATTTACTTACACTACATTAATACTTACACTTTAAAGTATAGCGTGGAACTGGACTTCAGCATGCTTCAGCGGATACGGACATGCATCTACCATTACGAGTTAATTCGTAGTATTAACTGATTAGTAAAGATGTATTATTGCCTTCTAAAAGGACTTAAAAATATTTGGCCGGCAATATGGTAGAACGCTGAAAACTCTCACCAGACAACTTGATTATCGATGATTGATCTCACAAATGCTGTCCAGAATCTTCTCGTTATTTAACAAAGGAACTGCAATGCATATTTCAGTGCATCCTCCTGCAGTTGACTTTGATTTTGGTTTGTTGTTCTACAGTCATTTTTTGCCCACATTTGACTAGTTAGACTGGGACCTACAGTTTAACATGGATTCCGGAACACTAACAAACATTCATGCCAACGCCTGGATTTGAATTTTAAACTTGTGGTACCAAAGGCCAAACATCTTACTGTATGTTAAATGAAGGTATTTTAAAAAAAAATTAACTTTCCCTAAATTAACTATCACTGGTAAATTGTGAAATAAATTTATTTGGGCACACATATCGAAGTATGCCAGAAGTAGTTACGCAGACACTTAAAAAATTGAAAACTATATCCTCTATCGAAGGGTACAAAAGGCAGTTTACCTCATCGCAAATTAAGCCACGCTTTCGGATTTAATTCTGCAATATTCTGCAATTTTCTATACTATCTTTTATAAAAAGAATCTGCTCTTTCTAAAGAATAATTCGCCGTTGAACAGAAGCCTTCAAAAATTCAAGTGTCCTAAATTAACGTATAGCCATTTATTAAACCTCCACTAAATTCAAAGCCGGGCCAGATTAAAGTTGACACGACTGCATCCCTTCGCTGGCCAAGGCACAACTTCAACAACCTCAACCGCCATCAAAACTCGTTTTATATCTGTCACGCGGATACGAAAAGAGGATAAAGCCATAATACGTAAAATTAAAACCTTAAGATGTAAGCTCCTAAGAATGTAGGCTTCATGATTAATGTGCCGGATAATGAGTTTTCAGGAGCTGCGGCAGAAGCCCCCTCCCTCCCTTTATTAATAATACACGCTCCTGTGTACCTGGCAAGACTTTAGTGTACATATTAATCTAAGAAGTGTTTATTGATTGTGGTTCTCGGTTGCAAGACAACGGGCTTTTGAGCCATAACGAGTTGTTCTTTGTTTTTTTAATAAATGATGGTGGTTGAATTAGAATTTTTAATTTATGAAAAAATTAAATATAGCATCATGTGAATAAAAGTGATGATACCACACTGAAGAATAATTGGTGGAAATAGTAATATCCTATCAGTTAACAAAGGTTAGCAATTATGACCCAATAGTAATGCACTCAAAGGCGAATGTGAATGCATGAGGGTTTGAATTCTTACTGGCAAATTATTGGCTGGGGCTTGATGGCTAAGTGACTAGCGGGACGGCTATCCTTTTGGACTGACTGGACTTTCGGCTATCACTGATTTCGGATTGGAGTCACTATAAACCGTTGGTCACGGGCAAGTATGAATGTAGAGCATTGGGCTGATCACTTTACGTGATAAAAAAGAAAGCATCACCTGTTTCGAAATTTGCCAGTAGACAGGCGGTGGGACGTGAATGGCCGAGTGTATAGCGCTCGGTGTCACATGTTTCGGGTGCCAGTCCCGGCTGTACCATGGATATTTGTAGTGATTCGGAATCCTAATTAATTATTGTAATGTGCAAAAACCGCTGTTATATACAAAAATGATACTTCAAAACAGCGATACTCAACAAAAAACTTCTTTTCTTGAATATATTATGGCAAAAAATTAAAAGTGGAAGAAAATAGAGACCTGCTTTGAAACTTTGCAAAACAATAGCTTTAAAGCGAAAAACAGCAATAGTTAAAGTTAATCTGTAAAATACTTCATTTCCTCAATTTGTGTTTCTATTTTTCTCTTTGCATATCATGCAAAGTGGATTAATTTGCATATTCACCACACTAATGAAACCCCACAACAAACTAATACGAATTTCAGTTCTTGTAAAAGGGAATAGCGAACCATTTAGAGTACATGGAAAACAAAAACAAAACCTTCTAAAAATCATTTTAAAAGAATACAACTCTGTTCTTTTACTTATGATATATTTTCAAAAGAAACAATTCCCTGTTGTTAATTCAAAGAATCTTTATTTAAAATAATCTTTTGTAAGTTAAAATATATTATGCAATATTAATACAATGTATGTACAATTGTATATTAATACAATTCCATTTTTATTCCTTTTATTTGAATCAGTTTTTATTTTATGCATTATTTTTTTTATTTGGAATATTAAATATATATGATCAATTATTTATTTTATTAATCATTATGATTTATTATTTATTTTATTTTTATATCGAGAGATCAATGAGATAAAACGAAGAAAATGTGATATGCAATCTAATTAATCATTAGAAACTTTTTCTGCTAAACGGTCAAAATTTTTCGTCTTACGAATATATCTTCTTTTATAAATAAGAACATATGTTTGTAAAATGAAAATTCATTAATAATATAAGAAGTTCTAAAAGAATAATCTATAATAATAATCTAAATACTATAAGAATTCTTTTATAAATACGAAGATATATTTGTATGAAGAAACATTTTCGCAGTTTAGCAGAAAAAGTTTCGCTTTGTTAATACATAACATTAATATATTTCTTAATAAAATTCCATTTTTATTCATTTTATTTTACTTAGTTTTTATTTCATGCATTTTTTTTTTATTTGGTGTATTAAATGGATGATCATGTATTATTTTTGTTGTTGATTTATATTCTTGCAATACTTTAATCATTAATTAATGGAATTAATTATTTATGTGCACCACATATATCAAGAGATCAATCAGAAAAAAATATGATATGCCATCTAATTAATTATTGTAATGTGCAAAACACGCTGTTATATACAAAAATTATCTTGAAAGCAACGATTCTCAACAGAAAAAACTTCTTTTTCTTGAATATGTTATGTCATGAAATTAAAAGTGGAACGAAATAGAGACCTGCTTTGAAACTTTGCAAAACAATAGCTTTAAAGCGAAAAACAAACAATAGTTAAAGTTAATCTGTAAAACACTTCATTTACTCAATTTGTATTTTTATTTTTCCCTTTGCATCTCATGCAAGGTGGTTTAATTTGCATATTCACCGCACTAATGAAAACCCCACAGCAAACTAATACGAATTTCAGTTTTTGTAAAAGGGAATAGCGAACCATTTAGAGAACATGGAAAACAAAACTAACAAAACATTCTAAAAATCATTTTAAAAGAATACTACAACTCTTTTCTTTTACTTATGATATATTTTCAAACGAAACAATCCTCTATTGTTAATTCAAAGAACCAAAGCAATTTCGCTTTCCTTCTTTTCAGAAAAAAAAATGGCTAACAATAAAAACTATTTTCTGGTTCCAGCTCTCACGAGAAAAATGTTTTAATTTTCGAAGCTTTTCTGAGGGGGAAAAAATGGTTTCCGGCGCGATCTACTTCACAAAAAGAGAACTTAAGTAAAAGAAAATACTTCTCTACAATTTAATTATAGTAAAGTGTTGAAATAGATGACAAAATTCTTTTTAAAACTGAACTTCAATTAAGGGAATAGCAAAATGGGGATAAAAAATTACTAATGTAATTCGTGCTTTTCTTTTTTTATAATGTTATAGAATTTTTTTTTAATTCGTAATTTCTTAATTTGTTATGTTGAAAAATGCATTTATTATTGAAATCAATTCATAATTTTCTTTCAGATATAAAAAAGGCAACGAAGCATTATTTTAAATTAAACAATTTGTTAGGATTTGAATAATTGGGAAACATGATTAAAGACTTATGGATTTTACAAGAAAATACATTTGCGGTATTAATTCAAAAAATAAATGAATTACCACAATCATTACTTTTATTATGTAGCTAACTTTGTGAAATAAATTAAAATTATAAATTATACAAGTGGCAATGATCCTCACTAATGATAAGTAATCATTGACACTTGTATAATTTCACATTTTAATTTATTTCTGCAAGTTGTCTATATAATAAAAGTAATGATTATGCTAATTCATTTATTTTTGAATTAATAATGATAATAACAAATGGAAAATGAATGTATAAATGAATTACCATAATCATCATTTTCATTATATTCATAACTTTCAGAAATAAATGAAAATGCGAAATTATACAATTGTCAATGATCCAGGCTAATAACAAGTGAAAAACCATATGCTAGGGTAAATTATTAAAATAAGTTAAACTAATGTAAATTATTTACAGAATTAAATTTTAGACATTAAATTGTAAGTATAGGGTGGAACTGCACAGCATTCTTCAGCGGATACGGACATGCATCCACCATTACTTGTTAATTCGTAGTATTAACTGATTAGTAAAGATCTATTACTGCCTTCAAAAAGGACTTAAATGATAAGATTTTGGTCGGCAATATGGTAGAACGCTGAAAACTCTCACCAGACAGCTTGATTATCGATGATCGATCCTGACAAATACTGTCCAGAATCTTCTCATTTCTTAACAAAGGAACTGCAAAGCTATTTCAGTGCATCCTCCTGCATTTGGCTTTCATTTTGGTTTGTTGTACTACTGTCATTTTTTGCACACATTTGGCTAATTAGACTGGGACCTACAGTTTAACATGGATTCCGGAACACTAGGAAACATCCTGCCACAGCCAGGATTTGAATCTGAAGCCTGTGGTACTAAATGCCAGACATCTTCCTGCATGTTAACTAAAGGCCTTTTCGTGGAACTATGGCGGCCTGATGGCCAATTGGCTAGCGCTGTGGCCATTGGTACCAAAGGCTTCAGGTTCGAAACTTAGCGGACCGGAATCCATGTTAAACTAGAGGTCTCGGTCTAATTAGCCTAAAGTTTGCACAAAATGAGTATAGAGTGACAAACTGAACTATGAATAGGGTATTCAGTAAAATTCTTTTAAAACCAAATGAGATTTTTTGAAATTAAATTTTTTATTTAAAATTAAATGCAAATTTTATTTTTAGTTATAAAATATATATTCCCACACAACGTACATATAAAACATGTGTATAACGTGGCCCAAGAATAGATATTAATATTCATACAACGCGATTAACTATTCCTGGTAAAGTGTGAAATAAATTTATTTGGGCACACATTTCGAAAGTATGACAGAAGTAGTTACGCAGACACTTAAAAAATTGAAAACTATATCTTCGATAGAGGATATAGTTTTCATAGTATAAAAGGAAGTTTTCTTCCTCGTAAGTTAAGTCATGCTTTTGGATTTAATTGTACAACATTCTGTAAACTTAGAAAAAGAATATGCGCTTTCTAAAGAATAATTCGCCATTGAACAGAAGCCTTCAAAATTCAAGTGCCTTAAATTAACGTATAACCATTTATTAAATCTCGACTAAATTCAAAGCCGGGTCAGATTAAAGTTGACACGACTTGCATCCCTCGCTATTCAAGGCGCAACTCCAACAACCTCAACCGTCATCAAAACTCGTTTTATATCTGTCACGCGAATACGAAAAGAGGATAGAGCCATAATACGTAAAATTAAAACCTTACGATGTAAGCTCCTAAGAATGTAGGCTTCATGATTAATGTGCCGGATAATGAGTTTTCAGGAGCTGCGGCAGAAGCCCCCCCCTGTCCCTTTATTAATAATACACGCTCCTCTGTACCTGGCAAGACTTTAGTGTACATATTAATCTAAGAAGTGTTTATTGATTGTGGTTCTCGGTTGCAAGACAATGGGCTTTTGAACCATAATGAGTTGGTGTTTGTTTTTTTAAAGGATGCTTTGGGCTTGAATTGGAATTTTTAATTTAGGAAAAAATTAAATATAGCGTCATGTGAGTAAAAGGGATGATACCTCACTGAAGAATAATTGGTAGACATATTAACGTATCAGTTAACGTATCATTGCATATCAACAATTATGGCCCATTAGTAACGCACTCAAAATCGGATGCGAATGGATGAAAAATTGATGCGAATTAATTAATGCGATCTTGATTAATGCGAATTGATTTCTTACTGGCAAATTATTGGCTGGGGTCTGATGGCTGAGTTACTAGCACTCTGGCCTCGATGCCACAGTTTTAGGGTTCGAGACCCAACGGCGTCATGGATGTTTGTAGTGGTTCGAAATCTACTTTCAGCAGTTGGTCGCGGTCTATTAAGAATGCAGAAAAAATAGAATAATATAAAAAATAATAGTATGGGGTATGGCAATCCTCCTCATCATTAGCGTTATAGCTCCATGGTGGGACACGCCATCTGCGCGCTGGCAGATTTCTAGATGGGAGTTGTTTTCTTTTTATTGGTAGAGTTGTCAGCCCTAAGCCCAACGCTCTATAGAGACTGGGACATATGGTTTAAAGTGGGTTCCTAACACTACAAACATCCATGGCACCTCCGGGACTAGAACCCGAAACCCGTGGTACAGAACGCCAGAGCGATAGCCACTCGGCCATTCAGGCCCATATTTATAAATAAACAACAATAAAAGTTTTCATTAATGATAACTAAATTTATATTTAATAGATCATAATCAAAAAAGGCAATAGCTATGAAGTCAAATGTGAATTTATGACGCCCATGAAATGGAAAACATTAAAATATTCGTAGCCAAAACTTTTATTTACTCAACTATTTCTTATTAAAGTTTGAAAATCCAAATTCACTAATATCGTGGAGAATAAGTTGATTCGCTCTGATTTTAATCGTTTACAAATATGTTGCCCTCAAGTATTATATAAATAACGACGATTTCATTAATAAAATAAAAAACAATTAAACAACAAACAATAAAAAAATTCATTAAAAATAACTAAATTTATATTTCTAGATCATAGTAAAAAAGGTACTAAATATGAAGTTCAATATGAATTTATGGTGACCATAAAGTGGAAAAAATTTAAATATTTACGAAAATTAAATCTTTTTAAATTATGAAAATCCAAATTTCCTCATATTGTTAAGATTAAATTTACTCTCTCTCTCTCTGTTTTTAATCGTTTACAAATATGTTGCAATTCATTATTATATAAATAAAGAAAATTTCTGTGTCACGTAAACTATTTCATTTTACAAATCGAACAAGTATTTTTAGATCACTCCTGAAACCACTGTAACTCACCTCTACAACACAATCATCCAGAAATAAAACCTATCTATTCCAAGCCTGGTTTTCACTCTACTTCCCCAAGTAGGTTAGAGGAGCAGCTATCAGCATTTCGTCGCTCTTTTGCTTCGATTTTATTTGTAACCTCCTTTTTGAGCCCCGGTCATTTTCGGCTCAGAAGCCCCCTGGGCGCTACTTTATCCTGGGGGGTGTTTCTAGAGGATTTGGGGCTCCATCATCACTTACGGTCACAGTTACCGGAGGTAGGCTTCTTCTTCTTCCTTCACGCTGGTTGGAGGAGATTCGCGGA
This sequence comes from Caerostris darwini, assembly GCA_021605075.1. Lineage (NCBI taxonomy): Eukaryota > Metazoa > Arthropoda > Arachnida > Araneae > Araneidae > Caerostris > Caerostris darwini. Next base: position 9,372 of record BPLQ01005333.1, on the reverse strand, counting down.
GGATTGGAAGGTTTTTATCAACTTCTTGCTGTTGCTTGTCCTTTGTATGGTTTTTATGCTATGATAAGTATAGATTGTACTACACTAAATGCTACCATAAAGCTTCGTAGTGCTTTTTGAGTTTGGGGTTTTGATTAAAAGGAAATTATTTGCATGAATAATTTTATTCATATTATAATATCATAATTTTAAGATTAAAAATATTATTATATAAATCTGTTAATATTACAATTAAACTCATTACAATTAATTGAGTTTTTAACTGGCGAGCCTCGAAATCTGAATGGGTTTCTGAACATTCAAGTAGTCAATTAATTATTTATCACTGATAATGATGAATGATTATTCATATCGTAATAAAACTGTTATGTTTATATATTTTTTTCTGAGAATTCTTCTTTTTCATTTAAACGAAAATCATAGTATTGCTAAGTAACCGCAATGAACACGTAAGTATTTAAAATTGTAGTACCAGCATAAGCCACGTCCTCATTTGAATGCAAGTATTGCTCGCGAACGCTTTTTCCAGATTTTCAGTGTCACATTAACCTCCCGTCCATTATCTCCTCTGTGGTCTTCCAGCTGGTTTTAGGAAGGTCTTAAAGTCTACTAGGGTCGAGACTCTGTTTAATTGTTTCCCTCCATACTGAAGCAAACATTTGTGGACAGCTTTACCAAACGACGCTTACAGTTCGCGCATTCAAATATGAACAGAGCATATACATTATGACCACCTGTCAATAACGAGTTGGCCCACCTTTGGCGCGCAGCACAGCTTCAATCCGCCTTGGCATGGATTAATACCACCACTTAATACCAGTTAAATACCACTTCCACCTGATCAAGTGCCTTCCACGTCATCCAGGCGAGTTCATTGCAAAATGTAGGGGTGGTCATAATGTTTTGGCTCTTGAGTATATATATATGTATTGGTTCCAGCAAGAACTACAAACATTTTCATTCGTTTTATTTGTAATACACAATTAGGTGTACAGAATTAAAAACTAAAATTCTCAGTCCAATTTATCTATCACGTATTACATTTAAGACTGAGATTTTCCCAATTTGCAAACACAGTTAAACTGCTTAAAAATTTTAGATAAACAACAATAATAAGCTAATGAAGATTTTTTTTAATGTTTTTTATGTTAAATATAATTAATTTTATTTAATGAAAATTAATTTTATATTTACTAGATCGTAATCAAAAAAGTCACTAAATATAAAGTTAAATATGAATTTAAGATGTACATGAAGTAGAAAACATTAAATTATTCGTAGCCAAAACTTTTATTTATTCAAATACTTCTTTTTAAGTTTTGAAATTTCAAATTCAATAATAATATGGAGATTAAGCTTTCTATCGCTGATTTTAATTGTTTGCAAATATGTTGCCATTCATTATTATATAAATAAAGACGATTTCTGTGCCACTATTTCATTTTAGAATTCGAACAAGTATTTTAGTCCACACCTGAAACCACCTTACCTTACCTCTACAACCCAGTCATCCAGAAATAAAACCTATCTATTCCAAGCCTCGTTTTCACTCTACTTCCCCAAGTAGGTTAGAGGAGCAACTATCAGCATTTCATCGCTCTTTTGCTTCGATTTTATTTGCAACCTCCTTTCTGAGTCCCGATCATTTTGGGCTCGGAAGCCCCCTGGGCGCTACTTTATCCTGAAGGGTGTTTCTGGAGGATTTGGGGCTCCATCATCACTTACGGTCACAGTTATCGGAGCCAGGCTTCTTCTTCTTCCTTCACGCAGGTCGGAGGAGATTCGTGGAGGATTGGGAGGTTTTTATCAACTTCTTGCTGTTGCCCAACCTTTGGCTGTTTTTTATGCCGGGATAAATATAGATTGTACTACGCTAAAAGTTACTATAAAGCCTCAAATTGCTTTTTTAGCTTGAGGTTTTGATTAAAAGGAATTTATTTGAATGTGTAATTTTATTCATATTATAATGTGATAATATTATGATACTATAATATTATAATAATTATATGATAATATGATAATTATATGATATAATTATGAAAAAAATTGATCAAAACAAATGAAATGAATTTGTTTTAATCATTTGATTGATTAAAACAAGTGATTAAAAAATTATTTTTATCTCTATAAGTAATTAACGTTTATGAATAATTAAAACGAATGATTTGTGATGATGTTGGGACTAATAATTACAGAAATAAAGTGATGAAAAGTTTTCAATACTGTTGCAATTACTTCAAAACATTTGACCTATTAATCCCTAAATCTTTTGATTACTTTATGAGGACGAATTCACTTTAGAACCTTAATCATGTCCCAACTGTAGTCACGTTAGCTGACTACTGGTGGCGAGTTCTACTGACACTACTTTGAAAATAGGAAGACAATGGAAATTGTAACAGTGTCCGGCAATGATAGGGACATTCAAAGCATGGTATGCATGGCGTGCATGACATCCATAGCTTGGTTTAGAGCATAGGTTCCCAAAGTGAATGATACCTAGAGGGCCGTGAAACCATCAAGAGGTGTTATAGTATCCTTGTGTGCCTTTCGGGAGAAAGGTAGGCATTTAATAAAAGTGTGTCAAAGGTTATAGAATAAGGAAAATTATGGGAAAAAAAAGATTTAAAAAAACTATTCGTCGATTTTTTAAAAGACGGATACCAACAAATCTGTTTCTAAAAGAAAAACCAGATACTTACTGTTTATCCTGGATTATGGCCTGTAATAGAAAGGCTTTTTGGGGGCTGATAGCCGAGTGACTATTGCTTGGTACCACAGGTTTCGGGTACGAATTCCGATGGTGCCATAGATAATTCATTAATAAATCAATTCAATTAATTAATTAACTTGTGTTCATTTTAAAATTCCCTTAAAACATCTATATAAATCAATACAAATAATTCCAGAGCAATAACGACTTCTTCATATTAATAACCAAAAGGAAAATCTCAAGTTAATTTTGAACGAAATATAATATTACTCCAAATTAAAATAAAAACCTCTTCTTAAAGTGATAAACTTGTTACTGAAAGACTATTACATCAGTATTCTGGAAAAGAATCACTTAATTCGTTTGAAGATAACAATTGCCATACAGACATTAAACAGAATTTAAACACACTTCTTAACAACTGACTTACATAATAAGCAGTGGGCAACAAATCAGGAAAGGCATAACAGCTTTTACTGATTAATGGAAAAGCAACGAACCACCAAATCACGTCATCCAATTGAATTACAATTATCTGCGTATGGAAATTTACAGCCAAATAACGAAAACCCCAAATCCATATTAGATTACAAAGAAGTAAAAAACAAAACACACAGTAGATTGTTATTTTCCACCAAAATTCGATAAACACCAACTAAAGCATCCCACCTTTAGCCTTGAGGTAAATGTGACTACTTGAATCTTCATTAAAAGTTCTCTGATTTAAAATTATTTCCCAAACCGAGGTTGCTCTTAAGCCCTGAGGGTTGCAAAAGAAAGCAAATGAATTTTCGTTCAATTTTTTTTTTTTTTTCTTCTTCTTTTTCTTTCCACCTCCATTTTGATCATTCTGGTGCAGTGCACTTTCAGGTAATTTCGATTAACTGCAAGATAGAATGCTTATTAAACTCAAAACCTTTCGGATAAATAAAGGGTAGAGCTATCTTGTAAAAAAATATGAAAATTGCCTTAAAAGATCAGCGAGAGAGATTGGAAGCGAAGCGGGAAGAAGATGAAGATGTTTAATGAAATCTTCTTCACGAATGACGCATTCGGTTGTGCGTAATTATTTTAAGGCGTTGTGGTATTCGTGCAGTCCAAGTTTATTCGGCCTGATTTGATCTTTTTGTTCCTGTTCATAATATGGTTTTGAAATCTTTTTCATGTAAGGTTGCAAAAGTCTGTAAGAAACACGCTGTAATAATTTGCATTGAACTTGTTGGATGTATTGGAGGTGAAACACGTGTTTTGTTTCAATTTAGTTAACATTAAGCTCTAATTCATACGTAAATGATAAGTAACTGCAATCGATTCTTGTTAAACAGTTTTGTTTGGTACTTCCTAGAAAACTTGGCAAAAAGCAGAAGTAGTATAAAAAAGGCAATTTTATTTTTATTTTTAATATTTTTCGTGGCTATTATTTATTTTGCATGAAAAATGTTTTGTTTTGTTTAAAGAATAAAGAGAAACATTTCAATAAAAAATTAACACAGATATTTACTTTTTCAGTAATTTTTTGGCAAGTGTATTATCCAAAACAATTTATTTGAATGGTTCCAAAGAAGCAAATAAAATTTAGCTAGATAATATTAATATCATATTGAAATTTAGACAGTAGTTTAACAAAGTTTCTAACGATTTGTAAAACTAACTAAAAATGCTTAATTCTTTACTACAGACATATTTTTTAATACTGTTGCAATTACTTCATAAGCATTTCACCTATTAATCACTAAATCTTTTGATCAGCTTTATGAGGATCAATTCACTTCACAACTTTAATCATGTCCCAGCTGTAGACACGCTAGCTGATTACTGGTTGTCAGTTTTGCAAATACTACTTTGAAAAACGCTTAGACAATGCAAATTGTAATAAAACCATCAGTGAGGATTGAATCGAATGGTTCAGGGCAATGGCACCCAAAGCGAACACAATCTAGGGGTCACAATCTCCGTAGCATACAGGGCAGGGATGTAGGATCGTACATCCACGACACATACATATTTATATTGTATATTGGTCTTTTGGGAAAATTATTCTCTGTACGAAAAGAGAGACAACTTTGCAGTACGATGAAATGTCAATAGGACAACCTTTGTCACAGTTTTTTTTAAGCTGCAGCAGAGAAAACTGTTTCTACTCTGTTACCCTTAGCGACGAACCTGGAGGCACGTCTTCTTTTCAGATGATTCAAGTTTCTTCGTACGATATCATAAAAATGTTTGTCGTGGCTGACCATTTCCAGCATATATTCATAATCGTCATGCGAGCTCAACTCAAAACTAGGCCCTTATATAACACTCGCACATCACTATGAATATCGCAATTTTCAAATTTTCGAATTTTTTAAAAATCTTTATATGATATTTGATCCAAAAATATCGTCAATAATGTAAAAAATGAAATTATCTAATTTATGTAGGATTTGTTTGTCTGCAAATCCAATTAACAGATGGGTCTCTAAACGGTATGTGTTGACAGAGAGTTTTCACCATGTGGGGAGTAATGAACTTTGAACTTTGAGTAGGAGTAGGGGACAGAACCCGTAGATGAGAGCAAGGTTGGCGGCCGAAGACAGCGGATAGGTGACGGACGCAGCGAGAGAATGAAACTTGCATCCATCAGATAACGTAATTGGAGATGATAGTTCCAAATTTTGGTAGCAAAACCAATATAGATCCACCACAGATGAGATAATAAACTTTCTTCATAGTTCATTCAAACTTCCTCGAATAAGACAACATTACTGAAAGTAAATGTCATATTGGCAATTCTGTATGATTTATTAATGAGTCAAGCAATTGATATCGAAGGAGTAAACTTGTGTTCATTTTCAAACTCATTTCAAATATCCATATAAATCAATAAAATTCTTTTTAGAACAGTAACAATTTCTTTATAGTAGTAACCAAACGTAAAAGCTTAAATTAATTTTGGACGAAATACAATATTACTTCAAATTAAAATAACAACCTCTTCTTAAAGTGATAAACATGTTACTGAAAGACTATTACATCAGTACACTGGAAGAGAATCACTTCATTCATTTGAGGATAACAATTACCATACAGAAATTAAACAGAATTTAAACAGCTTCTTAAAAATTGACTTACATAATAAGCAGACACCAACAAATCAGGAAAAGCATAACAGCTTTTTGCTAGTTAATGGAAAAGCAACGAACCACCAAATCACGTCATCCAATTGAATTACAATTATCTGCGTATCGGCAAATTTACAGTCTGCTAATGAAAACCCCAAATTCATATTAGATTGCAAAGAATTAAAAAACAAAAACACAGCCTGGATTGTTATATATTCCGCTAAAATTCGATAAACACAAACTAAAGCATCCCACCTTTAGCCTTGAGGCAAATGTGACTACTTGAATCTTCATTAAAAGTTCTCTGATTTAATGTTATTCAACCAAAACCGAGGTTGCTCTTAAGCCCTGAGGTTGCAAAAGAAAGAAAATGAATTTTTGCTAAATTTTTTTTTTTTTTTTTTTTATTTCTTTCCATCTTCATTTTGATCATTCTGGTGGTGTGCACGTTCAGGTAATTTCGATTAGCTGCAAGATAGAATGCTTATTAAACTCAAAACCCTTCTGAGGAATAAAGAGAGAAGGTTATTGTAAAAAATATGAAAATTGCCTTAAAAGATCAGCGAGAGAGATTACAAGCGAAGCTGGAAGAAGATGAAGATGTTTAATGAAATCTTCTTCACGGATGAAACATTCGGTTGTGCGTCATTATGCGAAAGCGTTGTGGTATGCATGCAGCCCAAGTTTATTCGGCCTGATTTGATCTTTTAGCTCCTGTTTATAATATGATTTGGGAAATTGTTTCAAGGAAGGCTGCAAAATACTGTAAAAAAACCCGCTGAAATAACTTACATTGAGGTTGTTGGTGGTATTTCAGTTGAAACACGTGTTTTGTGTCAATTTAACTAACATTAAGCATTAATTCATACGTAAATAAATAACTACTATCGTTTCTTGTTAAACAGTTGTTTTTGGTACTTCATACAAACTTGGCAAAGAGCATGGGTAGTGACATAAGGCTATTTTAATTTAATTTTTAATATTTTTTAAGGTTATTATTGGTTTTGCATGAAAAAATAGATTTTGCAATAGTGTACGGCAAGGGTGATCGAATCGTATGGTTTTGTGGCTCTATTACTAAAGTGGATGATATCTAGAGGCACAGAAACGATCAATGGGTGTGATAGTAACCTCGTGTACCATTTGGAAGGGATGCAGGCTTTTAATAAAAGTATGGGGAAGGTGAAAGCATAAGGAAAATTATGAAAAATAATTAGAAAAATATTCATCGATGGTTCAGAGGCGGATACCAACAATTCTGAAAAAAAACCTCAGATACTTACAGTTTATCCTGGATTATGGGTTGTAATACGAAATTGTTTTGGGACCTGGTGGCCGAGTGACTATTGCTAGATACCACAGGTTTCGGGTTCAAGTCCCGGTGCCATAGATGAATCATTAATAAATCATGTAATTGATATCGCAGAAATAAACTTGTGTTGATTTTCAAATTCATTTAAAATATCCATATAAATCAATACGAATCCTTTTAGAACAGTAACTACTTCTTTATATTAGTAACCGAACGGAAAAGCTCAAATTAATTTTGAACGAAATATAATATTGCTTCCAATTAAAATAACAACTTCTTCTTAAAGTGATAAACTTGTTACTGAAAGACCATTATATCTGTATGCTAGAAAAGAATCACTTAATTCGTTCGAGGATAACAATTATAATAAAGCCATTAAGCAGAATTTAAACCGGTTCTTAAAAATTGACTTACATAATAAGCAATGGCTAACAAATAAGGAAAATCATAACAGCTTTTTGCTAGTTAATGGAAAAGCAACGAACCACCAAATCACGTCATCCAATTGAATTACAATTACCTGCATATCGGGAAATTTACAGTCTGCTAATGAAAACCACAAATTCATATTAGATTGCAAAGAAGTAAAAAACAAAACACAGCCTGGATTGTTAATTTCCACCAAAATTCGATAAACACAAACTAAAGCATCCCACCTTTAGCCTTGAGGCAAATGTGACTACTTGAATCTTCATTAAAAGTTCTCTGATTTAAAATTATTTCCCAAACCGAGGTTGCTCTTAAGCCCTGAGTTTGCAGAAGAAAGCAAATGAATTTTCGTCAAATTTTATTCTTTTTTCTTTTTATTTTTCTTTCTACCTTCATTTTTATGATTCTGGTACAGTGCACTTTCAGGTAATTTCGATTAACTGCAAGATAGAATGCTTGTCATTAAACTCAAAACCTTTCGGAGAAATAAAAGGGGGAGGGATCTTGTAAAAAAATATGAAAATTTCTTTAAAAGATCAGCGAGAGAGATTACAAGCGAAGCGGGAAGAAGATGAAGATGTTTAATGAAATCTTCTTCACAGATGAAGCATTCGGTTGTGAGTCATTATGCTAAAGCATTGTAGTATGCACGCAGTCCAAGTTTATTCGGCCTGATTTGATCTTTTAGCTCCTGTTTATAATATGATTTGGGAAATTATTTCAAATAAAGCTGCAGAAGATTGTAAAAGGCCCGCTGAAATAATTTACATTCGACTTGTTGTATGTATTTGATGTGAAACACGTGTTTTGTGTCAATTTAATTAACATTACGCTTTACTTCATGCGTAAATGATACATAACTACAATCGATTCTTGTTAAATAGCTTTGTTTGGTACTTCCTACAAAATTGGCAAAAAGCAGGGGTAGTGATATAAGGCAATTTTTATTTTTGTTTTTAATATTTTTAATGGCTATTATTAGTTTTGCATGAAAAATATTTTGTTTTACTTAAAATTCAAAAAATTGCATTTCAATAAAAATATTAACTTGGATATGTACTTTTTTCAATAACTTTCAGCAAGCTTATTATCTAATATAATTTTCTCGCATTCATGTCAATGGTTTCAAAAAAGAGAAATAAAAATTAGCTAACTAAAATTTGTATCATACTATAATTTAGACAGTGGATTAACAAAGTTTCTAACGATTTAATAAATTAACCAAAAAACTGCAAACTATCTTTAGCATAGGCATATATTTTAATATTGTTGCATTTACTTCATAAGCATTTACCTATTCATTCCTAAGTCTTTTGATTAGCTTTATGAGGACGAATTCACTTTCGAACCTTAATCTTAGCCCAACTGTAGTTATGCTAGCCGACTACTGGTTCACGATAGCTACTATTACGAGTTCTATGAACACTACTTTGAAGGGGTGAACGCTACTAGAGGGCAGTGAAACAATCAAGAGGTGTGATAGTAGCCTTGTGTGCCTTTCGGGAGGGAAAGAGGCGTTTAATAAAAGTAAGGGGAAGGTGAAAGCATAAGGAAAATTATGAAAATTATTTTTAAAAATTTCATCAATGGTTTAAAGAGGGATACCAACAATTCTGAAAAAAAAACTCAGATACTTACAGTTTATCCTGGATTATGGGTTGTAATACGAAATTGTTTTGGGACCTGGTGGCCGAGTGACTAGTGCTTGATACCACAGGTTTCGGGTTCAAGTCCCGGTGCCATAGATGAATCATTAATAAATCATGTAATTGATATCGCAGAAATAAACTTGTGTTGCTTTTCAAATTCATTTA
>BPLQ01005332.1:122484-406484 GCA_021605075.1 Caerostris darwini | reverse complement strand
CTCGGATTTGTGTGACCGTTGCTTAAAACATCTGGTACAATCTGTCTCCGGCCATCTACCAAGGACTTGTGGCATCCCTGCCAAGGCGGGTTGAAGCTGTGTTGCGCGCCAAAGGTGGGCCAACTCGTTATTGACAGGTGGTCATAATGTTTTGGCTCTTGAGTGTATACTTTGGCAATTTGAAAAGTTATAGTTTTCCACAATAACATTTTCTCCACATAAGCTGCAATTTAAGTTTATAGTTGTTGTTAGTGTATTCTTAACACAAAAAAAATGCAATTATGTATTTGATAGAAAAACGACATATAGACAAAATAATCAACATTTGATAAATAGATCAAAGACAATATCAAAGAACTTTTGACAAATAGTCAAAATAGTCGAAGAACTTTGGATAAATAGAAAAAAACAGTCGAAGAACTTTTTGATAAATAAACAAAATAATGAAATAACTTTTGATAGATAGACAAAACAATCAGAACTTTTTATAAATTGATAAAACAGCCAAAGAACTTTTGATAGAAAAACAGTGAAAGAAAATAAAAAAATATCTTTGTTTCTTTCTTCAAACAGGTATTTCCCTACTAAAGCTGGAATATTGATAATAATAATAAACTAAACTTTAAAATACAATTTTATACTTTGTACGTTGATTTTTAATAATCAAAAATTACTAAATTCCAAAGGTAAAATAAATCATGTCCTATGCTTGACGCAGATAAATGTGTTTTCTGCTTCCATATAACTACATTAACCTTCATATTAAATTCATACTTTCAAAGTGTAATACATAGTTACCGAAGATAGCTGTTTAATTTTTCAAGCCTGTATAAATGAATACTAATGAAAACTCTCACACGATTTTCAAAGAATATTTTCTGAAGGGTTAAAATAACTTATTCCGAATTTTACTAAGAAATTCCCTTAAATTACCAGGGGGTAATATTTTACATTCATCTTTGCCTCCTTAATCAAATTATACTTCCGAGAAGCGTATATTTAATAGGAAACAAAAGGGAGTTTAGGCTGTTTAAGTAAAAGTTATTTGTGTAAGAAAATTCTCAATGAATAAAGTATAAAAATTAAAGTCAGATGGGTTTTCAGTAAATCATAATCTTTGCTTCATTAGAATGAGATTTTTATTTTAAGTACTTAGGAAAATTTAAAAATTGGATTGCTTGCAAAAGTTAAAGTGACTGTTAATGAATATTAGTTACTTCATATTCTCTGAAGTATGTATATTGAGAATTAATTGGATATATGTCTCAAATAATAATTAATGAAGCATTTTTTAATAATTCATAATAAATTTGCATCTTTTGTATAACAATTTTGTATCAACCGTATAATAGGCAATAAAATAACCTTCTAAAGTCGATAATATCTGTGCGTATAGTTTTAATATAAATATGATTAAATATGAAAGACATTTATAGTATGTTATAGTTTGTAGTTTGTACGTTATAGTATAAACATTTATAGTTTGCATTTAAAATTACAGTTACAACAATAACTTTCAAAGTTAATAATTATATTTATTTAAAAATAATAATAAAATTAAGATTTGCATACATGAAAATGACTAAAACTGATTGTAGAAATCTTACATTGTTCTAAAAATTATAATAGATTTTCTTAATTACAATTTTGATACAAAATATATGCTATATATCAGGAAGCTATACAGTAAGATTAAAACTGAGCGCTTAAGGAAATATTAACAATTTATTACCTCCTCATTTTAGATAAAATTTTAACATGATAATGTTAAAATTTAATACCCAACATTTCATATTTATTTAACATTAGCATGTTACTTAATCACTTTTACTAGAGAAAAGGTACATCAAGTTAAAAAAACATTGGATTTATCTCATAACAATTAATTTCAGATAATTTATTTTATAATGTAGACAATTTATCTAAATTTATTAATGGTACAGCCACGAGTTTCAATATTTATTTTTTTGTAATCATATCTATGTCAATCTGATTTGCACATTTTGTACAAATCAGATATATCAGTATATCGTATGTTTAGACTAAACTTGAATCAACTCAAGTTTGCAAAGATGTGAAGATTGGAAAGTTAACTGGGATCTTACATTTCACTACTTGACCGTGGATTTAAATTACGCAGCTAATGATCTTGACCGTTGAAACCGAAAGAGTGATTTCTGATGGACTAGAAGGAAAATAGGACATAAATCAATGTTTCTCAGCATAAGGCTGCCTACTTAACCTTGGAAAGTTTCAAGGTTAATCAAAAAAGTCTCAGCTATTTAATTCTTGGATAGTTTTCAATATGCACAGTCGAGTCGCATTATTATAACCATCCGTAGTTCTGACTTCCCTTTCACGTAATTAATGAAATAAGTCACAACAATGACAAAACATTTTTCTGGCATGAATGTGATTTCATTCATTTTTTCTCTCTTGAAAACAACTGGACATCTAACTATGAATTATTTTTGACACTCAAAGTGGAATGAGACTCTATGTTCAATATAAATAGTGTTCGTCTTTGCAGGTATTATTATCCCTATTACTTATGTGTATTATTAAGGCTCTTATTTTGTCAAAACAAATAGTGAACACTTTGTATAGCAGAAACAGGATCCAAACCATAGAAAACACACATAGGAATTTATATCATTCTAGTGTAATCATGACAGATTGTGCTTAATACTGAAGAAATTTTTCCTGTTCTCTTGTGAAATGAAATGTCTCTCTCTGAAATGTAGTTTTTTCAAATGATATACACTCAAGAGCCAAAACATTATGACGACCCCTACATTTTGCAATGAACTCGCCTGGATGACCTGGAAGGCACGTGATCAGGTGGAAGTGGTATTTAACTGCTGCTGGAGAGTCTGAAGAATCATTCTTTCACTTACTTCTGTGTGTGATGGGAAAGGCTGCGGATCTAAGCGACTTTGATAGAGGGCAGATTGTAATGGCTCGAAGGCTCGGAACAAGTCTTTCCGAAACTGCACGACTCGTGGGTTGTTCGCGATCTACAGTTGTTAGTACTTATGCGAAGTGGATGAATAATGGTGAAACCAGCAGTAGACGGCATGGTGTTGGACGTCCTCACGCTATCAAAGAAAAAGGTCGTCGGAGACTGTCTCGCATGGTGAATCAAAACCGGAGCCAGACAGTGGCTCAGCTCACAGCCCAATACAATGCAGGGCCAAGTAGAATAGTATTGGAGCACACTGTTCAGCGAACACTGTTGGATATGGGGCTACGCAGCAAACGTCCCACTCGTGTGCCTTTGCTGACCAAGCGTCATCGCCAACTGCACCTGCGCTGGACCCGGGAACATCGTGACTGGTCCATGGATCAGTGGGAGAGAGTTGCCTGGTTAGATGAATCCCGGTTTGTCATTCATCACGCCGATGGCCGTGTTAGGATACGCCGTCTTCCAAGCGAACAGTTGCTCCTTCAATGTACAGTAGGTCATACACAGGTCGGTGGTGGCGGTATTATCCTTTGGGGGACGTTCTCTTGGCCGTCTCTGGGACCCGTGGTTGTGGTAGAGCAGACCATGAATGCTACAGTGTATCTGAACATCATTGCGGACCAGTTGCCCCGTTACATGGCCTCTGTTTTTCCGGCAGGAATTGGAATGTTCCAACAGGACATCGCCCCTTGTCACAAGGCTAAAATTGTGTTGGAGTGGTTCCAGGAACATGATGCTGAATTCCAGTTAATGTACTGGCCGCCTAACTCCCCGGATCTCCATACGATAGAACACATTTTGGATGTCCTGGGACGGCAGCTCAGAGTTCAAAGACCACCAATTCGCAATATCTCGGATTTGTGTGACCGTTGCTTAAACATCTGGTACAATCTGTCTCCGGCCATCTACCAAGGACTTGTGGCATCCCTGCCAAGGCGGGTTGAAGCTGTGTTGCGCGCCAAAGGTGGGCCAACTCGTTATTGACAGATGGTCATAATGTTTTGGCTCTTGAGTGTATACTTTGGCAATTTGAAAAGTTATAGTTTTCCACAATAACATTTTCTCCACATAAGCTGCAATTTAAGTTTATAGTTGTTGTTAGTGTATTCTTAACGCAAAAAAAATGCATTTATGTATTTGATAGGAAAACGACATATAGACAAAATAATCAACATTTGATAAATAGATCAAAGACAATATCAAAGAACTTTTGACAAATAGTCAAAATAGTCGAAGAACGTTTGGATAAATAGAAAAAACAGCCGAAGAACTTTTGATAAATAACCAAAATAATGAAATAACTTTTGATAGATAGGCAAAACAATCAGAACTTTTTATAAATTGATAAAACAGTCAAAGAACTTTTGATAGAAAAACAGTGAAAGAAAATAAAAAAATATCTTTGTTTCTTTGTTCAAATAGGTATTTCCCTACTAAAGCTGGAATATTGATAATAATAATAAACTAAACTTTAAAATACAATTTTATACTTTGTACGTTGATTTTTAATAATCAAAAATTACTAAATTCCAAAGGTATAATAAATCATGTCCTATGCGGGACGCAGATAAATGTGTCTTCTGCTTCCATATAACTACATTAACCTTCATATTAAATTCATACTTTCACAGTGTAATACATAGTTACCTAAAGTTATTGTTTAATTTTTCATGCCTGTTTAAATGAAAGTATTCATTTATACAGGCGTGAAAAATTAAAATTACCTCTTACCACTTACACGGTTTTCAAAGAATTTTGTCCAAAGGATTAAAATAACTTATTCTAAATGTTACTAAGAAATTCCCGTAAATTACCAGAGGTAATATTTTGTATTCATCTTTGCCTTCTTAATCAAGTTATACTTCCGAGAAACGTATATTTAATAGGAAACAAAAGATAGTTTGGGCTGTTTAAGGAAAAGTTATTTGTGTAAGAAAATTCTCAATGAATAAAGTATAAAAATTAAAGTCAGAAAGGTTTTGCATTAATCATACTCTTCGCATCAATGCAATGAGATTTTTATTTTAGGTACGACGTTTATTTTAATTCGACTGCTTGCAAAAATTAACTGGAATTGAATATTAGTTACTTTCTATTATCAGAAGTCTTTAGAATATTTTGAGAATAATTGGATCTATATATATCAAAACTATTTAATGGAGCATTTCTAAAGAGTTCATAATTAATTTGCATCTTTTGTAAAACAATTTTGTATCAAACATTTTGTATTTAAAATAACCTTTTAAATTCAATAATGACTCCTTGTATCATTTTAATATAAATATGATTAAATGAAAATGAAATTTATGTTGTGTTTATTGGGTTTGTATTTAAAAGTTATCCCTTTAACGTTCAAAGTTAATAATTATATTTTTTAACCAAAATAAAGTTAATTAAATTATAATTTGCATATATAAAAAATGTATAACGTCTAATAAGAATTATAGCGGCTTCAAGATCACTTTCAGGTTTATGTTAGCAGTTTAATTTTTATTTGGGAGAGAGAGAGAATTCTGAGTTCTCGAGTCTATGTCGAATCTTATTGCCTGGTCCTTAGTTATCACAGGGCGTGATACACGAAATCACAAGGGTTTTTTTTTTTAAAGCTGAAACTCCGGCCTATTCAGCCACTTCAGAGGAAAAAAAGAAAACAACACTTCTAGTTGACTCGTCGCAGTCCACTCTCTCTTCTTCTCCTAAAACCGCCCTTTAAGATCATTAATCCATCAAGAGGGGGCAGCTCACTGGAGTAGACATTTCTCAGCTCGTGGTCTATCACCAAACACGATGGAACAAATCATAGTATATCATATTCAATCTGTAGTTGTTTCGACCTATGAAGATCGCACAGACATTCGCTAATTTCCTCATTATCTATGATATTGAATATCAGCTATCAGATTTGAGTGTCAGGTTGTTATTAGTACAAAACACTAATATCAATGTAATATAATTATCCACAATATTTCTCATCTGCGGTCAAATTTGAGTGATGGGTTGTTACTATGTACTTGTTAAAGAATAAACTTTCCTTTCTCCTGGGAATAAAATGCCAAAGCCTTTCCCGAGCGAAAAAATGCTGTAATGACTAAAACTGATTGCAGAAATCTTATATTTTTCTAAAATAATACGTATAATAAAATAACATAGTATAAAATAGATAATAAATAACCTATCAAATTCAATATGTTTCTGTGTATCATTTTAATATAAATATGATTAAATAGAAACGAAATTTATGTTGTATTTAGTGGATTTGTGTTTAAAAGTTATCATTGTAACTGTCGAAGTTAATAACTATATTTATTTAAATATAAATAAAATTAATTAAATTATAATTTACATACATAAAAAATGCCTAAAACTGATTGCAGAAATCTTATATTGTTCTAAAAATTTATATTAGTTTAATTGCTATTTTGAACAAAATTTATTTTCCTTTGTAGATAATAATTTTTTTTAAATATGTAATTAAACATAGATATTTTATATCTATGTCATTAAATATGTACATAATTTGAAATTAACTATAAATGTTTGAATATTAAAAAGTAAAGTCCAACATTATTTTTATTATATTTATAGTTAGATCTTATAAAAATATAAAAAACTGACATTATAATTTTAACATAATTTACTAATGTCTTAATTCCTTTTAAGTTCTGTTAACATGAAACTTTTGCTGTAAGTAAGAGATATTTTGTGCAAAACACAATTAGCTTTTTGAATTAAAGCGTTCCGTTACAGTTACGTAAACCGGCAAACATATTTTAGTTAATTTGAGGTAAAAATGTTTCTACAAGTGAAGTTAGTTTCTTTATAATTACTTCTCATTTCATGCCTTAATTAATTAATTTAATTTTCATGCCTTTTTTTTGTGTGAATGAGACTTTTTATCGTTAATACTCTTAATAAACTTTCTTGAAAAAGAAATATCAAGATATTTAAAGTCAAGATTCTGTATTTTTATTTACATTCAACAATTTATTTTTTATTTTTAGTACTAATTTCCTTAATGTCTCTCATTAAAACACTCATTTAAGATGTGATTATTGCAACACAAGAAAAAATGCTGAGTATTCTTAATGAAGATAATTTTATCGTAAAAGAACAGTTATTTTGAATGTTTAAAAACAAGACACTCAAATGCATTTCTGTAAATCTTTTTTAAACATACACTACGAATTTTTTTTCTTATATATTTATTATTATGCTTATTATCTATTATTATTTTGATTCTTTTTGTTTTAATGGAGGTTTGGTTTGTCGCTCTACGGTCATTTTCTGCACACTTTATGCTAGTTAGACCGTGACCTACAGTTACTCTCTGGGTGAGAACCTGACTGTAGGCCAACTAATGCGCCGGGATGCGCTAAATATATTTTTTTCTCGTGTGGAGACACTATAAACTAAACGTTTCTCAGCGGGAGCATATATTGCGCTGTACTTCCTCTGGAGTGAGCGTTTGAGGCCAACCGAAAATTTCTCCTAAACGCCATAGGGGGATTCCTTGAGTGGATGTGTAGGAGGAGTAAGTGGCTAGCGTTCTGGCATTCGGTACCACATGTTTCGGGTTCGAATGGGAGGTGCCATGGATGTTTGTAATGGTTCAGAATTCATTGTAAGCCGTAGGTCTCGGTCTCATATGACTGTAGAAGAGTGACAAAATCCAATCAGTCTTCTCTCTCACCCACATTATTCCCAAACTGTGAAGAGGCAACTCATCTCGTACAGTGATGTGGTGTGGTGTGGTGTGTGGGATAGTAGTAGTAGTAGTGTGTAGGAGGAAGTACGGTCACAAAATTCATTTATATTAAAATACGTATTTTACTACATTTAACATCAATTACTGTTTAGTGATGGATCTTATAAAGAATATTATATCGATTCCACTGAAACACATAATATAAGTATCACTAAATGATATTAAATATAATAAAAACATGTATTTTATTATAATATGTGCTTTATTTAAAATTTGCATTTTATTGTAAATCAGTTAATTTTTAATTGATTTTTTTATACCACCTCCATTACAAACAGAAATATATATTAAAATAAAAATTTAAAAACATAAAAATTTAATATATTCGAAATACGAAAAAAAAAAAGCAAAAGTCAATTATTAAAAAAAAATATTGAATCATCATCAAGTTTGAAAAATAGAAAATCCAAAAATGTAAATTTATAAATAACGCATATCAAGCTACCGGAGAAAGGTATAATTATAATATTAAATAATTCATTTTACAAAATTGCTGTCAAGAAAGACACTTTGATTTCTAAAGCTGCAAATGAATATTATAAGTTTACTATAATCTTACTGATATTTTATTATATAGCTAAAATCCGAATTAAAAAAAAGCAAAGTATTTATATATTTAATATAATCAAGTATATTTGCATCTATAAAAATAAATTAAAAAGTCCCCATTTTATCTGTTACTAGTAGATATAACATAGCTTTATCTGGTTAAAAAAAATATATATTTTTAGTTTAACAATGGGGCCTGATGACCGAGTTATTCGAGCTGGCGCCCGATGCGACAGGCTTCAGATTCGAGTCCCCATGGGGTCATGGATGTTTGTAACGTCTCGGAATCTACTTTAAATCCTAATTCCCGGTCTAGTATGATAATAGAGCGTTGGGCGTAGGGTTGGCAAACCTACTCCGTAAATATAAAGCATCTCCTGTCTCGAAACCTACCAGTAAGCAGGAGCCTTTGCCCACCATGGCGCTATTGCGCTAATGAAGTAGAAAAAGGTAGATGTTTAAATTTGATTTTCGTGATCGTTATGTTATTAATTTCTCATTTCAAAAATGCTCCATTTTATTTTTGGTATTTGTTTCAGTTAAAAAAAATTCATAAAACCGGAACGACCTGGGATTACAAAACACCAAAGATTTTTCTCTTAAATTTTGTTTACTAAATGACAAAGAATTTATTGCATTTTTTTTTCTTTACATTTCAACGTGATTAATTTATATTCTAGACAGCTAACACGTAATAAATGGTAAATGTCCCAATACTTTTTTGAGGCAATCTACATAAAATAAAATAAATCATTTTATATAAATTCATTTAAACTATTTATAATCAGACGAACTTAGGGAAACTAATGGAATGACCCACTGATCTTCAGATCTTTTTTTTCCCTAATTTCCATACTTTGTCTTATAAGTGACGCAGATAAATGTGTTTTCCGTTTCCATATAACTATATTAACCTTCATATTAAATTCATACTTTCACAGTCTAATACATAGTTACTGAAGATTGTTGTTTAATTTTTCGCGCCTGTATAAATGAATACTAACGAAAACTCTCACACGGTTTTCAAAGAATATTTTCTGAGGAGTTAAAAGAACTTATTCCGAATTTTACTAAGAAATTCCCTTAAATTACCAGGGGGTAATATTTTACATTCATCTTTGCTTCCTTAATCAAGTTATATTTTCGAGAAACGTATACTTAGTAGGAAAGAAAAGATAGTTTGGGCTGTTTAAGTCAAAGTTATTTGTATAAGAAAATTCTCAATGAATAAAGTATAAAAATTAAAGTCAGAAGGGTTTTGTGTTAATTATTATCTTCGCATCAATGCAATGAGATTTTTATATTAGGTACTTAGGAAAATTCTAAAAAATTACTGCTTGCAAAAGTTGAAGTAACTGTGAATGAATATTAGTTACTTCATATTCTCTGAAGTGTTTAAAATATTTTGTGAATTAATTGGATATATGTCTCAAATAATAATTAATGAAGCATTTTTAAATAGTCCATAATTAATTATCTTTTGTATAATAATTTTTTATCAAGCACATACTCATAATAGGTGATAAAATGGTCTTTCAAATTCAATAATGTCTTTGTGAATCATTTTAATATAAATATGGTTAAATATGAACGAAATTTATAGTATGTTTTTTTGGTTTGTATTTAAAAGTTATCGTTGTAATTGTCAAAGTTAATAATTATATTTATTTAAAAATAATGAAATTAATTAAATTATAATTTGCATATATGAAAATGACTAAACCTTTTTGCAGAAATCATATATTGTTCTAAATATTTATGTCAGATTTTCTTAATTACAATTTTGAAGCAAAATTTATGCTATTTAATAGGAAGCTATATATTAGAACTATATTAAGAATATAATTAAGTATGAGCTGAATTTATGTAGTATTTATTGAGTTTGTAATTAAAGATTATTGTTGTAACAATAAAGTTAATACTTATATCTATTTAAAATTAATTAAATTATAATTTGCATACATAAAAATGTCTAAAACTGATTGCAGAAATCTTATATTATTCTAAAACAATAGGATAATAAAATAATATAGTATAAAGTACATAATAATACCTTTTTATAAATTACAAATAATAGTAATACTTTTAATAAATACCTTTAATAATTATATACCTTTCAAATAATGTCCTGTTATCATTTTAATATAAATATGGTTAAAGATGTATAAAATTTATAGTTTATTTCTTGGGTTTGTATTTAAAAGTTATCGTTGTAACTCTCAAAGTTATTATTAATATTTATTTAAATATGTATAAAACTAATTAAATTATAATTTACATACATGAAAATGACTAAAATTGATTTAAAAAAATCATAAATTCTCCTAAACATTTATGTTAGAATCTCTTAATTACAATTTTAAAGCAAAATTTATTTTCCTTTATAGATTTAAATTTCTTAAATTAGTTAATTAAGCATAGATATTTTATGTAAATTTCATTAAAAATGTACATAATTTGAATTTAACTAATGTTAATGAATAACTAATGTTAACTAATGTTAATTTAACAAATGTTTTAACATTAAAAAGTAAAGTCTAACATTATTTTAATTAAATTTATAGTTAGATCTTATGATAAAATTTAAGGAAAAAGAATTGCCATCATAATTTTAACATAATTTACAAAAGTCTTAATTCGTTTTAAGTACTGTTAATAGGAACTTTTGTTGTAATTAAGAGATATTTTGTGCAAAATCACAATTAGCTTTTTGAATTAAAGCATTCCGTTACAGTTATGTAAATTCGCAAACATATTTTAGTTAATTTGAGGTAAAAAGGTTTCTACAAGTGAAGTTAGTTTCTTTATAATTACTTCTCATTTCACGCTTTAATTAATTTAGCACATTAAAGATGTTATTATGATTTTGTTTTGTAATTTCTTTTTTGTGTAAATGGGACTTTTTATCGTTAATATTCTTTTTAAAATTTCGTGAAGAAAAAATTTCAAGATATTTTAAGCCAAGATTTTGTATTTTTATTCACATTCAACAATTTCTTGTTATTTTTAGTACTAATTTCTTCAATGTTTGTCATCAAAACACTCATTTAAGATGTGATTATTGCAACACAAGAAAAAATGCTGAGTATCCATAATGAAGACAATTTTATCGTAAAAGAACAGTTATTTTGATTGTTTAAAAACAAGACACCCAAATGCATTTCTGTAAAACTTTTTTTACCATAACCTACGAAAATTATTTCGTTTGTTTTATTATATTTTATTGTTATCTTTCTTTTTGTTTTAATGGAGGTTTAGTTTGTCGCTCTATGGTCATTTTCTACATACTTTGAATTAATTAGACGTGGACATACAGTTTAACGTTGATTCCGAAACTCGGATCCATGCCACAGCCAGGATTCAAACCTGAAACCTGTGATACCAAAGGCCACAGCGCTGCGCTGTTTTAATGGAGGAGTTCTATAAAACCAATATAAAATGTAAAATGTAGTGATATGGGTGAGGGGTCATATTTTCGAGTGCCAAATTGTAGTGTGCAGGTTGGCCAACCAGATTGTAACCGGGTGTGGCTGGGTTGAAAGAACTTGAGGTACAGGTTACAGAACTCACAGCTTTATTTGCACACGCACAAACACCTCACACATACAATATTTAGCATAGTTAAAGATAGATAAGTATAGATTTGTAGAATGACTCCACTTCTAATTCAAAAATCCTATACTCGGACACGCGCAGGTTGCACGAAATGTAAACTTCCTCCCCGGGTGAGAGTTCCCCCTTCCTCGCCGACAATCTAAAGAGCCAGGATGCGCTAAATATATTTTTTTCTCTGGATGAGACACTATGAACTAAACGTTTCTCAGCTGTACTGCCTCTCGAGACAAACTAACCATTTCTCCTGAACTCTACAAGAGGCGCTTTTGCAGTGTATAGAAGGCAGCACGGTTATAAATTTCACTTACATTAAAATACGTGTTTTATTACATTTAACATCAATTATTGTTTTGTGTTAGATCGAATGAAGAATATTAGATCAATTAAATTGAAACATATATATATAAATATCACTAACTGATATTAAACATAAAAAAAATGTGTATTTTATTATAATATATGTTTTATTTATAATATGTATTTTATTATAAATCAGTTTATTTTTAAATTTACTTTTATAACACCTCCATTAGAAACAAAAATATATATTACAATAAAAATTAATGAACGTAAAAAATTATTATATTCGAAATATGAAAAAAAAGCAAAATTCAATCATTAAAAAATAAAAATATTGAACCATAAATTTGAAAAAAAAAAGCTGAAAATATAAATTAACACACATCAAACAACCAATGAATGTATAGTAATAATTAGGGGATAATATGGTGATAATTATGGTTATATTAAGTAATTCATTTCACGAAATTGGTGACAACAAAGACATTTTGATTGCTAAAGCTGGATATGAATTTTATAAGTTTACTATATTAAATAACATTTCAAATTCAATAATGTCTCTGTACAAATATTGTTAACAATAAATGAAATTCATGTTGTATTTATTCGGTTTGCATTTAAAAGGTATCATTATAACAGCCAAAGTTAATAATTATGTCTATTTAAATATGATAGAATTAATTAAATTACATAAAAATTACTACATAAAAATGACTAAATATAAAATTTTACATAAAAATGACTAAAATTGATTGCAAAAATCTTATATTATTCTAAAATAATATAGTATAAAATAGGTAATAAAATAACTTTTCCATTTCAATAATGTCTCTGTGCATTATAAAACGATACATAAATATATCAATTAATAAAAGATAAAATAAACATTAAATATGGTTAAAGATCACAAAGTTTATGTTGTATTAATTGGGTTTGTATTTAAAAGTTAGTGTAACTGTCAATAGGTGATAATCATATTTATTTAAAAATAAATAAAATTAATTGAGTCATAATTTACATACATGAAAATGATTAAAACTGATTGCAAAAATCTTATATTGTTCTAAAACAATATAGTATAAAATAGATAATAAAATAATCTTTCAAATTCAATGTCCCTGTATAACGTTTTAATATAAAAATGGTTAAATATGGACGAAATTTATGTTGTATTTATTGAGTTTATATTTAAAAGTTATCGTTGTAACCGTCAAAGATAATAGTTATAATTATTTAAATATAAATAAAATTAATTAAATTAGAATTTACGTACATAAAAAGGACTGAACCTGATTGCAAAAATCTTGTTCTAAAAATTTATATCAGACTCTCTTAATTACAATTTTGAAGGAAAATTTATTTTCCTTTGTAGATTATAATTTTTTTTAATTAGTTAATTAAGCAGAGATATTTTATGTGCATTTCATTAAAAATATACATAATTTGAATTTAACTATAAATATTTTTAACATTTTAATTATATTTATAGTTAGATTTTATGATAATGTTTATGGATAAAGAACTATCATTATAATTTTAACATAATTTACAAAAGTCTTAATTCCTTTTAAGTACTGTTAATATGAACTTTTATTGTAATTAAGAGATATTTTGTGCAAAATCACAATTAGCTTTTTGAATTAAAGCATTCCGTTACAGTTACGTAAACCCGCAAACATGTTTTAGTTAATTTGAAGTGAAAATGTTTCTACAAGTGTAGTTAGTTTCTTTGTAATTACTTCTCATTTCTTGCTTTAATTAATTTAACACATTAAAGATGTTATTATGATTTTGTTTTGTAATTTCTTTTTTGTGTAAATGGGACTTTTTATAGTTAATATTCTTATTAAAATTTCGCGAAGAAAAAATGTCAAGGTATTTAAAGTCAGGATTCTGTATTTTTATTTACATTCAGCAATTTCTTGTTATTTTTAGTACTAATTTCTTTAATGTTTGTCATCAAAACACTCATTTAAGATGTGATTATCGCAACACAAGAAAAAATGCTGAGTATTCTTAATGAAGATAATTTTATCGTAAAAGAACAATTATTTTGAATGTTTAAAAACGAGACACTCAAATGCATTTCTGTAAATCTTTTTTAACACTACGAAATTCATTTCGTTTGTTTTATTATATTTTATTATTATGTTTCTTTTTGTTTAAATGGAGGTTTGGTTTGTCGCTCTACGGTCATTTTCTGTACACTAATTAGACACGGACCCAAAGTTTAATGTGAATTCAGAGCCACGAACTAGCATCCATGCCACCACCAGGATTCAAACCTTAAACCTGTAGGCAAACGTCGGGGCGCTAACCAATTGGCCATCAGACAGCTGTTTTAAAGGAGGAGTTCCATAAAGCCAATTTAAAAAATAAATTTTAGTGGTGTGCGTATGGGACACACTTTCAGGTGCCAGATTGTAATGTGCAAGTTGGGCAACACAGTTTGTAATTGTGTGCGGTGGACTTGAAATACTTTTTGAGAACTTGCATTTTTATTTACTCATGCACAAACACTAAACACATGCAATTAGAAACATACAATATTTAACACCTTTAAAGACAGGTATTTATAGATTCATACAAGGGCCGAAAACTCTATACTCGGCTACGCACAGGTGCGCGAAATATATTTCCTCTCCGGATGAGAGTCTGTAGGCGAACTAATGCGCCGGATGCGCTCTACATATTTTTTTCTCTGGATGAGAAATTATAAACTAAATATTTCTCAGTGGGAGAGCAGGTTGCGAAGTACTTCCTCTGAAGTGAAAGGCTCGTGGCCCACTGACTATTTATTTTGAACGCTAAGAGGGCACTTTGCCAGTGTGTAGGAGGGAGCGCGGTTACAAAATTCATTTATATTAAAATATGTTTTTTATTACATTTACCATCAATTATTTTTTAGCGATGGATATAACGAAGAATATTAGATCAATTCCAATGAAACGTATATATAAGTATATCTAACATATACTAAAAATATGTATATTAAATATATTAAAATACATATATTAAAAATATGTATTTTATTATAATATAAGTTTTACTTAAAACATGCATTTTATTATAAATGAGTTTATTTTTAAGTTGCTTTTCTAGATCACCTCCGTTATAAATATATATATATATTACATTAAAAATTATTTAACATAAAAATTTATTATATTCGAAATAAGAAAAAAAAATAAAATTCATTCACTAAAAAAATTAAAATATTAAATCATCATCAAGTTTGAAAAATAAAAATCCAAAAATGTAAATTTATAAATAACGCATATCATGCTACCAGAGAAATGTATGGTTATAATATTAAGTAATTCATTTCCCAAAATTGGTGTCAACAAATAAGTATATTACAATCTTATTGATATTTTAATATACCTCGTGCCCACCAGGCGAGAAGCGTTTAAGCGACAAGATTTGACCATTCACTAGTCTCACCACATTCGCTTGAAATCGGTTTGAAATGCACCGCTTCGAGTTGACCAGCTTTCAACTCGAAGCGGAACTTCACAAGGCGTAATGCTATTTCTGACGTTTCGCTGTGAAGCGGTCGAAAAAATTTTCTCGCCTGTCGCCTCGATGGGAAGGAGCCTTTAGAATCCGAATTAAAAAAAAAGTATTTATAGATTTAATGTAATCAAGTATATTTGCAGCTATGAAAATAAATTAAAAATGTCACCATTTTGTCTGCTACTAAGATATAACATAGCATTAACTGTTTAACTAAATTCTTGTAACAATAATTTTCATCAGTTGGGGGGCTTTATCTTAATTTTCTTCTAAAAAAAGCAAAATTCAAAGAGCTACATTTCAAAACAAATCATGCTAATGGAATTAATTTAAATCAATTTTCAGCCTTTTTTTCATACTGCCAGTGCCAAAAGAATTGTATATTTCGGTAAACATGTAACTTGAAAACTGCCTCCGGAAGAATTTATTCCTCCACAAAACTGCTAAATTAAAGTTCAACTGTAAATTTAAAAAATTAAGACAATTATTCAATTATGAACTGTGAAAATAGTGAGGATTCTTTTTCTGTAAATATATAAAAGGGAACTGGCTTTTATTTAGTTACCTAATTACAATGTTTATTCATTAAACATTGGCATTTGAAAAAGGAATTCTTTTTTTATAAGTTGCATTAGAGTACCTTTATGTACTTACTCCTAAAATTTTCTAAATTATAATTTATTTGTTTGTGTAACAAATTTCATTAATTGACTCGAATGGGAACTAATTTAATTATCTAAAATGATCAAAATTGCAGAACATGAAAGCTTTAAATTTTGTTTTATAATTTAAAAGATAATTTTTATTTTAAATTTATAGTTATTTTAATGCAACATTTATAAAAAAAAATGTTTTTTTATCGTAATAGCTTTATCCTTATCATCATTGCAAATCTGTGCTCTTCATTTTCAGTAGAAAAACTTTATCTCTGCCTATCATCACCACGTTGCCGTTTTTCGTCTAGAGTAAGATAGATAACCACTGAATTCATGAAAAAATTAACTGTTAGACTCTGGAAAGTTAGGAAAAAAACCTTAACAGCTAATCAAAAAAATAAGTTCGGAAAAAATTGAACTGCTTGCAGTTTTTCATGGGTTTTCCAAACTGTGATAAAAGACAGTGAAGAGGTTTGATTTTTATCATATTAAAGTATACTTAATCAAACTCTTAAACTTCTCAGAAATAAGAAACCCATTTAAGTGTTGTACAATGATTTTATTCAAAAGCTTGGGTTCATGTTCTTCTTTATTAAAGTAGATAAAAACTGTTTTGCAACGTCATCTAACAAATAGAACAGTACTGACAGTATATAAAATATTCTATAAAATTAAACTATAAAACTTTAAAGAATACATTAAATAATTATTTTGATTAATTTAAAAGTAGAATTAATGATGTTTTAAAGCTTTCTAATAGTCTAATATAGTCTAGCATAGTCTAATTTTTTATATCATTGACTACTGTAGTGTCAGTTTAAGCTATTGACTACTGTAGTGTCAGTTTAAGCTATTGACTACTGTAGTGTCAGCTTAAGCTATTGACTACTGCAGTGTCAGTTTAAATCACAGATATAAAAAATTTATATCTGTGATCTCATTTTTTTTACATTAATGGCTAAAATAATTCAATTGTACAGGTAACGACGAAATAAATTAACAATTCCTTCCCTTTACTTCCATTAGAATCGAAGTGAATATCTCGAAAATAATAAGAAAACATTAAATTAAAATAATTGCTTATAATAGGCAATGCATAACTCATTTATATCATACATATTAATATTCAAATTTCTTTCGTCAATATTAGTGGGATGAATTATCACTACTGATATACGTGTCCTTTCAATTATGACTCCAATTTGCCTTTTCATTATTTTATTTTAACAATATAGCACCTCACAACTCACAACTATAAAATCTATAAAAATCTATTAATAACATAATTTTTAAATCGGTTTATACCGATTCCAAATTAGATCTTTCCTCATCTGATTCCAATTTCGATCTGATGAATTTCCCCATCTGATAAGGAAGATGTTATATTTTCCCTCTTGCAGGGATCATCAAGTAACCTTGACTCGAGTTGCCACAATTAGTTTATTGCCTTAGTCAACTCTAATGAATCTAGAAGATTCACTAATGGTTCTGGAAGGTATTCGGGCTTCTAAAAGATATTATTTACTGAACCTTCTTCTAGAATCACGACTTGTTTATGTTTTGGAGTTAATTTCGTTGACAAATCTACAACAAAATCTGTCGCCACTGTTTCTCAGTAATTTACTTATATTACTTTACATCTAAAATTTGTACCATGCGTTTGTCATCTAATTTTGAAAGCAAGTATTTATAATTTGATTAATATGTATAAAATTTATTTTCACTAGAATGGCTTAGATTTTAATTCTAATAAGTGGGAACTTTAATTGTAAATGAATTAGTAAAAAAAACAGACTGCTATTCTGTTATGAAGACATACATGTTTATGGAAACTTGTATATTTTTAATGCAAGCTAATTTAAGTCTGTAATATAATCACTATTAATATATTTTTGAATAGCTCTCAAAATTCATTTTCACTAGAATTGCTTAGATTTAATTCTAATAAGTGGGAACTTTAATTGTAAATTAATTATTAAAAATCAGAAAATCTTAAAATAAAACTTTTTTACCTTTACTGCATTTTAGACAAAGATCTTAAAAATTCTTTCAAATGTTCCTATTTCAATTACTGTTCAAAATGTTTTTCAACTAAGGTTGATTTCATATGAAAAACATTAAGTTTTTTATTTATTATTATTATTTTATCTATTTTTTTTTTTTTTTTTTTTTGCATCTTTTATTATCGTCGGAGTTTATTTATCAGTAGCGATGCAATATCTTCGTATTTCTTAGTTTTCATTCCAAAAACATCATTTAAGGAAATGTACAATTGAAAATACTTTTTCATTTTAAGACTATTTCCCTTTTTCATCGTCTACCGAAAATTCTTCTTTCTTTAGTATTGTTGTTTTTCTCAAAGAAATTTGTATCGTCTGAAGCATTTCTTGTGATTAATGTTTCTGTTTTTATTTATTTTTCAAAAGCTTTTCTTGTTATTTTTTTACATTCTCTGGAGAGATGTAGATGTATAGTCTGTCTTTATAGAAAATTTTAAAAAATTGTCTAATAAATCTGCATTTTGTAAAATTAACCACCAAATGCATACAAAATCTGATACATTTCTATGTATTTATTTTTTTTTCATCTACTACTAAATATTCAATTCCTGCTTGCCAAAAATAGGCATTGCTTTCCAGAATCTTTCAGGCGTAACTTCATAGTATTTGTGTTGCAGAATTTTTCTTTCACGAGAAGAGTTGTGGCATTACATTCCCAGGAATATATGTTATTTGACAAATTTGTGGAAATTCAAATCTGAGTTGACTGAAACCTGAGCAATTCTATACTCTAACTAGACACATTATTACTTGGCTATTAATTTCTATGTGTAACGGCTTATATTATATACTGATACCTATGAAGAGAGCTTCATAGGTATCAGTATAGAATCAAATTTATAAAAATTTAACAATCAGGAGGAAACATATAAATTATAACTGCAGTTTCAAGATCCAAAAGTTTAATATCTGAATTTTCAAGAGAGATTTGGTTTGTCGCTGTACGATCTTTTTTTTTTTTTTTTTTTTTTTTTTTTTTTTTTTTTTGCACATTTTAGGCTAATGAGATCCAGACCTACTGTTTAAAGGGAATTCCGAGCCACTAACAAACATCAATGCCATCGTCAGGAGTCAAACCTGAAACCTGTTGTACCAAAGGCCAAAAAGCTAGTCAATTGGCCATCAGACCGCTTTCCAGAGACGAGGAATTTCATTGCGAAATCCATTATCGCAATTTAAAACAACTTTAATACAAAGTTCTTTACCCTCATTGAAAGAAATTTTATTTAAAATTTTCTTTATCATTTATTCAAGGAATTTTACTAGTAAAACATACATTTCAATTACCTTATTTTTAAGTAAGTGGTAAGTAAGTGCTTGTAAGATGGAAGAATTTATTGTATGTCGAAAATTAAGTATCCAAACATCATGACCATGGTACTTCATACAATTTCAAATATTAAATATTTCGTCAAATTTTTAAAAGTGTTACTTGATCCTTAGGGAAAAAAATAGTACCATTCCAACAAAGAATAATGCATTTATCCAATTTACCATCTTATAGAGCTAATAAGAAAAAAGGTATATGAATAATAAAGGAAACTTTTTCAATAGAAGATAAGCTTCTTTTTTAATATTTTATGGATATTTATACCACTTATTCGCAGAATAGCCATAAAACTTATCTTACTTCTTCACCTGTTTTTCTTTCCTAATCTAAATTTTATGTCTGTTAATGTTGTGATGAGGTATTTATTAAAAATCAATTTAAAAGATTATTAACGCGTTTTGAACTTTTTTGTCTTCACATAATAAACTAGAATAAATGCGGATTATTATCAAGGTTAGTGAAGCAACTTTTTTTTATTATTATTAATTCTGCTAGAGAAATTGATCTACATTAAATATCTTGAGATAGTCTTAATAGTCTAGTCATTTGATTAAGGTATTTAGTTTAATAATCTTCAAACTCATAAAATTCAATTTTGTAGCGAAGGATCATTAAATGCAGTAAAAACACGAATTATTTAGCAAATTGGTGGAATTTTTTTCATCTTTTATAAGATAGCTTGAAAAATAGACTCTGATAAATTTAGAGTCTGTTAATTTCTTGAAGTTTTGTTTTGATTTACAAATTATGAATCACTCACTAACTTTTTAACATTTTCTCTTGAAATAATATAAATTTAAAATAATTATAATTTTTACATTAAACAAAAAAACCAACCTTGGCTTAATAGATTATAATCAAATGATTATGGTTTTCGTCTGTTTCAGTACAAGAAATTGTGCATTCGATTTCCGTCCACTTAAAAAAAGGTAGATTAGAATAGTAGACATAAATGCTTTTGGCATAAGGTAGACGGTAGGTGATTTCCTGATTCTTCTAACTTGTAAAAATATTTGAGCTAGTTATACTTATAAAAAATTGTAATAAAATTTCAGCCAATTATATTTATGAAAATAAAATAAAGTTTGATCCATGTTTACTTACAAAAACTTTTGGAAAAGGCACTCTGTACTGCCTATTAATGTAAAATTTCGATTTCCCTGTCTCTTGTCAACGTTGCAACTGCTACAAATCCAGTAGTGACAGCAAATTTAAACGCCTATGTGGAAAGAAAAACATAATCAATTGCAAAAAAAAAATTTATAAAAATCCTTTTAATTCTTGAACTTTTTAGACATTTTTGATTAACATTTATTTTTAACATTATTTGAAATATTACAACTTTAAACACAAGTCTTGATGATGCAACTTTTTGATAAACAAGTTGCATGATCGAAACTTTTTTTCTTTTTCAATGTCGTTGCCTCATTAAGTTTTGTGTTATTCTGAATGATATATTGCCTAAGGTAATAAGGTTCTTTAAACACAAGACTCGCTAATGCAACTCTTTTACAAACAAGTTGCATTATCGAGACTTTTTTTTTTCAATTCCTTCTATTAGTTCACACTCTCCCCATATACATCTTGTTCAAATTTTCAATCGTTCATAAGATACTTTTTATTCCTCCACTCCAGTTCAAATACATTTTTTTTTGAACTTGTAACGGATGACATTTGATGTTAATACAGTTTTTTCAAATATTAATTCATTAATTAAATTTAATTCATTAATTTTAGTTTTTTTTAGATTTAAGTTGCATATATCTGCCAATAGATGGTGTCAAATAAACTTAAAAAAATGAATGAAAATTATGTATAAAGGACTTTCTGCAATATAGTGTGAAAAAAGTAGGAATTGACTTTAAAAAAAAAATTATATTACTTGTTTCAATTCCTACTATTAGCTCACACTCTCCCTATATATATCTTGTTCAAATTTTCAATCGTCAATAAAATACTTTTTATTCATCCACTCAAGTTCAAACACATTTTTTTAACTTGTAGTGGGTGACATTTGATGTTAATACAGTTTTTTCAAATATTAATTCAGTAATTAAATTTAATTAATTAATTTTAGTTTTTTTTTTAGATTTAAGTTGCATGCATCTACCAATAGATGGCGCCAGAAGTAACTTTATTTATAAAGGACTTCACGCAATATAGTGAAAAAAATTAGGAATTGACTTTTAAAAAAAATTTATATTACTTGATTTCAATGCCATTACCTTTTTATAAGCATCTTAAGTTTTTCTTCGGTAAGATATATTACCTTGGCCTTTTGAAATTTATTTATTTACAAACGATGTAATTCTCTGTTTATGTATATAATAAATAAACGCACTTAAAATGAAATAAATAATAAAAAACACATTACCAGGGGGGAGGGGAAGGACATATATGTTTTAGGAAACAAAATTAAGTTTTTGTAATATATTTACTAAATCCAGTTGGACAAATAACGAACTTCTGCAGTAAAAAAAAAGAAAGTACGTGTTACGAAAACCTGCAGTAGTAAATTATCCGAAGATCATGAAATATACCAACATTCCTTCTATTCATTTTCTATGGATTTTTCTAATGTTACTGATCTTCATTCATGGTAATTGTTTATGCATTTATTTTTAAAATGATAAGCGGCAAAAATGATTTCAACTATTTTAAATCAGAACTGATGTTTTATATTTATTTTTAGTGAAAGATAATTACTTTTAGTGAACTTTTGATCACCATTTTTGCTTCAATTTCTCTATTTTCTATTTATTTATTATATTGTATGCAAATTTGTTCAATTGTTGAACTGTTATATCACGTCATTGTAAAGATATTTAAAAAATGCTATCATATTAGTTGGTATAACTAATATATAGATGTTATTGTTATTTTAACATATATAAAATTGATTAATAAATATCTATAAAATCTATCTTTGTTGCATTAAAAGGTTAAAAATATTATTAAAAATTACTATCATATTAATTGGTAAAACTGTTTTATAGATGGCATGGTTAATTACATCTTATCGCAATAAGATGGTAAAATTATTATTACAAAATTGCTATTCTTATTAGTTGGTAAAAGATGTTATTGTTAATTGCATCTTATTGCATTAAAATGGTAAAAATATGAAAAAATTGCTACTATATTAGTTAGTATAACTGTTTTATAGATGCTATTGTTAATTGCATCTTATTGCATTAAAAATATTATTAAAAAATTACTATCATATTAATTGGTACAACTATTTTAATGATGTTATTGTTAATTGCATCTTATTGCATTAAAAATATTATTAAAAAATTACTATAATATTAATTGGTACAACTATTTTAATGATGTTATTGTTAATTGCATTAAAATGGTAAAAACATTAAAAATTGCTATCATATTAGTTGGTAAAACTTATTAATTACATCTTTTTGCATTAAAAATCTTGTGTTAATTTTGGGACATACGAGCTCTCATTTTCAAAATTGTATATTTCAGAGTTTTCTTAGTTAATTTCATGATACTCTTTATATGTAATATTTATTATTACCCTACTTAAAAGATAATATAATAACTTAAATGATAACCATAAAATTATCCCATACTTAAATGTTTTAATATTTTTTAAAAAATGTCAATAAAAAATTCCGGAATTAATTATCCTTCGTAGATCAATTACTTACTCTAATTATTTTTCTATTTTCTTTTATGCGAAACATTACAAATAATTTTACATATTTCCTTTCAGGTGTTAGATCAGATGGTATTTTGGGTAAGTTTAAATAAGTATTTTGTAAATATAAATTAGTTAGCAGAAAAAAAATAGTCAAACTATTCATTTATCTTTAAAAATTAATATTAAATATTAGTAACATATACATAATAATAAATAATAAAACTTAAAAAATATTTTATTTATTTATAATGCAGTTTATAGAGACAGTCAATTTAATAAGTATAGATAAAATACACCAAAATATTGTAGAACTCGGAGAATAGGTAACAAAAACAAAACCATGATTATCATGTCAAAACATTTTTTTAAATTGCAGAAAAATATATAGATTTTTATAATACTCAAAATATTATATATCATTTTTATAATGCAAATCTGATTTATACTACTTTTGATAATCGTCATTTAATGTGTAGTAATTTAATAATTTTAGAAATAATTGTAATATAATGATTTCTTTACATTCTAGAGGGAACGTTAGATGGTATTATAGGTATGTTGAAATTCATTTATTAAAATGTTTCCTATTGTGTAATATTTCTATTGCCTACTTAATTTCAATGTCTCATATGCAATTGCAGTAAAATTCTATTGTTGGGTTTTTTATACCATTGGTGTACATGAGGGGATGCGGGATTGCCTTAAAAGAAAATTGTAGAAAAAGAAGTGATTGCTTATTTCTGTGGTGTACCATTGGTGGATGTGGAATTACCTTCCAAGAAATCGTTTAGATATGAGTGCCTATTTCAGTGGTGTACCATTGGTGGATGTGGGATTGCCTTCCAAGAAAATGTTTAGGAGTAATTGCCTATTTGAGAAAATTCGGTAAACTCATACCAGAACGGCTTATATATTCTGTCAAAATCACAATTGAAATCAGATCGGCAATTCGAATTCGAACTAAGCCCTTCTGAACGTTAGCAGCACACATTATCACGATACGACAAGTTAGTCTGATTTATATTCCTCATTGAAAAATACATGTAATGTTGAATTAATGCAAAAAATCATGCTAATACAAAATGAACTAGCAAATATGCAAATTTTTCTAGTACAAAAAGCATCATAAGTTTTCCCTTCAAGCAAATTAATCAGAATGTATTTCATATATCTTACATCTTAAACATCTGACTTTTACTTCCAAAATATATCCAAAAATATTCCAGTATTGTGGGTAGTTATATTACATGCAATTAGTGTTCTGTACTAATGAGAACAACCTGTGACTCAAATCTGAATGCAGATATTATGTGCCATGTATAATGAGACTCAAGAAATTAGCGAATGTCTGTGTACCTTCATAGGTCGAAAAAACTACAGATTGAATATGTTGATGAAAACTACAGATTGTGTTGTTCCATCGTGATCGGTGATCGATCATGAACTGAGAAATGTCTATTCCAATTAGAAGTGAGGAAGATGATCCCTTTCCTTCTTGACGGATTTTCTTAAAGGGAGAATTTTAGAGAAGAAGAGAGAGATCAGAAGTGTTGTTTTTCTTTTTTCTTCTGAAGGGACTGAATAGGCCAGAGATTCCGCCTATTTCCAAAGTGAGCCTCTTGTGGTTCATGCCGCCTTACATCATGCCGTGTGATAATTATTGTCTGCCGCAGACCAGGTAATTAGATTCGACGTAGGCTCGAGAACTCTGAAAATCACCGACATTGGAATGAACTGCACTTGTGATTTCATCATGCATTTGGGAATTAAATTTTAAATCTTTAATTTTCCTTTTTTGTAAATAATAAATTATAATAATCCAGGTTCTGTATTTGTATATACACAGTGCTTATAAACAAAAATTAAAGCGTTCCCATGATCCTGAAAGTGGCCCTTTTCTTGAAGCCGTTATAGGTCTTGTATAAGCAGGGACATTACAATACTAAAACAACTTTTTGTATTTATACTTTTAACTGAAAGCATAACTATTCAGTATTAAGAATAAGAATGCTTTACCACCAGATACCAAAATTTCGCTTCATAAAATGCCAACTGAGTGAGGGATTAATCTTCTTTCGATTCTTCTATTTAGGTTTCGCACAAAGACATATCCTACTAATTCTAAACTCCATAGATTTGACCTAACTTCATCTCCATTATGCTCTATCTGCAAAACAACGGTAACAGTTAAACATATTTTGCTTCAATTCGTGAAATACGTAGAACCAAGAAACAAATTACAAAGTGATTCTGGATATAAAGTCCTTTCTTACTCTTGGATGTTTGATATGTCAGAGGATACATATTATAAGACAGATATATGATACTTCCATTTCTACAAAATGTCTCATAAACCTTTAAGCTATGAGATACTCCACTTTTTATTTCTGGGGATTATTACTTTTTAATCCCTTTTATTACTATTAAGTTTACTTTTATTATTATTATTCACTTTTATAGTATTCATTTTTATTAATGTTTTATTATTAAAGTACTAGTTGTACTTCATATTTCCTAATCATCGTTCAACTGTTAAAATATTATGGTCTATTTGATCTGCAGTTTTATCCATTTCTTTCTTTTTTCAAATTTACTAATCTTATTTATTTCCTTTTGGCTGTCGTAAAATACGTGCAACGATTTTTTTTTCTTTTAAAATTGAATTTGTAATCCATCACAAGCAATATAATCAAGAATTTCGAGTTTTAGAGTAGTTCCTTTATAAATATTTAATTTTCACCTTTGTCAACATCTTTTATAGTATTTTGACAGCATTTGGATAAATTGAGATAAAGCAACTTCAGCGAGCATACCTCTCAAAGCACCTAGTTAATTATTTCTACTCAGACTTTCTATTCGGTAGTTTTCTACTTTCAATATTTCTTTTTTACTTTTAGTTCTACGTAGTTTTTTACTACTTGAAATTTTAGCAACATCTGTAAGTTACACTATCTCAACGTTCAACAACAATCTCTAAGTTACATTATCTCAACGTTCAACAACAATCTGTAAGTTACATTATCTCAACGTTCAACAACAATCTGTAAGTTACACTATCTCAAAGTTCAATAACAACCTGTAAGTTACACTATCTCAAAGTTCAATAACAACCTGTAAGTTACACTATCTCAACGTTCAATAACAATATTTGTAAGTTACACTATCTCAACGTTCAATAACAATCTGTAAGTTACACTGTCTCAACGTTCAATAACAATCTGTAAGTTACACTGTCTCAACGTTCAACAACAATCTGTAAGTTACACTGTCTCAACGTTCAACAACAATCTGTAAGTTACACTGTCTCAACGTTCAACAACAATCTGTAAGTTACAGTCTCAACGTTCAACAACAATCTGTAAGTTACACTGTCTCAACGTTCAACAACAATCTGTAAGTTACACTGTCTCAACGTTCAACAACAATCTGTAAGTTACACTGTCTCAACGTTCAACAACAATCTGTAAGTTACACTGTCTCAACGTTCAACAACAATCTGTAAGTTACACTGTCTCAACGTTCAACAACAATCTGTAAGTTACACTGTCTCAACGTTCAACAACAATCTGTAGGTTACACTGTCTCAACGTTCAACAACAATCTGTAAGTTACATTGTCTCAACGTTCAACAACAATCTGTAAGTTACACTATCTTAACGTTCAACAGCAATCTGCAAGTTACATTATCAAATGTTCCTAAGACCTCAGCGCTAAGCGTTTGATGTCAAGGTCAGATAGAAAACAAAGGCTCAGGAAAAAAAGGATGTTTTCATAAACATCATACCACCAGAAAGGAAATATCAATATGGCGGTAGGGAGTAAAGTATTGTCTGAAAGAGAAGGCAATAACGGTTAGTTGTTAAAAAACCTACAGCTGGAGTGAAGATCGTTTGCTTAAAACGAGTTCAGTTTGCTTATAACTGGTGCTAGAAGTAAATTGTTTGTTGATAATTATTTTAATAGAATGCTGCTTAGGATCTTAGGAAATGTATTATATTTGTAAATAATATGCAAATAAACATAAAATTGGTGTGTTCTATGGATCTAAACATTTATACATCAGAAGGCGATACAATTTCCTAAATTTTATAATTTTTCAATCGTTTATTCTGATGAAAAGGGTTAAATTACATCATTATGATACTCCGTAAACGCCACATCAGTTGCTGGTGTTGCTGTATTCTACCTTAGATTGCTTGCTACTGGATAGTATAGCAATCAATTTTCAGTCATTTATTCTGATGAAAAGGGTGAAATGGCATCATTATGATACTTAAACGCCACATCAGTTGCTGGTGTTGCTGTATTCTGAGATTGCTAAAGTATAGCAATTTTTCAGTCATTTATTCTGATGAAAAGGGTGAAATGGCATCATTATGATACTCCGTAAACGCCACATCAGTTGCTGGTGTTGCTGTATTCTAAGATTGCTTGCTAATAGTATAGCAATCAATTTTCAGTCATTTATTCTGATGAAAACGTGAAATGGCATCATTATGATACTCCGTAAACGCCATCAGTTGCTGGTGTTGCTGTATTCTACCTTAGATTGCTTGCTACTGGATAGTATAGCAATCAATTTTCAGTCATTTATTCTGATGAAAAGGGTGAAATGGCATCATTATGATACTCCGTAAACGCCACATCAGTTGCTGGTGTTGCTGTATTCTACCTTAGATTGCTTGCTACTGGATAGTATAGCAATCAATTTTCAGTCATTTATTCTGATGAAAAGGGTGAAATGGCATCATTATGGTATACCTTAAATGTCACGTCAGTTGCCAGTTTACTGTATCTCATCTTAGGTTGCTTACTACTAGATAAGATATCATTGGGTAGGATTTATATTTAAGACTTTACAACTAAGTGAGACTAAGATTTAAATTCAGTTCTACTTTTCTTTTTTGTAAAATCAAGTTAACATATGTTGTTAAATTTGAAAAGATGCACTGTTTTCTTAATACGTTAGACTTTCAGACCAGAAAACTTAACAGCATCATTTTAGTGGGATCGTTTTGAAAAAATATTTTTCTGTTTTTGAAAGACTACAATATAATTGAGAATGAATCAGAAAACCAACAATCATGTATATCTCAAAAAAAGGTTAAGGAATTCTTTTTTTATTAAAAAATACCTATTGTAATTTAAGAATTTTTTATCACGATTTAGATGTAAATATCAGTTAAATGTTCTCTTTTAATTAAAGTTATAATTTTGATAAAAATTTATTAAAAAATTATAAAGAAAAGCAATTTTTGAATAAATCAAATTTTTCCGTATAGTCTTCAAGCTATCCCAATATTCGAGGTACTTATGAGATTTAAATATAAAAAGGTTAAATTTTTAATTTAAGAAATGCAAGAATTCTATTTTTTTTTTTAAATTAAATAAATATTTTTTTAATTTTGAACTATTTATTACATAGTTGAGTAATACATAGTTACATAGTTAAATTGTATTTTTCATAAGTTTTTGCATCTTTTCATTTTATAAAATTTTTTAGGTCCACATGGAATTGTGAATGGAATTACTAGTAAGTTTTCAACAAAATACAAATAATTTCCAAATTAATAAATATATATGTTGTAATGTAAATTATACTATATATAAGAAAGTTTATTGTAATAAATGTATTAAAAAGTATTTGTTAGGTTTAAATTTATGTTTACTTTTGTCATAACGATGTTTTATAAAAATAATAATAGATTGAATAAGATATAAAAAAATATATATTTACAAGCAAGAAAAAACGTATTATAAGAATCCTTTTACCAATTTTTCAGTAAAAAAATAACTGAATATCCATTAAAACACTTTCGATTCATCTCATAATAATTGAATACTTTAAAATAAACATATATCTTACTCTATTCTTTATTGCTATAATTTATTAATACGTTATAAAAAAAGAAGTAAAAAAAAAGCTTTGGTTTAAAAAAAAAAAAAAAAAAAAAAAAGAGGTATTAATTATTTTTAAAATCAGTTTTATGTACTTAGGGCATGAATGGCCGAGTGGTTAGTGCTCTGGCGCTCGGTATCATAAGTTTCGGGTTCGAGCTCCGGCGGTGTCATGGATGTTTGTAGTGATTCGGAATCCACTTTAAACCGTAGGTCCCGACCTAATAGGATCGTAGAGAGTTGCGGGGGCATTGTTACTCCGTGGCTTATTTTCAAGTTACACGCGCTTCCTGGGTAATGCAAAGTGAGTAACATCTGTGCAGCGCTTGCCTTAAGACAGCTGTCTAAGTGTTTGCCAGCTGCATTAAAAGAAAAAAAAATTCATGTACTTTAAAAATATTTCTTAATAATTTAAATTTTAAAAAGTAATTTCTATTCAGAAATTCTTAAAATTGTAACCGTACTTCCTCCAACGCACTTCAAGAGCGCCCCCTGTGGGGTTCAGGAGAAATGTTCAGTAGATCTCGAGACTCTCATCCGAGAAGAAGTACTTCGGAATCGGAGCTGCCGCTGAGAAACGTTTAGTTTATAATCTCTCATCAAGAGAGGAAGTATATTTAGCGCATTCCTGTGTAACAATTGGCCTACAGACTTTCACCCGGAGCGGAAATATATGTCGCGCATCCAGCGCGTATCTGTGTATCTTTATTTTCGGCTTATTCGTTGAATCCTTCCACGAATCTATAACTATATGTCTTTAAATGTGTTAAATATTGTTCTGTGAATAATTGTACATGCATATTGTTGTACATGTAATTGTACATTAAAACTATTAAATAAGTTTATTCATGTTAATAGATAGAATAAAATTTAATATTAATATTTTAAAGATGCTGTTCCTAATCTTCTGGGTAAGTATATTATATTTGTTATAAATTATAACCACTTTTTTTTATTAAATTTCTATGTGTATTTACAGAATATATATAGAAATTTATATATCTCTACATTACTGTACTGTACTCTACATTAGCGACATACATTAGAGCTGCATAGTCCATAGTGCATAGCTGCATAGTCTATAGTGCATAGCTACATAGAGCTGCATAGCGACAGTCCAACTGGCATCAGCTCAGACTAGAGGTTGTCAACAATTTTAAAGAATTTACATCATATGAAAATGAAATCAAAGAAGTCGTACACTTTGTAAAAGTAGAGGTAGGCTGAAATGTTCATAGGCTGACATAGATGGCGCTACTAGTGTTTAGACTTTTAGTTAGCCCTAACCTTCAAAAGACACGTGTATAAATTTGACAGCTGTTGCACTATTAGTATGTTAGTTATAGCATTTTTAGTGAAGCACCTTTTGTTAGTTTAAAAAAATGTATAAAAAGGAATTTCGTGTGTTAATAAAGCATTGCTTTTTGGCGAAAAAAAATACTATTGAAGCCAAGGCTTGGCTTGATAAACATTATTCGGACTTTGCACCAGGAAAATCAACCGCAGAGAAGTGGTTTGCTAAATTTAAACGAGGCGAAATGAGCACCGAGGACGATGCACGCAGTGGACGCCCCAAAGAGGCTGTTACCGACGAAAACATCAAAAAAGTCCTCAAAATAATTTCTGATAACTGTAAAGTGAAGTTGATTGAGATAGCTGAGACCCTAAAGATATCAAAGGAACGTGTTGGACATATCGTGAATGAATATTTGGATATGCGAAAGCTCTGTTCAAAATGGGTGCCGCGCGAGCTCACAATCGACCCAAAACAACAACAAATTGAGGATTCTAAGCAGTGTTTGGAGCTGTTCAATCGTAATAAACCCCAATGTTTTGCGTCGATATGTGACAAATGGATGAAACATGGCTCCATCATTTCACACCGGAGTTCAATCGACAGTCAGCCGAGTGGACTGCACGTGATGAACTCTAAAAATGCTACAACTTCACTAAAAATGCCATAACTCACATACTAATAGTGCAACAGCTTTCTAATCTATACACGTGTCTTTTGAAGGTTAGGGCTAACTAAAATCCATATGGATTTAATACTTGTAGCGCCATCTATGTGTCAACCTACGAACATTTAAGCCCACCTGTTAATTGGTAGAAAATGATTTTGATATGTGAGAGGTAGTCAATTTATTAATTTATAAATAATGGATGAAAAAATTAAAAGATCTTATACTACCAGCTGACATTGAAACCAACTATAGTAAAGAGTCTTTAACATACAAAAAGTAGAACAATTTTTAAAATAAAATGCATCAGCAATTTTTTTGATTTTTCAATGGAGATTGGCCTGAAGGTGAAGAGATTTAAAAAAAAACAATTTTTTGACAAAATCTTTAATCAGTTGTGTTGGGGATCAGCTTTTTTAAATGCATTTACTTTTTTCATGTACTTATCAGCTTATTAAAAAAAATAATAAGAGGCCTTTTAATATGCATTTGTTTTATTTTCGCCTTTTATAACAACAACATTTAGATTTGTTTAAATTATACTCACTTTCTCTACTTAAATTGTGTCTAACACATTTTTTTCCATAGACAGTTAACGTGAAATCTATTAAAGATCTAACTCTCGTATTTGGTAATACTTAACTGTATGCTTATATTTAATTTTCACTTTCGTTGTTGCAGATGTGCACTTTATTTCTAATTTTTTTCTGCGTTTTCCACTTTTTTGATAGAACTGGCTAGGAAGCACTTGAAAATTTATGTATAGCGAATGCTAGTTTGTCAAACTCGTTGTTTTGTGAAAAGTTCCTTGTCCATTCCAGTTTTGGTTTTGGTTTTGTCTTATTACATTTTCTGTTATTTGAATTTTCGTTCATATAACAAAACATTTACATTTTTGTTCATATAACAGAACATTTACATTTTCTGTTATATGAATTATATAGAATTTTTGTTTATGTGAATAGAATAAGCAACCTTAAACATATATTTTTAGAGTAATTTTTATTTTCCTAATTAT
Organism: Caerostris darwini; assembly: GCA_021605075.1. NCBI lineage: Eukaryota > Metazoa > Arthropoda > Arachnida > Araneae > Araneidae > Caerostris > Caerostris darwini. The sequence goes on along the minus strand of BPLQ01005332.1, from coordinate 374,190 downwards.
TTTAATCTCTATTGGGAACATTATAAATCATTGCGAAAAACTTATTTTATAGATTTTCAAAAGTGTATTATAAATTTTGTTGCTTTAATTAAAGAATTAAAACACATATGAAACTTTTTTAGGATGAAAGCAATGGGTTTTAACATTTTAAGATACTCAATGTGCAAAATACCTGAATAAACCATAAAACTAAAAGTCATCGATTGACTATTGTATCATAAATATTTTATTCAATCATAATTAATATTTTTATTTTGTGAATATGTTTAACTCTATATTAAATTTATGCAGACTTAGTTGGCGGGGTTGTAGGTGAGTAATTCTTTTATTTTTAATAACTTTGATAAAAATACAAATCATTTAAAAAATACAGAATGAACTTTCTTAGCATCAATAATAAGGAACCTGAATGACTGAGTGGTTCGGAATCCACTTTACGCCGTTGGTCCCGGTCTCATATGACTGCAGAGCGTCATGGACCCAGTCAGACTTCTCATCCACATTATTCCCAAACTGTATATTGAAAATTCAGCTCTAGGCACAGTGGAATGGTGTAGTGATAGCATCAATAATAAGTATTAAATTAATCTATTGTCGCGTCAAATATGGGCAATATGTATTTACAAATATTTTTTGATTAAGGTAAAATTTTCTGTAATCATTATATAATTCATGTGTTATATTTTATGTGTGTCCCTTGGAAGGAGGTGTTTGATGGTCACTAGTCCTTACCGGATGCGAATCCCATATGTTCAAAGGAATGACCATTTTCGGGCGGAAGCAGATCTTTTGCTGGTTGAAAGTGACATCAGTGTGCGTTTAAATTGGCGGGAGTTTTCTGTGCTCACGTAATTTATTGATGATGTGTCTTTTCGTACGGAAGCAGAGTACTTTGGTGGTGGATAGCATGATGAGGATATGTTTTGAGAAATACTGTACTGTACAAAAAGGACACTGTACAAAAGGAAAAGGATACAAAAAGGACGTCTTCGTCCTGATTAAGTATCAGAAATCACCCCCCTTATAAAAAGGTCTATAGTTCCAGGGGTGGATTCTCTAATAAAATTCAACGAATAATGAATGAAGGGCGTGTGGTCTGGCAAGACATAAAAAGGGATATTGGAGACATCAAAGAGGATCGGAGAAAAAAAGAGACTTATTATTGAGACTATGTCGTGTCAATCCATATTGACACGATATATACCCATATTGGCTCGACATATGTACAATTTCATACTGCCTTCATACTTAGTTTGAATTTTGTATCCTATATAACATATCTCAAGTATGAGGTTTTCCCCGGAGCTGACTGAAAGACGCTGCAAACCGAAAAGGGGAAGGCAGAACGAGATCCTGAGTGCACAGGAATATCACTTTCAGTAGACAAAAGATTGCTTCCACCGGAAACTGGTCATCCCTTTGAACATATCAGATTCGCCCCTAGTAAAGGCTAGTGATCATCAAACACCTCCTTCCGAGGGACACACATAAAATATGCCATAAAAATAACACGCGAATTATATAATAATTATAGAAAATTTTAACTTAATCAAAAAATATTTGCAAATGCGTATTGTCCATATGGCGCCTGATGGCAGAGTGGCTAGCGCTCTGACGCTCGGTGCACCAGGTTTCGAGTTCGAGGGCCGGCAGTGCCGTGGATGTTTATAGTGGTTCGGAATCCACTTTAAACCGTAGGTCCCGGTATAATAGGATCGTAGAGCGTTGTTAGAGTAGTGTTACTCGCGTCCGTAGCATATCTTCAAACTACACGTCTCCCCCGGGTAGTGTTAAATGAGTAACAGCAGTGCATCCGTTGCTTATGTCATAAAGATTATCTGTCTCTGCATTGCCAATTGCATTAGAATGACAACATATTGTCCATATTGACACGATATACACCCATATTGACACGACACTATGCGCAATTTCATACTGCCTTCTGATTTACTTTGAATGTTGTCTCCTATATATCATCAAACTACAACAAAGGATGATTCTTTTAGCAGTCGTACGTTTTAACATTAAATTTTCATATATTTTCTTTTGAAAGATTGATTAGATAGAAGTTCAGCTTGAGAAATCATTGTCAATGAACGATTTCAAAAGTTTTCTCTTTAAATAAATTGTGCAAGTATGTTTCTAAATTTCAAGCGAAATTACGTAAGAATTACAAATATTCTTTACAATTTCAGCTAATTTTTCCATAAGTTAACATTGCCAATAATTAATATGTTTAAGATTTCTGAGCTACTTATTAATATTATTATTGCAAATAAATATATCCTTTAATGTAAACTCTTTTAAATTGTAATAAATTGCTTTTTTAAGTTGTTTTACATTTACTGCTTTTCCTTTAAATAAAATTCAAGTTTTAAATGATAATGATCAATGTATACCATATATCAAATGTTGATCCTTAAATAATTATTAAATTAACTTTTTAAATATGATTTAAAATTATAATGTCACAAAAAAATATTTTAACCCTTCTTCATAATTTATATTTCTAAAACGAGCAATTTAATAAAATAATAATAAGTTTATTAATATGAATAAAATAAATTTCTATTATTTTATGTACAAAATATTATAAAAATTGATTAATATGTAAGGAGATAAATTTAAATTTATGTGTTTTAGATGATGCCTTAGGTACCGTTTCTGGTAAGTTAGTATAAACATTTCTTTACTATTAACATTTTTTGTAGAAAATAAAATTTATTGATTAATAAAAAATTATACACGGTAATTTTTAAACAGGTTTTTCTTCAGTTCTTCTTTTTAAAAAAATCTATTTCTTAAAACGGGTTGTTATTTATGAATCTGGAATTGACACGCTTGAAGTTTCATTGCGTCGTCTGACATATCGTAAAGTTTGACATTTACTTACTCAGAATGTTTTGTTATAAATAAGACATTTTTCGTGATTTACAGCAACTTGAAAATTTTATGTCAATCAAATAATGGAATTTCGTGTGAGGATTTATTATGACTATCGATAACGATTATCTCCATAACAGTGAATCGATGAACTCCATCTAAAATTACAGTATATGATTGGTTCAGTAGGTCGTCCAAAATCGATTGTTTTGATACAAAACATCAATGTTGTGCGCATACTACTAATGCACTATTGTCTTTAGATGTAATTATTAAGAGCATACAAAAATATTTTTCGTTAACATTTTGCTGTGAAAAAGATTTGTTGGCGTTGATTTCTGCATAATGGGGACTTGTTCAAAAACAGGCTAGTGTCAATTGGTGCACAGAAATGCTTCAAAAATACAATCTTCGTGTGTCAAAAGCCCAAAAATAAAAGGCAATGGATTGTGTAGGTTTTCCAAGGTTAGCCAAATGCAACAAAAGATGTTCCTGCAAGAAGATCTTCGAAGCAAATGGTCCTTGTTATTGTTGTTATTATTATTATTGTTGATGGTGGTGGTTAAATGGACAAGTGGCTACTAACACAAAAGAATCGTAGAACGAACAATTGTAGTGGTTCGGAATCCTCTTTAAGCTGTAGGTCCCGATCTCATATGACAGTAAGAGCTTCACGGAGCCAAGTCAGACTTCTACCTACGGGTGTTCCATCACAACAGAAGCTGCCCCCTTTCTTTCCATCCATGAGTAGATTACTCGTGGGATGTCCGTCCTACACTGCAGGACACTGAGAATTAGTCTCACAGAGTCTTTTGAGAATTAAGGAGAAACAACCAAAAGCTGAGAATTATTTTTCATCATGACAACTCGAGTTCATCCACATCACATATCAGCCGAAATAGTTCATTGTTTGACCATCAAAATAAGGAATTTAACGGATTGGGTAACCCGCCGTACGGATCTGATCTAGAACACATTGATTTCTTGTTTGTTCTCGTACATAAATAATAAACAACAGGTTCAACGATTTTCGACCCCTGAAGAAGCGGTTGATGCGTTCAAAATACATGTTTTGTAAATACATCATTTGGAGTGGAAAAAGTATTACAAAATTGGCATAAAATGTATGCAAAAGTACATTAGCCCTCAGGGAGAATATTTCGAAAAACAATCAAACCATTTTTTAACGAAAAAAAATATTTTTTATTTAATTTTCCGGATACACAAATTGCAACCTTCGTAGTATACAAGTAATTAAAGTCAATTCTAATTTTTTTTCACTATATTGCAGAAAAGTCCTTTACAAATAAAGTTTAAATTTTTCTCTTACTTCTGGCGCCATCTATTATTAGATACATGCAACTTAAATCTAAAAAAAACTAAAATTAATGAATTAAATTTAATTAATGAATTAATATATGAAAAAACTGTATTAACATTAAGTGTCCCCCACTACAAGTTCAAAAAAATGTATTTGAACTTGAGTGAATAAAGAAAAAGTATTTTATGAGCGATTGAAAATTTGAACAAGATATATATAGGGAGAGTGTGAGCTAATTGAATAAATAAGAACGTTTTCACATAGTAATTCATTATATTTATATTACTTTTGCCCTCGGCATTAAGCTTAGAGTAATATATTAAAAAATAATGATATGATACAAATCTTAAATTAAATATTTTAAAGAAAACTAAATGTAAAAAGAAGATTAAAAACCGTAAACTACAGCAAATTTCTTAATAATATTATTTGTTGTGAAAGATATTAACAGATTTTTCTGTAGTAAAATTAAAGGTTACAGAGAAATAATTACAAAAAATGATTTTAGAAATTTTAGTAGTAGCTTCTTATTAAAAATATTCTGTAAAAAAAAATGAAAAATGCTTAAATTGACTAACTAATTGCTTAATATGAGATAGCATCATAAATTAATTAAATTTAAAAATGGCTATGCTTGATTTATGCTGCATTTAACTGATCGAAGAATATTTGAAGACTACTTTCATCTGGCAAATTTTATTAATGTAACAAATTAAATTTTATTAATGTAATAAATTTAATTTGTAATTTTTTTTTAATCTGTCGAAAAATTCTATCAGCCTTAAAAGGTTTTTTTTTTTGTGTAACGTTGGTTAAAATATAATCAGTTCTGTCACACAATTAGCTAATTTAAGTCAATTAGTTAATTAAGATTTAGACATTTTTCAGTTAGAATAATTTAAATGTAAAGAATTAAACCAAACATATATTTTGGTGTCTTTAAATATGTTAAAAAAATTTTTAATCAAAATTTAATTTAATTTAGAATTAATTTGCAAATAATAAATTATAAAATTTTGGATTAAATTTTGCCATAAGTAAAAGAATATCTGTAATTTCTAATTTATTTAAACGTCAAAATTACTTACTTTAAAAAATTCTCTCAGTTTAAAAAATATATTTCTCTTATTTCTTTTTAAGCTTTTTTCAAAGGGAATCACCGTAAGTATTTATTACAGCATTTTTTATTAAATATGTATTTAATATCGAGTGTCATTAAATATGCATTATTAAATGTGTTTTCAGAAATCTATCCAGATAATTACATAAAATTCATTTGAAAACTATTAAAAGATTTTTTTTTTTAAGAAATTTCTTTTTCGAAACATTTTAATGCTAAAAGTATTTAACCCTAAATTCATCAAGCAAGCGATTAATTCAGCACTTTTCATAATATTTTATCTTTTGGTTTATACTTTGTCTGCACACAAAAAAAAATGAAGTAATTTGTGATCAAAGTTTTTCCTATCATAAAATAAAACTCGAATAAAAATATCAAAAATTATTTTATTACGATATTAATATAATGGCTTTTACTTAAATCACTTAAAATCTTTTTATGTCATTAGGGCGTTCTTAATCCCTTTGATAAAAAAATTTTTCAGCACATTTAATTGCCAAGAGTTGCCAATCTTAAGTACTGAAATTGTAAAGAAAGTGTATGCCTAGAATAATTTTAATTCCCAGTAGATTACGCATTTTTAAAAAAATTCTTTATTATTATTATTTTTATTTATTAAAGAAGGAAAAACGGCTTTTTAACTAAGTGTTTTCCTTTTTTTAATTACAGAAACTTGTGCAATTAAATTAATTTTGTTATATAATTTAAATAAGTCTAATTATAATTTTATTAAAAAAATTTCAATAAAAGATTAAAAATCTATTTTTTTCGTAGTAAGATTTAAGTTTCAAAGAATTTCGTATGGCAATAATTAAAATTTACTTTAATAATATAATAATTATTTTGCTTTTTAACTAAGTGGTTTCCTTTTTATGAATTAGAGAAACGTCAGCAATTAAATTTATTTTGTTATATAACTTTAATAATTTATTATATAATTTTAATAATTTTGTTATATAATTTAATAGTTTTTTATATAATTTTAATAAGTCTAATTATAATTTTATTAAAAAGAAATTTCAATTTTTTTTCGTAATAAATCTTAACTTTCGAAGAAAATCGTAGGGCAATAATTAAAATTTACTTTAATAACATAACAATGTCTCTGCTTTTCAACTAAATGGTTACCCTTTTTGAATTAAAACTTGAGCAATTAATTTTATTTTGCTATAAAATTTTAATAATTTGTTATAGAATTTTAACCAATGTGATTATAATTCATTAAAATAAAATTTCAATTTAAGTATTTATTATACACAAAAAAATATAAATTTTAAAATAAAATTTTATTATTATTATTTTTATTTTCTAAAGAATGAAACTCTGCTTTTTAACTAAATGATTTTATTATATAATTTTAATAATTTTGTTGTAATTTTAATAATTTTGTTTTATAATTTTAAAAAGTTTATTTATAATTAATTTAATTTATTAATTTCGTAATCAATCTTAATTTTCGAAGAAATTTGTAGAAAAATAACTAAAATTTACTTTAATAATATTGTAATAATTCTGCGTTTTAACTAAGTGATCTCCTTTTTTTTTAATTAGACCCAGGTGAGAAATTAAATCTATTGTTACATAATTTTAATAATTTTTTATATAATTTTAATGATTTTGTTATATAATTTTATTAATTTTGTTATATAATTTTAATAATTTTGTTATATTATTTTAATAATTTTGTTATATAATTTTAATAATTTTGTTATATAATTTTAATAAGTCTAATTATAATTTTATTAAAAAGAAATTTCAATAAAAGATTAAAAATCTTTTTTCGTAATAAATTTTAGTTTTCAAAGAAATTTGTAGAGAAATAATTAAAATTTACTTTAATAATATAATAATAACTCTATTTTTTAACTAACTGATTTCCTTTTTTTTTTCCTTCTATTAGACACAGGTGAGAAATTACATCTATTTTGTTATATAAATTTAATAATTTGCCATAAAATTTTAATAATTTTGTTATATATTTTTAATAATTTCATTATATAATTTTAATAAGTCTAATTATAATTTTGTTAAAAAGAAATTTCAATGAAAGATTCAAAATCTATTTTTCTTCATAATAAACCTTAATTTTCCGAAGAAATTCGTATGGCAATAATTACAATTTACTTTAATAATATAATAATAACATTATTTAACTAAGTGGTTTCCTTTTTATTTTGAATTAGTAAAAGGTGAGAAATTAAATCTATTTTGTTATATAATTTTAATAATTTATTATATAATTTTGACAATTTTATTGTATAATTTTAATAAGTATAATTATAATTTTATTAAAATGAAATTTTAATTTCAAAGTTTACGCTTAAAGTTATTCATTATAATTCCTCTTTATCCAAAAGATTACAAGTCTATTTTTTTCGTTATAAATCTTAAATTTTCCAAGAAATTTGTATGGCAATAATTAAAATTTACTTTAATAGTATACTTGATAAATTATACTTTAGTAAACATTAAAGATCACTTTCTCTTAACTGAAAATCATATTGTTATGTGCTCTTATTTAATTTTTGCATACTACTTTCAATCTGACGAAATGTTCTATTTTGAATATAAAAAAATCTTTTTTTTTTTTTTTTTTTTCAGATTAAAGGAAAATTCAATTGGCTTGATGTGTTTTAAATATTATGTTAAAATTCCTGTACAGAATATAAATTTATTTGAAAAGTAATGTAAAAAGCAAAAATTGTCACAAGTATTTACAGTTGAGTATGTAAAATTTATGATTCATTTATGGTGGACATTCAGTTGAAAAAAATAAAGATATCGTTTATTTATCAGATCCTTCTAGACTGTGATTCTTTATTTATAAATCAAGAGTTTTCCAAAACAGTCTTTAGAATTTTAAATAATCGGAAATATTTTTCATGCAATTTCATTCCCTCATGTTAAAATCATACACAAATCTAACAAGGATTATCCCTTTTAGACAAAAACTTTTTGAAAATGTTAAAACTTATGAGAAGGAACATCGAACAAAATTAACTCGTGGCAAAATTCGCGTTTTGTTGCTTAAATTGTTTGCATAATCAAACGGTTTTAATTTAATTTTTTTAGGAATTAGGAGGAGGAATTGCTTCACATTTTAATGAAGTAATTTTATTGGGAAATCAATTATCGTAATTTTAAACAACTTTATTGCAAAGTTCTTTAACCCTCATTGAAAACAATTTTATTTCAAATTTTCTTTATTCTTAATTCAAGAAATTTTACTGATAAAAGATACATTTCAATTACCTTATTTCTAAGTAAGTGGTTGTAAGACGGAAGAATTTATTGTATGTCGAAAAACTGTGTATCCAAGCATCACAATTATAGTACTTCATACAATTTCAAATATTAAATATTTCGTCAAACTTTTAAAATTCTTATCTGATCCTAAGGAAAACAGACAAGATAATACAAGTCCAATAAAGAAGAATGTATTTATTCCACTTATCCTATTATAGAAATAATAAGAAAAAAGGTATGTGAATTATAAAACTTAACTGAGGGGACCATATTGGATATTCGACCATAATCCTACCATCCTAACCATATTGGCAATTCGGCCTTAATCCAACCATCTTAACCATATTTTAGATCCGACCATCCTAATCATATTGGAGATCCGATCATCCTAATCATATTGGAAATCCGAACATAATCCGTCCCTCTTACCATATTGGAGATCCGACCATCCTACCATATTGGAGATCCCATCCTAAGACAAGCCAATGTCCTGGTGGAGGTGTACCGGCAAATTATCTTGGCAGGTCAAAGACAGAAGAATTTATTGTATGTCGAAAAACTGAGTATCAAAGCATCTCGATTATAGTACTTCACATAATTTCAAGTATTACATATTTTATCAAATTTTAAAAAGTCTTGCCTGGTCCTAAGGAAAACAGACAAGATAGCACCACTCCAACAAAGAAGAATGCATTTATCCCACTTATTATCTTATAGAAATGATAAGAAAAAAGGAATATTGGAGATCCAACCATAATCCGACCATCCTGACCATATTGGAGATTCGACCCTGATCCAACCATCCTAACCATATTGGAGATCCGACCATCCTAACTATATTGGAGATCCGACCATCCTAACCATATTGAAGATCCGACCATTTTAACCATATTGGAGATTCGGCCATGATCCAACCATCCTAACCATATTAGAGATCCGACCATCCTAACCATATTGAAGATCCGACCATCTTAACCATATTGAAGATCCGACCATCTTAACCATATTGAAGATTCCGCCATGATCCAACCATCCTAACCATATTGGAGATCCGACCATAATCAGACCATCCTAACCATATTGAAGATCCGACCATCTTAACTATTGGAGATTCGGCCGTGATCCAACCATCCTAACCATATTGGAGATCCGACCATAATCCGACCATCCTAACCATATTGAAGATCCGACCATCTTAACCATATTGGTGATTCCGCCATGATCCAACCATCCTAACTATATTGGAGATCCGACCATCCTAACCATATTGAAGATCCGACCATCTTAACCATATTGGAGATTCGGCCATGATCCTACCATCCTAACCATATTGGAGCTCCCCTCCAAAAACAAGTCAAAGTCCCAATGTACCTGCAAATAGTCATGGCCGATTGTAAGGCAGAAGAATTTATTGTATGTCGAAAACTTAATATCCAAGCATCACGATCATAGTATTTCATACAATTTCGAATATTAAATATCAAATTTTTAAAATTCTTACCTGATCCTAAGGAAAAAAGACAAGATAGCACCACTCCAACAAAGAAGAATACATTTAACCCACTTATCATCTTATAGAACTAATAAGAAAAAAGGTATATGAAGTATAAAGAAAACTTTTTTCAATAGAAGTAAAGCTTCTTTTTTTAAATATTTTATGGATATTTATACCAGTTATTCGCTGAATATCCATAAAACTTATCTTAGTTCTTCACCTGTTTTTCTTTCTTAATCTAAATTTTATGTCTGTTAATGGTACGTTGAGGTATTTATTAAAAATCGATATAAAAGATTATTAACGCGTTTTGTACCTTTTTGTCTGCACATAATAAACTAGAATAAATGGGGATTATTATCAATATTAGTGAAGTAGCTTTTTTTTTTATTAATCCCACTAGAGAAATTGACCTGCATTAAATATCTGGAGATAGACTTAATACTCTAGTCATTTGGTCAAGGTATTTAGTTTAATAATCTTCAAACTCATAAAACTCAATTTTATAGCGAAAGGTATCTAAAGCCTGCAAGAACACGAATTATTTAGCAAATTAGAGGAATTTTGTTTCGTGAATGAACTTTTAATTTAAAATTTTCGGTATTACACAATTGATTGTTTGAATCTTTATTTAAAATATTGATAATTTCAAGCTGAACTTATTTTTTATAAATGAAATTGAATCATTTTGCATGTGGGTCAATATGTACACTAAAACATTTTTTCAATGATTTATAGAAACCGTTAAATATCACAAGCTGACCTGTTTTTCAAATCAATGTCTTAAATGAATGAAATTTTAATTTATAAACTTTCTTTCAGCATTGCACTCAAATTGAATGTTTGAATCCTAATTTAAAATTTCAATATTTTCAAGGTCGACTTATTTTGTATAAATGAAATTGAAGCATTCTACATCTGGACCAATATGTACACTAAAAAAAATTTCAATGGCTTACAGAGACCGTTAAATGTAATAAGCTGGACTTTTTTTAAATCAATATCTAAAATGATTTAAAAAACAGTAGAAAAATGAAAATCAAGTTGATTGGCGAAACTGTAACATAACTAATAAGCTGAATGAAATTTTTTAAAACTCTATTCAAGGATCTTTATGATTCCACATGTTCTAATAAAATCGGCCAGGAATTGTAGTCATAGATGGTTTTTATTTACAATGCTGCCATGTGTCGGCCATAATTCACAAAATTTATTCACTTTATAAGCCATATATCACACGGTCTTATTTTATTACTTTCAACGTAAATCGAACCGACATTGTCACTCAAACAATAAGTTTATGTTGTGGATGACATTCTGCGCGTTATATGCAAGTCTGTGCGGGTTTGCTTTGGTTTGTCGCTCTACAGTCATCTTGTGCACACGGATTCTAAACAGGCCGGGACCTACAGTTTAATGTGGATTCCGAACCACTAATAAACACCCATGCCACCGCCAGGATTCTAACTTGAAGCCTCTGATACCAAAGTCCAGAGGTCAGTCTGAGTGGGAAAAAATCCTAAACCACCAACCTAGCTGTTTTCATTTGATTCAAAGGAAATGAACGGTAAAATATTTCATGTAATTTAGCTACGTATCATAAATGTTGGATGTGCATGAAGTGATAAATTCATTATTTGAGTAGCAATGGTAGTTTGCTTCGCATTGAAAGTAACGAAACAAACCTGTCTGATAAGGTCTTAATCGAGGTATAACTTCATAAATTCATTGCTTTATTAGTTTTTAGCCTCTCTTAATTTTATGGTGAATTTCCATTGGCAATGCAACGCTGACGCCACATTAACTTTGACGAATCAGATTAGCGATCAAGACTGATTGATAGTAAAATGAATGATTTACTACTGTCAATCATTCTCGATCGCTAATCTGATTCGTCGAAGTTGACGTCGCGTTAACGTCGTGTTACAATGGAAATGCATCCTAAGATGTGCATTCCTTAAAACGCTTCTGAAATTTATGAAAAGACTTACTGTCCTAAATATTTAATGGATCTATATTTGACGTGCACAAGGAATTTATTTTTTAGAGAGGGGGATAGATAAAAATAATAATTATGAACTAAATCTAAACAATGAATTTTCCGAAACGTCAAGTTACACAAGAATTCCTTTTTAGGTAAAAAATGAGTCTAATCTAACAAAATTATAATTACGTTTTCTCTAAAAAAATGAAACGGAAACTCGTGTATTTATTTTCAGACATTAATTTCGATTCATTAATAAACAATCCGTGTAATTCACTAATAGTAACTATATAATATTATTGTATTTGTTATTTTGATTAGATTTAATTACTTATAAATTCTAAATATAAAAGATTTTCAAAATATTTGTCCCACTAATTTATTTTTTCTAATGCCCTGAAGATATGACTGACAAAACAATGAAATTTGGCAGTTATTTTCTATAATTAATTTCGCCCCCCTCTCCCAAGACTTATTCAAATTAGTTTTTACGTCAAACTACAGATGGCGCTACGATCGATTATAATCCTGATTCTCGTGATTCAAAGCAAAGCTAATAAAAAAAGTTGCTTTAAATCTTTTTTAACATAGTTTGTAAAATAGACTTTGATAAATTTAAATTTTGTTAATATATCCAAGTTTCGTTTTAATTTGCAAGTTATGAATGGCTCGCTAAGTTTTTAACATTTTATCTTAAACTAAAATTAATTCAGAATAATTATAATGTTTGCGTTAATCAAAAAAGCAACTGTGGCCTTGTAGATTATAATCAAATGATTATGGTCCACGTCTACTTCAGTAAAAGAGATTATACATTCAATTTTTGTACACTTAACAAAGGTAGATTAGAATCTCTGACATAAATGCGTTTGGCATAAGATAGACTGTAGGTAATTTCCTGATTCTTCTCACATGTAACAAATATTTGAGGCAGTTATACTTATAAAAAAAATTTTAATAAAATTTAAGCCAAATATAATTATAACAACAAAAATAAAATTAGTCCCATATATACTTACAAAAAATTTTTAAAAGGCAATCTTTACTGCTTGTCAATGTAAAATTTCGATTTTCCTGTAATGCATTTTTAGCAAAATTGCAACTGCTACAAATCCGCTAATGACAGCAAGTTTAAACACCTATATGATAAAATAAAAATATATTAATCCATAGTAGAAAAAATAAATTGATAAAAATCCCTTTAATTCTTACGTATAAGTACTTTTTAGACATTTTTGGTTAAGATTTATTATTAATATTATTTGAAATATCAAACATGACAAAATATTAAACTTTAAACACAAGACTCGTTAATACAACTTTTGGACAAACAAGTTGTATTATCGAGACATTTTTTTCCAATGTCATTGTCTCATTATAAGCATCTTAAGTTTGGCATTATTCTGTAAGATATATTGCCTAAGGTAGTAAGGTTCTTTAAAAAAAAGCACGTCTCGATAATACAACTTTTTTACAAACAAATTGCATTATTGAGACTTTTTTTTCCAATTCCTTCTATTAGTTCACACTCCCCCTATATATATCTTGTTCAAATTTTCAATTGTTAATAAAATACTTTTTATTCATCCACTCAAGTTCAAATACATTTTTTTTTTAATTTGTAGTGGAGAACACTTGACGTTAACACAGTTTTTTCAAATATTAATTCATTAATTAAATTTAATTAATTTATTTTATTTTTTTTTAGATTTAAGTTGCATGCATCTACCAATAGATGGCGCCAGAAGTAACTTTGTTTATAAAGGACTTTATGCAACGTAGTAAAAAAAAGTAGGACTTGACTTTAAAAAAAATTTTATATTACTTGTTTTCAATGTCATTACCTTTTTATAAGCATCTTAAGTTTTGTATTCTTCAATAAGATATATTACTTTGGCCTTTTGAAATTTTTTATGGATTAAAAGATGTGCGCAACTCTCTGTTTATGTATATAGTAAATAAATGCACATAAAATGAAATAAATAATAAAAAACACATTACCTGGGGCAAGGACATTTATGTTTTATGAAAGAAACTTATAGTTTTTATAATAAATCCACTAAATCCAGTTGGACAAATAACGAACTCCTACTGTGAAAAAAGACAGAACGTTTTACGAAAACCAGCAGTGGTAAATTAACTTGAAGATCATGAAATATACTAGTATTCCTTCTATCCATTTTCTATGGATTTTTCTAACCTTGCTGATCTTTATTCATGGTAATTGTTTATGCATTTATTCTTAAGCTAAAATGATAAACGTTTAACGTGGTTTCGACAGTTTTAAATCAGAATTAAAATTTTGTATTTATTTTTAGAGAAAGGCATTTACTATTAGTGAACGTTTCATCAAAATTTTTGCTTCAATTTCAATATCTTTCGTTTATTTACTATGGTTGTATGTAAATTTGTCCAGTTGTTGAACAGTTATAATACATCATGTTAAAAATATTATTAAAAAATTGATATCATATTAGTTGGTATAACTATTTTATCGATGCTATTGAACATTGCATTGTATTGCGTTAAAATGGTAAAAATATTAAAGAATTGCTATCATTTAGTAGGTATAACTATTTTATAAATGTTATTGTTAACTGAATCTTATTGCTTTAAAATAGTGAAAATATTATTAAATAATTGCTATCCTATTAGTTAATAAAACAGTTTTATAGACGTTATTGCACATTGCATCCTATTGCATTAAAATGGTAAAAATATCATTAAAAAATTGCTATCATGTTAATTTGTATAACAATTTTATAGATGGTATTGTTAAATGCATCTTATTGCATTAAAATGGTAAAAATATTATTACAAAATTGCAATTATATTAGTAGGTAAAACTATTTTATAAATGTTATTGTTAACTGAATCTTATTGCTTTAAAATAGTAAAAATATTATTAAATAATTGCTATCATATTAGTTGATAAAACTCTGTTATAGATGGTATTGTTAATTGGATCTTATTGCATTAAAATGGTAAAAATATTGTCAAAAAATTGCTGTCATATTAGTTGGCATAACTATTTTATAAATATTATTATTAATTGCATCTTATTGCATTAAAATGGTAAAAATTTTATTACAAAATTACTGTTATATTAGTTGGTACAAATATTTTATAGATGGTAATGTTAATTGCATCTTATTGCATTAAAATGACAAAAATAATATTAAAAAATTGCTATCTCATTAGTTAGTACAAATATTTTATAGATGTTATTTTTAATTGCATCTTATTGCATTACAATATTAAAAATATTTAAAAATTGCTATCGTATTAGTTGGTATAACTATTTTGTAGATGCTATTGCTAATTGCATCTTATTGCATTAGAATGCTAAAAATATTATTCAAAAATTGCTATCATATTAGTTCGTATAACTATTTTATTGATGCAATTGTTAACTGTTTCTTATTGCATTAAAATTCTTGCGGAATTTATTAGGATCATGCTAGATCTCATTACGAGATTTGTATAGTACTGGATTTCCAACCAATACACCCTAAATTCAAGCGAAATTTCTTGCGTGATTTTTTCGACAGCCTTTACTATGCAATATTTATTATTACTATACTTAAATAGTAATATAATTTAAATGGTAATCACAAAATTATCTTATGCTAATTATGTGTTCTAATAATTTATAAAAATTGCCAATAAAAAATTCCGGAATTTATTATTCTTAGTAAAGTTAGTTATTGTAGATTATTATGGAGATCCTTGGTCGCGTATTCTTAGTAAATCCATTATTTATTATTTTGTTTTCTATTTCTTTTTTTTTTTTTTTTTTTTTTTTCGAACATTTTAAGTAATTTTAAATATTCCATTTCAGCTGTTAAATCAGAAGGTATTTTGGGTAAGTTTTAAATAAGTATCTTAAGTATCTTGCAAATATAAATTACTTAGGAGATAAAAAAAGATAGTAAAACTAGGAATTTATCTTTAAAAATTAAGTATTAGTAATATATAAATAATAAAACAAAAAATATTTTACTCAGTAATAATTCAGTTTATAGTTCAATTATTCAGTATTTTTTCAATTCAACATATTCAAATGAAAATATTTTTATTTACGAATTTCTTTGATTTTATTTTATTTGAGAGAATAATATAAATAGGTAGAAGGATAATTTTTAAATGTTCAAAGCAATTTCATTTAATTTTAAAAGGAAATTATATTAGTTTCCATTTGGTTATTCTCGTTAATTCTCATTAGTTAAATTCTTTCTCATCATTATAATACGGGTTATCAATTCCGATTAACCCTTAAAACAAAACCATTTGAACTAACTATACGGGACAAAATTAAGTCATCTTATATGAATGAATTATTTTCTAACATTAAAGGAAAAGTCAATCGGGGATGACTGGCAAAATTAAGCAGAAAAAACTCCCAAAGTGGCTCTTAGTTTTAGAGTCAAGTTTATATCGTGACATAGTAACTTCAAAAAAAGCATGGAGCTAAAGAATATTTTTATCAGAAATATCTTATATCAGGTTTTATGATATGGTTTATTTTTGAAATCCTATTATTAACGAATAGATAGTTCGAAACATTATCAGTAGGCCGGATATGCATGTGGTCTTCATTCAATGTTGATCGTGGATACAAACAAAATTATTTCTTAAAATAAAAACGAGATGTTTAGCTGCCATATTTATTAAAATTAAAAAGACAGCACTGCATATCTGCAACACATAACACACGAAAGCAAAATTATAAAACAAATATTTACAAAATCATCTTAAAAGCAGTTCGTTATTTGTACCCTCCGTACTGACTGGAACGCTTCACTCGACACCGCACACTCCCCTTTCTCCTTCTCCCATTATCGATTCCGTAGTCTAAGTCTTTGGAGTTTGCACGTTGTGTTTCGCCCGTTAAGGCTCGTGCCCACCGAGGTGAGAAGATTTAAGCGACAAGATTTGACCAATCACTAAGCCTCACCACGTTCGACTGAAACCGGTTTGCAATCCTTCGAGTTGACCAACTTTCAACTCGAAGCGGAACTTCACTAGGCGTAAAGACTCGTTCCCACCGAGGCGAGAGACGTGAAGATTCAAGAGGCAAGCGAAAAAACTTTTTCGACCCCTTCACAGCGAAACGTCAGAAATAGCATTACGCCTAGTGAAAAACCACTTCGAGTTGAAAGTCGGGCAACTCCAAGCGGTGGACTGCAAACCGGTTTCAGGCGACCGCGGTGAGGCTAGTGATTGGTCAAATTTTTTTCGCTTGCATCTTGTCGCCTCGGTGGGCACAAGCCTTTAACGTAAAGGTCAGCGGCCTGGTGGCCAAGTGACTAGCGCTCTGGCCTTTGGTATCCCATGCTCCAGGTTCGAATCCTGGCGGTGAGGGGTTCGGAATCCACGTTAAACTGTAGGTCCCGGTCTGTTTAGCCTAAAGTGTGCACAAGATGACCGTATAGAGACAAACCAAACTAACGTAAAGGTCAGCCTTGTAAAGAGGACCTTGTAACCATTCTTGTAAAGAGGATCTATCGACCTTGAACTCTTTCCCAGTTGGCTATATTTTGTTCCGAGAAGACATGATATATCCCTAATTTAATGCCAAATTAATCCTCCGAAATATGAACTTTTTAAAAAGTCAGTGCAAGTTTTGAAGATATAAACAAGTAATCAACAGTTTTTAACTGCATAGATGAATCAGAATTGGAAATTGTCGGTAAAGAAAGGATTACTTTATAAAAATGCAAATATTTTTACATCACCGAAAGTTCGTTGTTTTTTAGTACAGGTAAAAAAAAATTATTAAATTTGTTCAAAATCTAGCTGAAAAAACAATCGGGGATGACTGGAAAAAACTGAGTGGAAAAATTCACAAAGAAGCTGTTGACAATTTTAGATTAAGAACTGGACACGACTGCCTGGCCGAATATCTGGTCAAAATAGGCATTGTGAACTCTGTGTTTTATGTAAGACAGAGAAAATGAATAAGGCCCATCTACTTGTTTGCTCGGAACTCGACTCTTTAACTTACAACAGAAGGGTGATTGTGTACTCTTTACTGAAGGGCCAGAGAAAACATGTCCTGATCCCATGGTACTTTTATTAGGGTGCATCTTGCTTTGTAAATTTTTATCCTTAAAACATTTAACTTGTTTTTAACAATTTTTGTTAAGAATTTCGGATTTTTCCCCGATGTAATTTTGATTTGTTTATATGTTATTTTTTGTTTTTACGATAAGTGGTCAAATTTGTATGGATTGAGTTCTAATAAAATCATAGGTAACAACAACAAAACCATGATTATCATATCAAAAAATTTTTAAAAAAATAGAGAAAAAAATATTTTCATAATACTCAAAATATTATACATCATTATAATTATACAAATTTGATTTATACTACGTTTAATAATCGTAATTTAATGTGCAATAATTTTAGAAATAATTGTAATTAATATAAATAATTTCTTTACTTTCTAGAGGGAACAGTAGATGATATTATTGGTATGTTGAAAATAATTTATTAAAATGTTTCCAATTATGTAATATTTCTATTTCTTATTTAATATGCCTTAAATGGATCAATTGTGGTCAAATTCTATTTGTGGGTTTTGTATACGATTGGCGTATAAGACGATGTGGGATTGCCTTCCAAGGAAATGCTTAGGAGTAATTGCCTATTTATGGGAGAAAAATTGGAAAACTCACACTAGGACGGGGTTACGTAAGCTGTCAAAATCGCAAATAAATTCAGATCGGTAGCACAGTACGACAAATTGGTCTGATTTGTATTCCTTATTGTAAAATATGTGTAATATTGAATTAATGCTTAAAATCATGCTAATACAAAATGCACCTTTTTGTTCCCCTTTAATTACTGTTATAATTTTTGAAAAAAAGTTATTAAAAAATTATAAAGAAAATAATTTTTGAATAAATATTTGTATCGTCTTCAAGCTATCCAAACGTCCGAGGAACTTATATAAAAAAATTAAATTTTAAATTAAAAAAAAAATGAATTATATTTTTGTTGGTTTACAAGTAAGTTAATATTTTGCTCTTTAATTTTGAATTATTTATTACATAGTTAAGTTGTTTTCACTTTTACATTATAATTTAAGTTGTATTTTTCACAAGTTTTTACATCGTCTTTTCATTTTTATAAAATTTTATAGGTCCAGATGGAATTGTTAATGGAATTACCAGTAAGTTGTCAACAACATGAAAATAATATCCAAATTAATAATTATCTATATTGTAATGTAAAAGTATGGTAATGTTTATTGTAATAAACGTAATAAAAAGTACTTGTAATTTTATGTTATGTTTAAATTTTTATTTTTATTTTAGCCATAACGGTATTTTATAAAAGTAATAATAGAATGAATAAGATATAAAAAAAACTATATTTACAAACAAGAAAAAACTATTATAGGAATCCTTTTCCCAATTTTCCAGTAAAAAAAATGACTGAATATCCATTAAAACAATTTTGATTCATCCCATAATTACGAAATATTTTTTAAATAAACATATATCTTACTCTATTCTTTATTGTTATTATTTATTAATATGTTATAAAAAATGAACAGAAAGAAAATTAAAAACATAAAGAAACATTATTATGCTGCCTTGGTTAAAAAAAAAAAGTACTATGGTCTTAATTGTTTTTAAAATGAATTTAATGTACTTTTAAACATATTTCTTAATAAGTTAAATTTAATTTTTAAAAAGTAATTTTCATTGAGAAATTCTTAAAATTGTAAGCGCACTTCCTCTGACGCCCTGCAAGACGCCTCTGATGCCCTGCGGTAGGCTTCGAGACTCTAACCCAAGAGGAAGTACTGCGCAACCGGAGCTGCCGCTGATAAAATTTTAGTTTTTAATCTGTCATCCCAAGAAGAAATATATTTAGCACGCACCTGTGTAACAATTGGCCTACAGACTCTCACACGGAGAGGAAATATATGTCGCGCATCCAGCGCGTACGTGAATATCTTTATTTTCAGCTTATTCGTGGAATTCTTCCACGAATCTATAATTTTATGTCTTTAAATGTATTAAATATAGTCAGTAGTTAATTGTACATGCATGCTGTTTGCGCGCATGTAAATAAAGACGTGAGTTCTCTAACCTATGTCTCAAGTGTCAACTCAACCACACCCAGCTGCACAACACTACAAAATTCAAAATATTAAATAAGTTTATTCATGTTTAAACATAAAATAAGTATAAATATTAATATTTTATAGACGTTGTTCCAAGTATTCTGGGTAAGTATATTATATTTTTTATAAATTATAACCGCTTCTTTTTATTAAATTTCTGTATGTATTTTCTGTATATATATATATAGAAATTTATATATTATTAAAGTGTTATAACTGTTTTCTTATGAGTTTTTGCTGATTTCCGACTGTTTTTATATGTGTGTATATTTTCTTTTCGGTCAGCTCTTACAATTTTTGCAATTTACTTTTAATGCACAGTAATCCCTTGCAAAACGCGATTTTACTCGAGCGCAATAGCTTAATTATTTGCATTTGCATTTCTATAAAAGCGACATACATTAGCTCTACATAGTGTAGCATTTTTTTCTCACGAGAAGAGTTTTGGTAATTCATTCCTAGGAGAGAGAATGTATGTTATTTGACAAGTATAAAATAACAACCCATCACTCAAATTTGACAGCAGACAAGCAATATTGTGAGTAGTTATATTGCATACAATTAGGATTTTGTACAAATGAGAACAACCTGTTACTCAAATCAGATAGTAGATATTCAGTGCCATGGATAATGAGACCTCATGAAATTAGTGATTGTCTGCTTGACTTCCACATAAACAACTACAGATTGAATATGAACTATACCATGAGTTGTTCCATCGTGATTGGTGATAGACTACTATCTGAGAAATGTATACTCCCATGAGAAGTGAGGGAAGACGACCTCCCCTGCCTCTCTTAACAGATTGTCTTAAAAGGAGGCTTTTGATGAAGAAGAGAGAAAGTTCTGCGACGAGTCGAGCAGAAGTATTGTTTTTCTTTTTTTCTCTGAAGGGACTGAATAGGCCGGTGATCCCGCCTGTTTCCAAAGTGAGCCCCTCGTGGTTTCGTGTATCACGCAGGGTGATAATTAAGGACTGTTAAGATAAGCAACATGAAAAAAAAACCAATAAACCATCAAACTAAAAGTCAATGAACGAATCGACTATTGTATCGTAAATATTTTATTCAATCATTAATAATATTTTTATTTTCTGAATATATTTAACTCTATATTACATTTATGCAGACTTTATTGGCGGGGCTATAGGTGAGTAATTCTTTTATTTTTTTAATACTTTCGATAAAAATACAAATCATTTAAAAAATACAGAACGAACTTTCTTAGCAACATTAATAAGTATTAAGTAAGTTTATTGTTGTGACAATATGGGCAATATGTATTTGCAAATATTTTTTGACTAAGGTAAAATTTTTTATAATTATTTACTAATTCATTGCTATATTTATGGTATATTTTATGTGTATCCCTTGAAAGGTAGGTGTGAGATGGTCACTAGCCCGTACCGGATGCGAATCCGATATGTTCATAGAGATGATCAGTTTCTGGTTGAAGCAGATCTTTGGCTGACTGAAAGTGATATCAGTGTGCCCTGTTTAAATTGCCGGAAGTTATATGTGCTCAAGTAATTTATTGATGGGATATTAATTTATTAAGGCCCAAAATGGAATGGACAGATCCTTTTGAAATTCCAACATCATCAGCAAGGTCTCTAATTGTAAATCGACGGTTTGCAAGCACCAAATCTTTAGTTTTTTGGATGTGAGCTTCGTCGGTTGAGGTTGATGGTCGGTAAACGGGCTCTTCGTCTTCAACGCGTTCTCTGCCTTCTTTGAACTGTTTATACCACTTCTAAACATTTCTTTCCGATATAGGAATGCTCAACGAATGCCTTCTGCAACATTCTATACGTTTCCGCAAACAAAATTGAATGCAAGTTCTTTGCTCAATTAATTCAGACATTTCAAAAATCGCCAAAATCAGTTTTATCGTCTCACAAAGCCAAGCGTAACTCAAACACCAATGAATATTTTGACGTCAAATTTCACACCGATGTCAAGGACAGTGTCAGCAAACCAAAAAAGAAAAAAAAATTTAACCCCGGGAATTTTAAATTGAAAATTGACCGTACTTTTTGGACACAGTAGTATCATCAAACTTCAACAAATGGTGATTCTTTTAGTAGTCATATTATATCTTTTAATATTATATTATCATGTATTTTCTTTTGAAAAATTAGTTAAATAGAAGCTCAGCTTGAGAAATCCGTGTCAATGAACAACTTAAAAAATATCCCCGTTAAATAAATATTTCAAGTATGTTTATAAATCTCACAGGAAATTGAATGAGAATTACAAATTTTCTTTAGAATTTCAGATAATTTTTCCATAAGTTAAAATTACTAATAATTAATATGTTTAAGATTTCTGAGCGACTTATTAATATTATTAATACAAATAAATATATCCTTTAATGAAAACATTTTAAAGAGTAATAAATTGCTTTTTTATGTTGCTTTACATTTACCGCTGTTCCTTTAAAAAAAATTCAAATTTTAATTGATAAGGATCAAGGTATACCATATACCTTAAATAATTATTAAATTAAATTTTTTGATTATGAATTAAAATTATAATGTTACAAAAAAATGTTTTAAACCTTCTTCATAATTTATACTTCTAAAACAAGCAATTTAATAAAATAATAATAAGTTTATTAATACGGATAAAATAAATTTCTTTGTACTATTTCATGCACAAAATATTATTAAAAATTTATTAATATGAAAGGAAATAATTTTAAATTTACGTATTTTAGGTGGTGCCTTAGGTACAGTTTCTGGTAAGTTAGTATAAAAATTTCTTTATTATTATCATTTTGACGACGGAAATTTATTTTGTAGAAAATAAAACTTATTAATTAATAACTCATTGTTTAATATGAAATAGCATTATAAATTAATTAAATTTAAAAAATAGTTATAGTTTATTTGTACTATACTTCAAATTTACTGATCGAATAACATTTGAAGACTCTTTTCAACTATTTCTATCTGATAAATTTTATTAATGTAACAAATTTAATTTAACATTCTTCACTCTGTCAAAATATCTATTAATTTCAAGAAGTATTTTTATTTCTTTCTATAACGTTGATTAAAATATAATTAGTTATGGCACGAAATTAATTAATTGTTATTATAGTTTAAGAAATTTGTCAACAGTTTTTTTTTTAAGGTAGAATAATTTAAATGTAAAGAATTAAACCATCATATATGTTTTAAGTAGATGTTAAAGACATTTTAGACATCTAGATATGTTTTAAAGATGTTAAAAACATTTTAGATAAGTTATTTTAGACATTTAGATATGTTTTAGAGATGTTTAAGACATTTTAAAATAAATTGTTAAAAAATAACATATAAAAGTGTAATTTTATTTTATTGATTTTTTTCATTTATATTATTTAATTAATTTTAATTAATTAATCACAAAATAAAATTAATTTTTTAAAATAATATTTAATAAAAATTTAATTTAATTTTTATACCTTACTTTTAACATTAAAAATTAAATTTAATTTTTAATTTATAAAAAATAAATTAAAAAATTTAATTCAATTTGAAATTAACATTTAATTGCGAATTGATTCTAAAATTTTCTCTAATTTTTTAGAATCAATTCGCAAACAATAAGTTATGAAATTTTTGGATTATATCTTGCCATAAGTAAAATAATATCTGTAATATCTAATTTATTTAAATGTCAAAATTACTTACTATTAAAAAATTCTTTCAATTTCAAAAATATATTTGTGTTATTTCTTTTCAGCTCTTTTCAAAGGTAATGACAATAAGTATTTATTACAGCATTTTTTATTAAATATGTATTTAATATCGAGTGTCATTAAATATGCATTATTAAATGTGTTTTCAGACATCTATCCAGATAATTACATGAAATTCATTTCAGAACTATTTAAAGATTTTCAAAAAAAGAACTTTTTTTTCGAAACTTTTTACTGCTAAAAGTACTTAACCCTAAATTCATTAAGCAAACGATTAATTCAGCACTTTCCATAATATTTTATCGTTTGATTTATGATTATTTATTTATTTTATCGTCTGCACACAAAAAAAATGAAGTAATTTGTGATCAAAGTTTTTCCTGCCAAAAATAAAACTAGGATAAAAATATCAAAAATATTTAATTACGATATTAATATAATGACTTTTATTGAAATCACTTAAAATCTTTTTTATGTCATTAAGGCATTTTTAGTTCCTTTGAAATAAAAATTCTTAAGCACATTTAATTGCCAAGAGTTACCAATCTTAAGTACTGAGATTGTAAAGATGTTTTATACTTGAAATAATTTTAATTCCCATTAGATACATCCCCATACATGAAGCTTTAAAAAAAATATATTATTATTATAATATTTATTTTTTTAAAGACGGAAATTCTGCTTTTTAACTAAGTGGTTTTCTTTTTGTGAATTAGAAAAACTTGAGCACTTAAATTTATTTTATTATATAATTTTGCTATATAAGTCTAATTATAATTTTATTAAAAAGAAATTTCATTAAAAGATTTAAAATCTATTTTTTTTTTCGTAATAAAATTCGTACGGCAATAATTAAAATTTCCTTTAATAATAATACTTTAATAATATAATAATAACTTTGCTTTTTTACTAAGTGGTTACCCTTTTTGAATTAGAAAAACTTGAGCAATTAATTTTATTTTGTTGTATAATTTTAATAATCTCTAATACAATATTAATAATTTTGTTTTATAATTTAATAAATTTTGTTATATAATTTTAATAACTCTAATTATAATTTTATTTAAAAAAATTTCAATTTTAAAGTTTTCGTTTAGTGTGATTCATTATAATTCACTTTATCCAAAAGATTAAAAAGTATTTTTTCGTAATTCATCTTAATTTTCGAAGAAATTCATGAAATGAAAATGTATTATCATTATTATTATTATAACGAGTATTTATTATACACAAAAAAATATAAAGTTTAAAATAAAATTTTATTATTTTTATTTTCTAAAGAATGTAACTCTGCTTTTTAACTAAATGGTTTGCTTTTTGTATTAGAGAAACTTGAGCAGTTAAATTTATCTTGTTATATAATTTTAATAATTAATTATATAATTTTGTTGTAATTTTAATAATTTTTTTTAGAATTTTAAAAAGTTTAATTATAATTAATTTAATTTATTAATTTCGTAGTAAATCTTAATTTTTGGAAGAAATTTGTAGAGAAATAACTAAAATTTACTTTAATAATATAATAGTAATACTGTTTTTTAACTAAGTGATTTCCTTTTTTTTTTTTAATTAGATCCAGGTGAGAAATTAAATCTATTTAGTTATATAATTTTAATAATTTGTCATAAAATTTTAATAATTTTGTTATATAATTTTAATAATTTGTCATAAAATTTTAATAATTTTGTTATATAATTTTAACAATTTTTTTATGTAATTTTTATAATTTTTTATATAATTTGAATAATTTTTATATAATTTGAATAATTTTTTATATAATTTGAATAATTTTGTCTAAGTTTAATTATAATTTTATTTAAAAGAAATTTCAATAAAAGATTAAAAATCAATCAAAATGTTCGAAGAAATTCCGTAAGGCAATAATTAAAATTTACTTTAATAATATTATAATAAGTCTGCTTTTTTAACTAAGTGATTTCCTTTTTTTTAATTAGACTCAGGTGAGAAATTAAATCTATTTTACTATATAATTTTAATAATTTGTCATAAAATTTTAATAATTTTGTTATATAATTTTAATAATTTTGTTATATAATTTTAATAAGTCTAATTATGATTTTATTAAAAAGAAATTTCAATAAAAGATTAAAAATCTATTTTTTTCGTAATAAATCTTAATTTTCGGAGAAATTCCGTAAGACAATAATTAAAATTTACTTTAATAATATTATAATAACTCTGCTTTTTTAACTAAGTGATTTCCTTTTTTTTAATTAGACGCAGGTAAGAAATTAAATCTATTTTGTTATATAATTTTAATAATTTGTCATAAAATTTTTATAATTTTTTATATAATTTTAATAATTTTGTATATGATTTTAATAAGTCTAATTATCATTTTGTTAAAAAGAAACTTCAATAAAAGATTCAAAATCTATTTTTTTAGTAATAAATCATAATTTTCTAAAGAAATTCGTATGGCTATAATTAAAATTTACATTAATAATATAATAATAACACTGTGTTTTAACTAAGTGGTTTCCTTTTTATTTTGAATTAGCAAAAGGTGAGAAATTAAATCTATTTTGTTATATAATTTTAATACTTTATTATATAGTTTAATTAATTTTGTTATATAATTTTATTAATTGTGTTATATAATTTTAATAATTTTGTTATATATTTTTAATAAATCTAATTATAATTTTATTAAAATGAAATTTTAGTTTCAATTTAATGTGATTCATTATAATTCCTCTTTATCCAATAGATTAAAAGTCTATTTTTTTCGTAATAAATATTAATTTTCGAAAAAATTCGTATGACAATAATTAAAATTTACTTTAATAACATACTCGTACTTGATAAGTTATATTTCAGTAAACGTTAAGGAATACTTTCTCTTAACTGAAAATCATATTTTTATGTGCTCTTATTTAATTTTTGCATACTATTTTCAATCTGACAAAAGATTTTATTTTGTATTTATAAAAAAATCTTTTTTTTCCAGATTAAAGAAAAATTTGTGTTCAAAATATTATGTTTAAATACCTGCACAGAATATAAATTTGTTTGAAACGCGATATAACAAGCAAAATTATTATATAGTTCAGTATTTTATAGTTGAGTATGCAAAATTTATGATTCATTTATGTTGAACATTCAGTAGAAAAATAAAATAAATATATCATTTATTCATCAAATCTTTCTAAACTGAGATTCTTTATTTATAAATTAAGAATTTTCCGAAACAATTTTTAGAATTTTAAATAACCAGAAACATTTTTCATGCATGTTATTAACCCATGTTAAAATTATACACAAATTTAACAATGGTACCACTTTTAGAAAAAGAACATTTTGAAATCGTTAAAACATCGAACGAAAGGAAACATCAAACGAAATTAACTCGTGTTAAAATTAGTAATTTTTTTGTTGTTGTTTTGCTTAAATTTTTATCATTTTAAAACGATTTTAATTTATTTATTTTGCTAAATATCAGTGAGCGTCGTGCTCCACTGATGCTACTAACAGCCCACGAAGTTATGAGGGGCCTTCCGGACTGACTTGTAGGGGTAACTGTCCCGCAGTTGTTTGTCATATTGGAGGGAAAATCTGGAAAATTTAAGATAAATCTCAAGAAAACTGAAGATAAATCTTTTTCAAAATCCTACAAGCCAAATAGCATTTAAAAGACACCATCTCAGCAACCATGAAAATTCGTATAGAATTTTAATCAATCTATAAATATTTCAATAATATTTTAACGACCCCTATAACTTTCTATAGATAACTTCCAACCCTATCGGACATTTAAATGAGCCTATTTCATTGTAATCAATGATATCTTCATTTTAAAAAATCATATTCGTTCCAAATATTTGTGTTTTTATGGCGAAAAAAAGTTTAAAAAGTTCCCCATTGTGTAAAGCATTTTGTGATTTCTAATAAGTAAGTTTAGTTCAAAACTCGTGGCTCAGTGGCAACACGCACCGCTGGTGAGCACTAGGGCGGAGATTCAATCCGCTGGCGGCTTTGTTGTAGACACCGTTTCAAAAAACAAGGAGGCTCGATGGCGTTTGTGATGTTCAGCATCTTGCCTCGTTAATCGGATTACCTATTGGGAGTTTTCCGGGTTTTCTCTCTAGTTTACTGTGTAGTTCCCGCTTAAAGTCCTCCCGCCCTCTTTCTTCAGCGTCACGGAGCCAAGTCAGACTTCTACCTATAGATGTTCCTTCATAACAGAAGGTATCCCCTTTCCCTCCTTCCGTGAGACCACACGGGTTCACGAACTTGTTCTAGATGTTGCTGTCTACCTAGTAGGATTAGAAACAACAACAAGAGAGAGAAAGGGGAAAAATAATAAATAGGAGAAAATTAGAGAACAAATGCAAAACCAAATGCTTCTGTATTTAAATCAGGAATAAGATCAATAAATCCGTTGACCGGAAAGAATTTTAGTCGGCAAAGGAAAAGGGTGTAACCCCACATGAATGGTGTCCTTCCCAAATTGTGGAGAGTATAATGTGGGTGTAGGGCAATAAATACTCATCCTGCCAATTTCCTGACAGATCTACTGTTTATTTGTCCTTAAAAGTTTAATGATCCAGCAACCAACAACATTGAAAACAGTACAAAGCAACGCAATATTGTTTTTGTTGTTTTGCTTAAATTATTATCATTTTAAAACGGTTTTTATTTAATTTTTTTATGCTCAATATCAGTGAGCGTCGTATGCAATTATAAACAAATCATATTTTTAGTTTGTTTATTAAATATAATATTGTTGAGGGAGTTTTAAATTTTAAATCAAAATAAAAAATAAAAATTGCAAGTGCAAAAGGTTTACTAAGTCCTATGTGCTTTCGTTAAAATAACTTAATTGCAAAAACAGAAATTGGTAAACTTTTAAGTTTTGAAATTTTTACATTTTAATAACATAAAATATTTAATAAGAGGAAATATTTCAATTGAAAGAAATTAAAAAGATATAGCAGTCAACATTGAAGGAATCCCAACGCAATTCATGTATCGTCTTCTTCCTTATCCGAGATATCGCCTGTGAAACCTTATCCTGTGTCTACCAAATGTAGTAAATAAAAAAATGAGAATAAAACACTTTACACTGTTTCCAATATAGTGTTTCTGCTGTGCTATGCCTCTGTGCCTTTTCTATCTGGTCTTTCCACCAGATCTGCTGTATGAGGAGGTAATTTTTTCTACGTTAGTAAGATTCATATTGTTGATGTTCTCTACCATTTATTAAGATTTGCAAGTGAAATTTTGAGGCACTCTATAGTTTTTATTACTTTTATTGTATAAAATTTTACTGAACATCGAGACTAAAAAGAACTCCAAAACAAACTTGTTCGTTGTATTATATTATAATTGCAGCTTCCATGTCTCTAAGAAGCTAAATATTGATAATGTTATAAATATCAATATTAAAAATTAAATTATAATTTAATTAAATTTTAATGAAGATTATTGTTTTTATTTAAACCAATTAAAGCATTGCGTGATTTTTGCAACGTACCATATAAAAATATGATAATTTCAAAGAATAAAATGAAACTTTTTTTGTGCTATAAGTTTTAAGTTATCTCATCTATATATTATGAAAAGATTATAAGAATTAACAGTTCGGTTTTTTTTCTTTAAATATAAAGAAAAAAAACTGCTAATTCTTATAATGTTTTGGTTTATATATAGATAGAGATATTTCATTGGTATTATGTATTTAATATTATTTTTATTTGGTACAGGGTCAAAACTATTAACAATTTCTAATAAGATCTTTCGTATAAAAAAAACTGTAAAGTATTATTGCTTTTCATTACAAAACTATGACGGACATTATGTTGTTATAATGCATTTTGAATACATTTTACAGAGTTAGTGTCAATTGCTTCATAAAAAATCATTGTAACTTTTTATGAATATGTTTTTAAATGTAAATGTTCTGAAATAGATTAAATGTCGTAAAAAAATTCAGAAAAGAATAAGTTAAAACTCTCTATAGTTGAAAAGCTAATGATTAAGGTCTTATTTACGGATATTTTTCCGAGAATGATAAAGTAATATTTAAATGAATAGTTTTGGTTTGGTTTGTCGCTCTACACTCATCTTGTGCATACGAGGGCTAAACGGACCGGGACCTACAGTTTAAAGTGGATTCCGAACCACTCACAAACATCCATGCCACCACCAGGATTCGAACATGAAGTGTGTGATAAACAGAGGCCAGAGTAAATGAATAGGAGAAGAAACATTTTTATTTTCTAATATGAAATATTATCAGGACTACACAATATTACACAAACAAACATCTTCAGTTACTAGATTTAGTTTTATTAAAAAAAATCTATCAGCAATTTCTGTTGATTTCTGCAACATCTGTGAGTCGTCAATGACTTGTGATATATTTATTGCTTTGATTGAATATATTTGGTAAACTCGATTTCAGCAATAACTTTTTCAAACTAAGCTGTTACACAATTTGAGAGATTTCCAATGACCTTCTAAAGATTCAGGGGAGATTCAAAATTGCTTAATCGCATTTTCCTGGAAAATATCTCATTCGATCTTCAAACGTTTCTGAAAAACAAAGAAAACACGTTTGCATTTCTATTTGAACTGTCGAAACAAACTAAAAATTTCCCCCCATTAGGAAAAAGAATATTCCAAAAGATAAAAAATATATGCTTTCGTGAGTTTTTAATATATATATATATATATATATAGTCCAGTCACATTAATGGGACCCCCAGTCAAAAGCCAGAATATACACTCTTGTATATTCTGACTTTAAGTGAAGTGTGGAATGTGGTATTAAGTGGAATTCTTTATATACACTCCACTGCAATGTGCTGTCACCTGCCTTTTGTGATTGGTTATTTCACGTTGACGTCGAAAGTAGGTGGTGGCCAAATTAATGTGACTGGACTGTGTACATATATGCATGCGGTTATCAAAATAATGAAAAGACTCTAGAGTTATAAGCGTGGAACTGCCTTTGACATGTAATATAGCTCGGATTCGCCTAGGAATCAATTCATACAAGTGCTGAATAGTGTTTAGAGGGATAGGAGAGAGAGGGGACGATTCTTCATGGAGATATTGTGAAAGTTCACGGAGAGATGCAAGTGGTTTGGTTTGGTTTGTCGCTCTAAGGTCATCTTTTGCACACGAGGGCTAAACAGACCGGGACCTACAGTTTAAAGTGGATTCCGAACCGCTCACAAACATCCATACCACCATCAGGATTCGAACCTCAAGCCTGGCCAGAGCTCTAGCCACTTGGTCACCAGACCACAAACACAGGTGGAGGATATCGATTCCGGATTGATCGTTTTAAATTAATGGGCATAACGGTTCAATGATATTGAGATCGGTGGACTGTGCGGGCAAAAGGAAGATATTTCACTTCATCCTCGCTTTCATCAAACCATGTTTGGACAGGTTCTGCTGCATGAATAGGCTAAAGCATGAAGGACTACTGCATGAAGGACCCTTATCATCTTTTTTTATCCTACTCCCATCTGTGGCTGTTCAGGCATACGACGCCGAGCCTCCCATTATCGTGCAGTAATGCTAACGAGCACATCGATAGGTTCAGTGCAGTTCGTAGACTACCGCCGTCCATATTGCCGATCCGACATAATGGGCAGGTCCCATCCGAAGACAAACCAATGCTTTGAAGGTGTGCCTGCATATAGTCGTGGCTGATTGTAAGACGGGAGCGAGTGACAGCCTCAGAACGTTTCAGATGCATAGGAATACGGTCCCCTATTATAAGGCATTACCACCGTTTGTTGCCTCTCAAACCTTGAGGCTTTTGGTGGTGAAGTGTTCGATGACTGCAGTGATGTAGTTGCACACGATTCTGAGTGTCAGTGGAAACTCCAGCCAGTTGTAGCTGAGCAGTAGTTTTCAAGTGGAAACTCCAGGACAATTTGTGTTCGAAGGTTAGAATCCTTTTGAAGAGTTCGCCTGGAAAATTCTATCTTCTGCAGGAAATAAAATTTGCATCATAGGATGGACCTGATCAGCTAAAACTTCTCTATACTTCTCATCAGTTATTCTTTCATTCAGTGTTACATAGAGGCAGCAGAAAACCACGACATGACTGCTCATACCATGACAGATCTACCTACATGCTTGACAGTTGGAAAGAGGCAATCATGATCATACGCTTGTGCCGATATCCTCCAAACGTGCACCCGTTCTGATGTGGGAAAGATGATTCGTTTGGCCATATAATTGTCTTCCACTTATAAATCGGCCAAGTTTTTGTGATTGTGGCACCGCTGATATTAAAATGTGACAAGTAGCTTGGAAATTGCTACTGTGTCGTAAATGTCCTGCTTATGCCTTCTGTAATTATTGAGAATCAAAGATGCTCATTGAGCTCTGCGGTCACTTTGACTGCAGTTGTTTTCTTTCTAGACATTACACTTCGCTTTAATACCCGTTCGGTCTCTTTCATTCAGCTTCTCTTTCCGTCCATTTTTTTTTTTTTTTTTTTTTGTCCATTTCTCGCTGTGTGTATGCTGTCATGATTTTAGACACAGTATTTCTAGAAATACCTAAAAAATAGGATGTTTCGTTCACAGTTGTTCCATCTAGTCGGAATCTTACAATTTGACCTCTTTGAAAGTCTGTGAAGTCTGACATTTTACGCGTTCAAAAAAAATCCTACTTCACTAAAGCTACCTCATACTACCATGATATATATTTTTTATTTAAAAAAAACTTATAGCTAAGAATACATTTTAATGCTTACGAAGCACATTCGTAAATGTCACTTTTATTGTCAGATGATTCCATTACTTTGATAACCACCTGTATATATATTATTGGATCGTTAGACATCATCCTAATAGTTATTGCCATTGCCATAAATAGCGTCGGCCTTAAAAAACTTTTGTCATTAATAATTGCCAAAAAAATGGAAGAAAATATACAGTACTAGCTTTCCGTTTATATTCCAAGCTAACAGTATCATATTCTTATAAACAAATGTTAATAGATTAAAAGGAAATAAATCATTGTGAATTCTTATTCTTATTTAAAAATGATCGCTATATTTAATTCATTTATGCTATTTAATTTTGCATTTATGTTATTTCATTTATACTATTATTACATTCCACACTTCACTTAAAGCCAGAATATACAAGAGCGTATATTCTGGTTTTTGACAGCAGTCACATTAATGTGACTGGACTGTTTATATTTCACGCATCCTGCGCGTAGCCGAAGTTTCATAATGGATATTTAAAATTATTAAGTGATTCATAATGGATATAATTCATAATGGATATTTAAAATTTAAAACCTTTAATTCTGCACAGAAATTTTTTTCTTGATAAAATTTACCAAATTTAATTTTTTTTTATCTTCTGTAACCGTTCAACACCTGGTAGTAGCTGTTAGTTTAAAGTAATAAAAAAATTACACATTTCAATTAAGAGATACCAAATTAGAAATTTGTTTCAATTGAGAGATAACATTTGAAACCTTTTTTAATAATTCAACATAACATTTTTCTTTTGGAGATATTAAAAAAAATAAAATAAATGGAATAATTGCTTAAATAAAATGAGTAGACTTGATGGAAGTGACAAAACATATTGCATTGAGAATAACACTATTTAGAAAAAGTTTTCGTGTTTACTTAAGTCGAGACACAATGCTGTTCAAAATTTCTTTTGGGAAAGTATCCAAGTGTGCCATATCAGTTGTTATTAATATTACAGTCAAGCTCAAAAAAAATTATTTAAATTTAAAATAATATAAAATAATATGTAAATAATAGAAATTGGGGGTTTGGTTTGTCACTCTATGGTCGTTTTTTACACACTTTAAACTAATTAGACCGGGACCTATAGTTTAACGTGAATTCCGAATCGCTAACAAACATCCATGCCTCCACCAGGATTCGAACCTAAAGTACCAAAGGCCAGAGCGATAGCCAATTAACCGTCAAGCCGCTGAAATTGAGAGAGTATTTGATTCGCTGTTTTAAACGAAGATGAATAACAATATTTTTAGGTTACATTAAATAATATTTATTAATATTAACTGTTTAACAATTATGTTAATCATTAAAAAACAAATCTAAATTGCATAATTTGTTATTTAAATCTGTCATTCTTTCTTAACAGTGTGCGATTGATGGCAGTGGATATTTATTTCATCAAAATTAATTGAAATATAATAGTTACATCAATTAGTTGAAATAAATGTATTTAACTAATTGAAATTTACTCACCTAAAAACGTTATCTAAGGAAAAAAAGTAAAAGAAATTTTCTATTCTAAGTAAATTAATTTATAACAAATATTCAATTCATAAAATACTGTTGGAAAATATAATTTGACACACTATCTCTCCTTCTCTCTTTTAAATAGATAGAGAGAAAGAAATAGAGCATCCAATGCATTTGTGAGGTCCAATAAAATAATTTAATTTTAATTTTTTAATAATTATTTTTAATATTTTTTTTCATTTAATAAATTAATTTAATAATTCTTAAATAATTATTTTGAATATTTTTATGTTCATTTTTATTTAATAAATTAATTTAATAATTTTAATAATTATTAATTTGTAAGGTCTAATAAAATAATATAAAAGCCTATATGCATTAATTTTAAAATTGTTGTAAATCGACATACAAAACTTAGATAATTTCACCAAAAATCAATCCAAATAATTTTGTTTTGTTTTTTATATTGGCATTCAATATAAATTAATTGTTATAATAACATATAGACTGTCTTCTAAATTTAAAAGAATAAGATGCAAAAGGATTACATTATTATTATTTCTGCATAAATCTGTCATATCCTACTTTTTTATTGTTAAAACCCTTTATATCCTTTTTTTATGATATTCAAACTAAAAGCCATTATAATTTCTATCAAAATATTGTATTTAATGCCACCTAATTAATGATTTTGACTACTTTAAAGTAATAATGTAAACGTGCTTCCTCCAACACACTGACAAGACCCCCCTGCGGCGTTCACTTGGGTCAATATAAGAGAAATAGTCAGTAAGCTTCGGGACTCTCACCCGAGAGGAAGTACACAGTCCAGTCACATTAATGTGACCACCACCTACTTTTGACGTCAACGTGAAATAACCAATCACAAAAGGCAGGTGGCAGCACATTGCAGTGGAGGGTATATAAAGAATTCCAATTAATACCACTTACATACCACTTAATACCACATTCCACACTTCACTTAAAGCCAGAATATACAAGAGCGTATATTCTGGTTTTTGACAGCAGTCACATTAATGTGACTGGACTGTTTATATTTCACGCATCCTGCGCGTAGCCGAAGTTTCAAATTTTTGACTTAGAAGTGGATTCCTTACACGAATCAATAATTATTTGTCTTTAAATATATGTTAAATACTGCATGTTGTATGTGTGTGGTGTTTGTAAGTCAATAAAGCTGTGAGTTCTTAAAACTGTGCCTCAAGTATCTCAATCCAACCCAGTTACAATCTGGTTACCTAACCTCCACACTACAATAAGGATTTTGAGTATTACTCTAATCCAGACGTCTCAATTTAGAGTTGTTATATAAGAATATAATTTAAATAAATTAAATATAATAAAATATAATTTACTGTAAATCACTTAACAATTGTACAATAAATACTTTTAATTATTCAATACTAAAAAAAACATTTTCATGTAGTTTGGTATGTTTTATAATTAAATAACAATGCAGAAAGAAATCACTACTGAAATAAAAAAAAAATTGATATCTAAAATTCAGTATGAGTTTTGGGAGAGCATTTTGAAACTTTAATACTTTTAAGTTATAATTTTGAAAAAATTATTAGCATGTTGATACGAAAACTATACTTACACAATCTTGAAACTTTAAAAAATAATACAACATTTTATTTTTAAATAAAACAATTTGAGGATGTTAATTACATAATGTAATTATTGTTCAATAATTAGTAAATGTAATTAAAGTGCTAAAAGATTAAGAGATAAAAGATTACAAAAAAAGAAAGAAGATTAAAGATTATAACAAAAAAGATTAAATATTAAAAACGTTAAAAGATAAAAGATTACATTTTAGTAACTTGTATTTTAGAAAAAGATGTATGTATGAAGAAATAATAATTAAATAAGGATGATGATGATAATAATAATAATAATAATAATCTCCACACCATTTTCCTTGTGTAATAATTTTTGGGAAAAAAAAAAGATGATTTCCACTTTGACATTCTTAATAAAAAAATTAATTCAGAAATATAAAATTGAGTAAAATTTTAATTTACTAGTATTTGTACGTTATTCAGTCGACTTTTATATTGTAATTAGAAGTTTTATAAAGAATTTGGGATTTTTTTACTGGTTATAATAATCAATTAACCGGATTTAATTTACATTATTTTTTATTTTTAGGAGATAACGCGAATTAAAATTTTCATTCATATGACAACATCGAAAAACATTTTTTTCCCCCTACAAAAATTGTACATTTCATTCTAATTCAAAAAAATAAATAAATAAATTGTAAATGCCATTAACAACTTTACTTTTTAACTTAAATTTAAAATAGATATGAAAAAAAAATGTCACTTAAAGGATTTAACGAAGTTATGACGTTTACATTGTTTATAAAAATAATAAAATGCAGATTTTAATTAAATCTTAATAATACTTTGGTTTAAATTAAACAAATGGATATGAAGCCACTAGAAATTCGTTTGAGAATCGGGAAATAATTTTCTGAAAAGCTAAAGTTAAACTATAATTGAGAACCTGGCATCGCGCCAACAATGATGTTTCAACAGAGGATCATGGGACGGATTTCAGCAGGTGTTTCTTATTGACAGAAATAGCTGTCAATACAGCGCGTGTTTTAAAGAATATAAAAAAGAATGTATATATACACGTGTGAGCCAAACTGTTATGTTTTTTGTATAATGTCAATCATTTTTTCTATTATTAAAATGTAAATAATGTATATATATATATATATATATATGTGTGTGTGTGTGTGTGTGTGTATTATTTACATTATATATAATATATATTATTTACATTTTAATAGTTTCGAAATTTATTTTCATTTCTCTATATTTAGTGGTAAACAACCAATTACTCTATTAAATGTTTTATGAGAAATTAATGTTCTTTAAGAAATATCTGCCAAATTGTAGTGACAAATATTTCATTACATAATGATCTGATTTTATATTTTTCATAGAAACCAATTATAATCAACGTTACTTCTTAATGAAGGAGCAATTAATCTAAAAGCATTAAAAAGTAGCTCATAGTACAATAATATAAAACAGGATTATTTTTCCAGGATAATTTTATATATATAGGCTGATTTTTTCAGGATTATATATAAAATTTTCCTGGAAAAATAAACCATGATACCATTTATAATATACTATAATGGTTTAATACCAATATGTTTTAATGGTTTAATACCCTATTTTTTATTGTTTTTAGATTAATTGCTTCTCAATTAAGAAGTAACAATAATTACAATTGGCTTCAATGAAAAATATTAAATTATGTCCCTATGGAATGATTTTTTTGTCGTTATAGTTTGGTCAATATTTCTTAAAAAACATTAATTTCTTGTAAAACATTTAATAGAGTAATTGGGAATTTGCCGCTAAGTACAGAGAAACAAAAATAAATTTCGAAATTAAGAAAAATTAAATCAAAACAATGACACTATACTACTTCTAAGAAGATTCTCCAATTTAATGAAATATAGGGTCGTATACAGCCATGAACAATGCATTAATTTAACAATTTTGGTCGTCATCATCATTATCATTATCAGCGGCGCACAGCCCTATGTTGGGCCTAGGCTGTCTACCTATTGGCAGATTTCGAGACTTAAGATGCTTGTTTCTACGGGGAAGGGTTGTCATCCCTACACCCAACGCCCTACAGTCAAATTATACTGAGACCTGCGGTTTAGAGTGTATTCCGAAGTACTACAAACATTCATGGCCCTGCCGGGACTCGAACCCTGTGGCAGCGAACTCCAGAGCGCGAACTCCAGAACTCCAGAGCCATCTGTCCCCGTCGTATAGAATAAGCCTGATAATTAGATATTGACTTTTCGAAGAAAGGTATCGAGTTAGTTCGAAGTACAACTGGTGACACCGATATCGAAAGCGTTTTAGCTTATATCATGAATAGATATGATATATCAGGCGGTCGGGAAGTCCTATTGATGGCGATGATGTGTAACCGGTTATGACATTGTTTGTGTATGTTCATTTCTTTCTTCCGCTGATGTAAACCTTTCCAAGATCAGTCTGAAATAAGCTGAATCTGTTATTTATCTGCTGTTTAGTGGCAAAGGATTCCGATAAAAATCCCGTCACTGGAGTAAAACAATATATAATGAGTTTCTGCCAAATTTTTCACACATAAATCATGAATAACATAGCATTTGGCCCAATTCTGGCATATCGATTATTAATAATAGATAGTTAAATGTAAATCCTCGAGGAGGGGACTTAAATTTTGTATTTATTGAATAAAAATATTAAAATGTTATTGCATGCATTTATATCATAAAATAAATGTTTTTTAAAGCATCCAAAAACATCACTCACCCCAAGCATAGATTTTTCTTCACAGAGAAATTCTTCACATTATTAGTAAAAAGTACAAACTCATAATTAGATACAAAAATATTAAAACACTTAATATTAATATGATAAACATTAAAAAATAATTTTTATTGTAAAATTATTGCTTTCAACAAAGTTATATTAAATTTTTAAATAGAAATATTTTAAATAAAACAAAACAAATTGAGATATTAATAAAGTAAACAATTTTTAAAGTATTTTCATTTTAGATTAAAAATATAAAATAAGTCAATAAGTTTTTGATTAAGCAATATAAATAAATAAATACCATTTAGATCAGAAAATAAAAATAAGAAGAAGATATTCTTAATTTGTAAAATGTTACATTTATTTTCCTTCAAACTAATTCATATGAGCCAACGTTGTTTTGTTTCTTATCTCACTTAGTAGACAGCTATACATCTAGACTAAGTCCAAGAACCCGTGTGGTCTCATAAAAGGAGGGAAAGAAAAGGGCAGCTTCTGTTGCGATGGAGCATCCGTATGTAAAAGTCTAACTTGTCTCCGTAATACCGAAGAAGGAGGGCAGTGCCTTCCTGAAGGATATTTAGGGAGAATTTTCCCGCATTTGCATATCGAATAGGAGAAAACCCGGAAAACTCCATCCAGTTAGTTCGACTCTCGAGGCAAGATACTGAACTTCACAAACGTCATCGAGACTTCCCATTTTTTGAAACAGTGTCTACAACAAAGCCCGCCAGTGGATTGAACCTCAGCCCTAATGTTCACTAGAGCCGCATGTTGTTACTGAACCACGAGTTGGGCATACCTAAGATATAAATCAGTTAATTAACCTCAATTTTATAATTTTACTGGTTGCATCCACGTTTTCTTGATGTTTTTTTTTAAATATCTATCAAAATGAGTTAAATTAACATAAAATATCCAATGTTTAAATGACTTTATCTGTATTTGATTAACGTCTAGAGCTAGAAGGACCTAACAAATAGCGAATGGGTTTCCCAAACTAGAGGCGCTAAGTTCGAGACCTGATAAGTTGTGGCAAAAATGGTGAATATGTTTATTCTGAGCATTGACATAATAAACATGTAGGTCAGAAAGTCCATCCGTTGTTCTCGAAGAAGTGAGGTTGTAAGTGACAACCCCCTCCCCCCCGATAACATCTTTGTGAGTAATCATTCAACACATGGTATCAAAACCTACAAAGCATCGTATTTTCACATTTAACATTATACTATAATTTTTAAGAAGGTTTTAATAATTCTAGACAATATTCTATGTTAATAATGAATACAAATTAAAATTAAATGTGTTTAATTATTTATTGTAGCTAATTTTTTATAAATAAATTCTCAATTACAAATAATGAAAAGGCTAAAATAATAATTGCCTAGTAAATAGCGAATTGGTTTCCCAAACTAAGGATGCTAAGTTCGAGATCTGATAAGTTGCCCAAACGAGGAATGTGTTTATTGTGGGCATTGCCATAATAAATAAATAGGTTAGAAAGTCTATCCGTTTTTCTGAAGGAAATGTGGTTGCAGGTTTGGTTTAGTTTATTTTGTCGCTCTACGGTCATCTTGTGCACACGAGGGCTAAACAGACCGGGACCTACAGTTTAAAATGGATTCCGAACCACTCACAAACATCCATGCCATCGCCAGGATTCGAACCTGATGCCTATACCAAAGGGCAGAGCGCTAGCCACTAGGTCACCAGGGCGCATGAGGTTGGAGGAATGACTCCCAAATGACATGAAGTAAACATTCAAAAGTTTGGTATCAAAATGTGAGTATACTTGGTAACATTAACATTGCTGCATTTTAACTATTACATTAGATACCACAGATCTAAAATTTATTCCACAACATCACAATAGCTTAACAAGATGACTTTTGAGAAAAAGTTACGAAACTTTCAACTTAAAATAAATTTTAACATTTTTTTCAAACTTTTATAAAATACATAATATATTTTTTTAACTTTAAATATACCTTTACTGAGAGATTTACTTAGACCGAAACCACAGTAGCTTAGAAAGACGAGCATTGAGATAGAAATTGTCCTTCAACATTAAGTAAACTTTAAAACAGTCTGATAAAACTTCATATGAATAATTTAACAAAGTTGCGAGACTTCGTTTGACTTTTCGTGATTTGAATATGCATACATTTAACTCTGCACATGCAAGATAGCACACTCAGCAGATTAACACCCACACATTGTTTACAATTAGTAACGTGGCAGATGTTTTAAAAGCAATATATGTTTCTGTGCATTGCTCTTTAGAA
Organism: Caerostris darwini; assembly: GCA_021605075.1. Classification (NCBI taxonomy): domain Eukaryota; kingdom Metazoa; phylum Arthropoda; class Arachnida; order Araneae; family Araneidae; genus Caerostris; species Caerostris darwini. The sequence goes on along the minus strand of BPLQ01005332.1, from coordinate 333,419 downwards.
AGGAAGGGTAGAGTAGTTGATGCATGTGGTAGACGGTTTAGAATATTCAATATTAGACTTATTAGTTGTAACTCTGTCTCAAATGTATAAGCTAAACAGAAATTTCGATGAACAATTTTTATAGTAATAGCCGAATTTCTCGCCAAATTTCTTCTAAATGCAGCGTTATATAATTCCTAAATTAAAGCTATTTTTTTTTCGAATGCTTACAATTGTATAAAAATATTTATAAGAGTTTGATAAAATAAAATCGCCAAATTTCTCAACAAATTTCATCAAAATGCAGCATAATATAATTCCTAAACTAAAACCAAGTTTTTTTCCAACGTTTACAATTGTATTAAAATATTTATAAGCGTTTGATAAATTAAATACTTCTTAGAAAGAAAGAGTAGAGTAGTTGGTGCATGTGGATAGATGGTTTAGAATATTCAATATTAGACTTATTAGTTGTAACTCTATTTCAAGTTTATAGGTTAAAAAGAAAATCACCAAATATCTCATTAATTTTTTTTTCAATATGCAACAAAAAATAATTCCTAAATTAAACCAATTTTTTTTTCGAACGTTTAACAATTGTATAAAAAAAATTATTAAAAATTTGATAAAATAAAATGCTTCTTAGAAAGAAAGGACAGAGTAGTTGATGCATATGGATAGATGATTTAGAAAGTTAGACTATTCAATATTAGACTTATTAATCGTAATCCGTCTCAAATTTATAAGTTAAACAAAAATTACGATGAATAATCTTTAGGATATTGTGAAATCGCCAAATTTCTCACCAAATTTCTTCAAAATGCAGCTAAATGTAATTCCTAAATTAAAACCATTTTTTTTTTCGAATGTTTACAATTGCGTGAAACTATTTGTAAGAGCTTGATAAAATAAATAAGTTGTTGAATTATTTTGTAAAAGAATATTATTTGAAGAAAGATTTTTTTTTTGCTACTTGTGAAGAATATTTTCAAAAAGATAACTTACCGTATACATTATGAGCGGCATCATAAAGTGTACCTAGACAAACATTACATATTTTTGACAAACTTGCACTACATTTTTATTGTAAAATGCATATTTCAAACAACCATCAATATAAAAATGCACATAAAATTGCATGATAATGAAATTTTTAAAATGGAGTTCTGTAATTAAAGTTGGGGGGGAGGAGAAAGCGAGACATATGTCTGACGTTTATATATGTATATATGTATATACTTGTCTTTGAATATCATATGTGAAAGCAGTGACAGTAATTAAGCAGCTATGCAAATTACGTCTTTTTATTCATTTATTTTATTCAATTCCTTCTATTAGCTCACACTCTGCCTATATATATTTGTTCAAATTTTCAATCGTTCATAAAATACTTTTTATTCACCCACTCAGGTTCAAATACATTTTCTTTGAACTTGTAGTGGGTGACACTTGATGTTAATAAAAATTTTTCAAATATTAATTCAGTAATTTAATTTAATTAATTAATTTTAGTTTTTTTTAGATTTAAGTTGTATATATCTACCAATAGATGGCGCCAGATAAACTTAAAAAAAAGAATGAAAATTATTTATAAAGGACTTTCTACAATATGAGAAAAAGTAGGAATTGACTTTACAAAATTCTTTTTTTATATTACTTGTTTATTGATGTAGTTGAGAATTGATAGTGTACTATCGACGTGGAGAAAAATATCGTTTCAAGAGAACATGCATAAAACTCCCACCAGAATATAAACAGATATATAAATTAAATGCACCTTTCTGTGATGTAAAATAATTCACAGATTGTCTGAGATTATTTTTTTAATTCTAAAATCTTCTGAAATACTTATGATTATATTCTTTAGGGTGGTGTACTTACATTGAATATCTCTGAGATCATCTCTTGCGATACCTGTGAAAAATACATCATTTAAAGATACACTTGCCACAAAATTGAATTTCTATATCATTGGAAAAAAAACATGATAAAAAAAATTAGCATTTAGATGTTATGTATCAATACATTATATTAATATTACAAGGTATTAAAATATAAATAATTTTAACTTTACTATATTTATTGTCTCTAATACATATTTCGCAACAATATATCGTAATCATTGTTCGAAAGTCTTTTTGTATGCAAATTATTATTAATTTATAGTTGATGTATGATATATGATCATCATATATCATCATAAAGATCATCATATATATGATATATCATCATATATGATATATCGTCATATGGGATATATGATCATTTTCTATTGATATATGATCAACATATGACTAATTCTATTGATGCTTAAAAATTCAGATTTTAAGATTAATCAATTTAAGATTAAGATCTGATTTCAATGACGTTAAATTGTTGCAGCATATATTAATTAATATTCTGAAAAGGAGTAGCCTTACATTACATAGTGCACTTATATAAATTCAAAAGGGGTTTTTTTTAATTAAAAACTTATAAATGAATCAGTTTTAAACATTCTCAATCTAGAAAAATTCACTGAACACTATTTTTTAAAGTCAGGTTGTTAGTTCTTAAGCTAGGTAAAAAAATATTTTCTTTCTGTAATGGAAATATTAAAAAAAGTTATCCCGTGTTCGTTTTCTTCGTTAGTGCTTTTTAAAATTACTCGCTTTTTAACAAGACATACAATATCTTTATTGTTTACGCCACAAATGAACTAATATGTACGACTGCATTTATAGAGAGTGTTGCATGGTATGCAGGATATTATATTAAGGGTACATACGTTGAAAAACCCAGATTTTTGTACAAAATTTACGAATACCAAAGAGACACTGTCCTTTAAAGATTGAATGATGGCATTCTATTGCTCAAAGTACTTTTGTTCACTTGAAAGTGTAACAAGTATGAAGGGATTAGAATTTAGCGTCAAAGCATTATAATTCTTATTTCCTTTTTTAACAAAATTAATTTAATTAAATAATAATAATTAATAACAATTTTATTAATTTACTTTTTGTCTATATATTTTTACTCATAAAATATAGGTATTGTTTTGGGAAGCACAGATTTTCTATTCTTATTGGTTTTATTTATTTATTTATTTTAAATTTTTTCACAAGCTTTTTTGAACATAATATCTATTTAAACTTCCTAATAATTATACAATTAAATAATTAAATAATGTAAAATTATTCTAAAAGATCGTCTGGTGATAACAAAGACAATTTGATTTCAAAGTGAAAGTGAGTTTTTTCAAAAAAAGAAAATCATTTGGAATTCTATAATTTTTTTTTATTTTTTAAGATTGCTGCTATGCATTTTATTCTTACATTAAATTCTAAATTTTATGGGCCCAATCTATACAGGCCCAACTGATATTTTTATTATTATTATTTTATTACTTTTTGTTTCATTTTTTAATTTTTTCCGTGTGCTGTTTGAATTGTTGATCTAATAAATTTGTGGGTATAGATACCTTTACAAGCCTCGTTATTATACTTTTAAAGTACAGTAGAAGACTGTATAAATAAAAAAAGGAAATATCTTTGACCATCCAGAAAAAAAATATAATTGATTCTAATCTTTTATTTTATATATTTAGGATATAATAATTTCTATTCAAAATTCCATAAATATTAATATTATGTAATATGTAATAATATATTCTCATTCAAATTATAAAAATTATAAAATTTCATATTTTTTAAAATTGTTTTTAGATCAACAAACTTTGAAATGATGGTCGAGTAATTGTTGTGCTAATTAAACAGAAATAATAATTTAATACAAAATGATAATTTTTAAAAAAATTCCAAATCAAACGAAAAATTAAAAAACAATGTAAATTAAATGATAAATTGCAAAAACATTGTAAAACAATAAAATAATATCCTAGTATAATATATCACAAATGGCCTATTTCCATGATAATAATAATTAAATAACTCATTAAATAATTAAATTTTTTTATTACGCTTAACAGCTATAGGCCATACAAATATACAGGACATTATTTAAACATTGCTACATTAATTTGAAATCCTCTAAATTATCAATTAAGAATTAAAAATGGCTCACCTCCATTAAAACGAGTGAAAATTGAAACTAGAATAAACACAAACCAAATATATTTTTTGACACATCTCATATTGATGCTTCGTTTATTAGTAACAGCCTTTACCCATCGTCTGATTTATTCAAGAAAATTTAATCTTTATTCTAACACCTGTCATGATTTTTAATCCATTGTGCATTTTATTCTAATATTTGCAAATTTTAAACATTGGTTAAAAGAAAAACAATTGCCAAAATGCGATTCCGAAAAGAAAAGAAAAAGATTTTTTTGCATTAAATTATCGTTTGGTTTAGAATGGTTTTTAATTTTTCGTTTGATTTAAAAAATTTTTAATTTATCGTTTAGTATAAAATTATTGTTTTGCTTAATAAGCACAAAAACTATTCGAATATCATTTCAAAGTTTATTGATCTATAAAAAAAGTATAAAAAAGATGAAAATTAAAATTTTTATAATTTGAATGTGAATCTTAGAATGTTAAATTTTCTACAAAGAAAAATCAGGTTTCATGGTAATCGTTCTGATATTTAAAATAAAAATAGATTAATTAAAAGTTAATAGTCTAATTTTGATATGTACTGCAATATTAAATAAATTTTAAATATAAATTTTCTTAGAAGTGGTTAGCAAATCCTTATCACCCAGTAATAAATAAAATTTCTCAATACTGAATATTCCTACAGCTAGATTAGAAAATTAGGAAAATCTCAATATGCAAAAGATATTTTGAGAACATGTTTGATCTATTTCATCGTATTAATTTATATATGTATATATATATCTTCAGCTTTGTTTGAATACAGACTTTTAGAATTATTTGACTTTTAAATTCATTTTGTTCACATATTTTTACAAAATATGCGAACAAAATCACCTAAATCTCTTACGCCAAAGAAACGTTCCTAAGTATTTCGTGTAAAAAAGAATTACTGAATTCATAGGAAAAAAAGAATATTAGTTCCAAACCTAAAATATAAGTAAAATAATGAAAAAAAAATATTTAAATTTGGTGAAATCATATTTTGATTTTCATAACATGGAGAACACGAATTTGTAATGAATTTAAATAATTTAAAATGTTTCATAATTCATAAAAATAATTCTGAAAAGAATAAAACCCCTGAAAAAACTAAAACTACCTTAAAATAAGTGAACCCCTTTCGTATATCATGCCGTGCATAATTAAGGTCTGCAGCAGACTACATATTTTTAGATTCAGCGTAGAATCTGAAAATCTCCGTCCTTGGAATGAACTGCACTTGTGAATCAAATTATCTTTAATTTTCACTTTTTGTAAATAGAGTTCTGTATATATGTAGATAATGCTGGTAAATAAAAATAAAAATGTTCTCGTAAATCTGAAAGTGAAATGAACCTCTTCTTGAAGCCGTTATAAGTCTAGTATAGGCCGAGACGTTACCAAATGATAGCTTCATACCCCTTGTTGGATTGGCATACCTTAGTCTATATTGAGGCCCACCTTTGTACAAAAAAATATGCACTAATTCGTACAACATGAATTTGCATAACACGGAATTACTTAATGATGCGTTATAAAGGATTTAACCTGTATTTTAAATACATTTTCCTGTAATCTTCGATTAGAAACCTAAAAGAATACCATTTCACTTTTCTACATATTTATCATACATCGCTAACAGTCCTATCGCATCTCAAACAAAATGATTTAAGATGTTTAAATCACTGTCTCGATTATATGCAAGTCACTTTTCTTCAACTAATCTACCCAGCTTATTTATTCTTTCAGAAAAACAGATAAAAGATAATGGGGAGTTTAGCACACGAAGATGATACTACAGTATCCTTATTGGAGTATTCGTAAGTGCCTAGGGAATCAACTCTTTATTAAAAATTTGATGTCAGAAAAGTATATATATTTTAATAAAATCATTTCATCATTGATAAAGCATGAAAACATGATTATTTGAAAAAACATTTGAGTAAGTTTGCTGTATTTTTTACTTATAAAACAAGTAAGTAATAATTAACGATAAATGATAAATTTAATTTAATTAATATAAATGATAAATACTTAAATTAAATGATTAAAAAAATCATAAATTAAATGATAAATTTAATTTACAATAAGTGATAATTTTAATTAACAATATATAATAATCATTATGCAGGGCTATATCAATAGCAGTATCAAGTACAATAATGTCAAACTATATTTTCGGTTAATAATGATATTTGCATAAATTTCTCATAATAATTTAAAAACCAAAAATAAAGGTTTTACTTAATAAATAAGTAAAATTTAATATAAAATAAAATTTTAATAATTTATAATGAAATTTAATATAATTCTTTAATATTAAATTTCAAATCGACAAAGTAATAATTTAAATATAGAACGCTTTAAGATATGAAGAAGTTTTATATGACTCTATGGAATTTTTTTATATTTATTTATTTTATAACTTTGTATGTATTATATTTATTTTACAGAATAAAAAAGCAATAATTGCTGAAAATGATGAATCTGTCTTTAAAACATCTTAGGATTATATAAACCTGTAATCTTTATGCCAGCTTTATTTCATTTGTAAGTATTGTATCTTAAAACGCTATCATTCTATTATTATATTAAAGCTCTATTTCTTTTATAAGTTTAGTAGCTAAAACCAAAAATAAAGGATTTAGTTCAAATATTAAATATCATATCGACAAAATAATAATTCAAATAATTTTGAATTTCAAAATGCTTTAAGATATGAAGTTTTATATGATTTTACAGAATTTCTATATATTTATAGAGAGAGAGAAATATATACATATATATTTATTATATTTATCTTTGTATATATATATTATATTTTACAGAATAAAAAAAAAAAACATAATTTCTGAAAATGACAAACCTGTCTTTAAAGCATCTTAGGATTATAAAAACCTGTAATCTTTATGCCAGCTCTATTGCTTCTGTAAGTATTGTTTGCATAGTAGTTTCTAAAAATTATGAAATATAATTTTAATTTAAAAATATAATTCAGAAGTCTCGTATATTACGAGTACATTTTTTTAAAACTGTAATAATATAAATATATATATTTGTATTATAGTCAAAAAATTTAATTTTTTGTGCTGCATTGTACACTGTATGGCTTATACTGATATAAATAATCGAAAAGTATTGGTTAGAAACATAAAAATTATTGAAACTATCTTCCTTTTATTGAAAATAACAGCAAATAAACATTTTAAACATAAAAATAACAAGTTTGTTTTGAAGCAAATGTTTCGTTCATTTCTATGTAACTTCCTGAAATACTCTGATTAGTTTGGTCTGAAATACTCTAGGGTCATTTTGTGCGCACATTACGCTAATTAGACCGGGATCTACAGTTTAACATGGATTACGAACCAACAAACATCCATGCCACCTCCAGGAATCTAACCTGAAGCCTATGGAACCAAAGGCCGGATAATAACCAGATATAATGATAATAACTCGTCTGAATTTGCTGTTTTGATTTTGTATCCATTACACAAACGCATATAACAATAGCTGATTACATGAGATTAAATTAGAGTATAAACAAAAAATGCATTTGTATAATAAAAAATTAAAATATTTAAAATAATTAGCTGAATTATTTGATATTTCCAGGGCTTATCTTAAAAAAAATTCATAAAATTATTATTTTTTTTTTTTAATACACAGGTGAGAAAAATTCAAGGAACAATCATAAAAAGGAGCTTTATGTTACTTCCATTAAAAGAACTGCAACAAAATGTGATTGGTTGGTAACTGAATGTAAACGTTATCACCGTAATCCAATAGGATTTACATTCGCTACAGAAAAATAGGCAATTTTGAGCCGGTATTTTCGGTACGTGTTGAAAGGAGTGCACGTGGGTGATTTGAAGTCAAATTGTAAGGACTGTACGAGTACTCGGGTAAATTTTTCGCTTGTAATAGGTGGAATATCTCGTCCAGAATGCATCTAAATATTGAAGACAACAAAATGAAAAGTCAAGTAAACTAAAATGAACAAAATTCATAGTGGAAAATAATCAGTAAAAATTATTTTTAAAAATTTTTGTGGTAGGGAGAGCTCAAAGATACTCATTTCGTTGTTTCCGACTCAAAAACACGTTACATATTCGAAGTTTTAAATCTGTTTAAAATCTATATATTGTAATATCGATATATTAGAGGGACGATTTATCAATTTTAGAAATTTCAATTTCGTCCAGACCTAACCATGGCTTGTGTACATGCCAAATTTAAAAGATCATGATAAAAAGCTGTAATTTGTATCTGTAATTTGTAAGACAAACAATCAGATTTTCAAATTTATATATTAGATTAGGGACATCAAACTCTCCATTGAAAAGTGAGAGAAAATAACACTTGACTCAAATTTTCAATAATGAATGGAGTTATTTAAAAAGAAGCAGCTATATTAAAAAGTTTAATCTATTAGTTATTAAAGCTTCAATATCTCTAAAAAATTTAATGAGATACTAATTTTTTATTATAAAAAATTAATTTGCATAAAAAAACTAGCAACGTACAAAATAGAAATGTTAATTTATCAGATCATTCTTTAAAATATTTCTTTTTAATTTTTTATAATAAATAAAATATTTCATAAAACACGTCCTACATCAAATGATACTTGCGTTCCCTTGCAGGGTATTTCTATGGCAGTGATTGGACCCACTCTCCTCAATTTACAAGAAATCGTTCACACGGATATTGAACACATTGCACTTATTTATGATGGTCGATCGAGTGGATATTTGGTGGGGTCTCTAGTTGGTGAGTGGGGATACCATCAGTTGTAATAAATAGTGTGTGTGTGTGTGTATGGGTGTGTGTGTGTGTGTGTGTGTGTGTGTGTGTGTGTGTGTGTGTGTGTGTGTGTGTGTGTGTGTGTGTGTGTGTGTGTGTGTGTGTGTGTGTGCATACAAATATGTATGAACGTACTTACATATTCAACATGTATGCAATTTTGGAGATGATTTGTAAGTCATTTCAAATTTGGATGGGATAAAGGGGCTTATTTACATAAATAAGAAGTAAATTTCCTCTTGGTATAAGCTCGGTATTGATGAAATTAATAAGAAGTAAATGCCCTCTTGGTATAAGGTCAGTATTGATGGAGTAAATAAGAAGTAAACGCCCTCTTTGTATAAGGTCGGTATTGATGGAGTAAATAAGAAGTAAACGCCCTCTTGGTATAAGCTCGGTATTGACGTAGTAAATCAAGTGGCTTCTTGAATTAGATAATTGTCTTTAATTGCTGTCTTTCTAAAGTAGATGTTGCCAGATATCAGTAGATCAGCTAATTCAGATGCGTTCAAAGATGGTTGCAGTAGCGTCTACAATGAATTCCAGATGAGTTCTATTACCGAAAGGTTTAAAGAAATATTTGAAGGTCGTAGAGGTCGGTTCATGGGTTCATAACATTTTAATATCGAAAACATAGTTATGATTGTTATGCAGTGGATAATCTAGCATTAATCTTACTGGTAAATTGTGTTTGGTAACCTTGATATTATAGGTAGAACTAATAAATATAAAAAGTCATTAATATAAGAATGAATGGTTAAAGTGCCTTCTGAAGATTAGAAGTGATGGGTCACCCCAAAAAATCTTTTTTAGAGTACTTTCAGGTGTTATGGAAGAGTGTCTTTTCAAGTATGTATGTATATATATATATATTGCTATTTTGTTGTATATCGGTAATATCTTATTTATATCGCGAATAATCTGCATACGAAGTAACTGCAATGGACGATGCCATGTATTACTAACCTGAGTCTATTGCACATAAATTATCTTGGTGGACTCAGAGGTCATTAAAAAGCTGTATGTGGTAGTTATCATCACTGATTAAAACTTAATTTATTGTTGGAAATTAGTTGTTTGAATCAGACAAAGTTTAAAGTGTACAAATTGTGGTTACTCAATCTAACTTACTTCAATCCATTACTCACTCAATACTTTCATTTTGAATGCAAAGTAAAATTATTTTAAAGATATCATATTTGTAATTTTTTTTTTCCTTACACTCCAAACTTAAGGACTAATGAAAATTTTGTGGTAACTGTATTGCTAGTCATTATAAAATAATTAATATATGAATGGGACTTCATATTAAAATATTATTGGAAAATAATATTAGGAAAACAAGTTGAAAATTTTAATATATTTTAGAAGAATATCTTCAGTGTGTTTAATTATTTTAACCTTTAGTAATTCTAAATAAAATTTAACAGTTTTTTAGAAATTGTTCTCTTAGAGAATTCTTTATTTTGCAAATTAAAAACCTTTTCGTGGACTTTCTATTATAGGTGGTGTACTATTTGACGTAACGCCTAGGAAGCAATTTCTTATGACAGTTTTCAATTTTTTAATAGCAGTGAGTCTGTTAGCAGTACCTTGGTGTAGAAGCATGGGAACCATCGCTGGGTGGCTAGTTATAAATGGATTATCTATGGGTGCCTTAGATACAGGTAAAATACAATTTATTCCTATGCTGAATCTTACATGATATAACAATCTATTGAAATTTGGTTAGAAATGTGTTAAAATAGTTTCCCTAATTACAATAAATAATTTACCACTCATTATCTTAAAATTTAATCCAATTACTTTTTTTTTGTTATGATTGCTGTAAGGTCAACTAAATTTAATTAAATATAGGCAATAAAAGGAGATACTTTTAATCAACTGCAGTTTCTGCGCTGAGTCAAAATTTCCCCTTTTGAAATGTTTTTGTTGTTATTGTTTATTTTTTTATTATCTCTTATTTCTTTTCCTTTTAAACTTTTATTCCTTATTTAAAAATTATAATAAAATATATAAAATAGTAAAAGATTATACATATACATAATTTCTTAATGAATTCCAATTTGAATTGAAGGTACTTGAAAAAGGTGAAAACGGTATAGCATCAAAAAAAGTTCCAAAAAAAATTCCATCGATTTTCCCCATTCAATTTGGTATGACCTTGCGTCGTGGATGGGCTTTCCACTAACAGTGTCACAACAGTTGAATGGCTTGGAAGTCATTTTTTCCGTCAAAAAACTGAAACAATCAAACACTGCATTAACATTGAAACATAAACATTGTACACTACAGTTGGTTTAATATGCAACTCATACCAAATACGTTGTAATTTCGATTGAAAATATCACTGGCAACCGAATTCCCTTTCTTTATGCTGCTTACAGCGCCATCTATTAATACACTTTGAAACTTTTTGTAATACTGTACCGTTTCCCCTTTCTTCAAATATCTTCAATTCAAATTTGAACTCATTATGAGGAGTGTTCTATTTTTACAACGTTTTAAAAGTGGGACTCTAATTATTATCACTCTGTATTTATCTTACTCCTTTTCTATCTAATCAATGAGCTTAAAGCTTGAGAAACTTCTCTCATTCACAAAGCATGAGATAGAGATTGCTATGTAATCAAGGCTCTCAGTCAACCTAGCAAATCGTTCTTCGTAGTCGCCATTTTTATTTAACTTAAGATTATTTCTTGTTCTATATCTTACAAATATTTTGAAACAATAAGCTGAAATTTTGTATTGAAATTTAATTATTTTATACAAATTATTTTAGAACCTTTTAAAATTTTAGTTAAAGGATTTCATTTATTCGCAATTTAAGAACTTGGAAAAAATTATAACAATTTAATTTTATTTTATTAGGTCTAAATGTTTGCTGTCTCAACCTATGGGGACAAGACTGTGGGCCATTTTACCAAGCTCTTCATTTCATGTATGGTTTTGGTAGTTTATTAGCTCCTCTTATAGCATCACCTTTTCTTGATGACTACCATGAAACAACCTCTATGAATGATTCAATGTCTTTCACCGGCAATACTTCAACATGGGATTCTGTGGAATTAATTGTTAACACCAGCAATACTTTAACATGGGATTCTGTGGGATTAACTGTTGACACCAGCAATACTTCAACATGGGATTCTGTGGAATTAACTGGTAACATCAGCAATACTTATCAGAACGATAAATTCCCGTCAATCACTTATGCTTACACAATTATTGGAATTTATGCTTTTGTTGTAACAGTTGCCTTCTTTATAGTATGCATCATTTCGCCATTGGATGCAAGCGGAAATAAGAACGAAGCAAACAAAACAAAACAGAATGGATTTATGTTCATATCCATGATAGTAACTCTCACATTCCTTTTGCTGTTCTTCGAAACAGGCACGGAAATAGGATTTGCTCAAATGGTCACAGCTTATTCTGTAAAAGGACCCTTAAAGCTCACAGCAGTTGCTGGTTCTTACATAACATCAGCATACTGGGCAGCTTTCACATTGTCAAGGTTTTCATCAATTTTTCTAGCAATAAAATTCAGCAGCCTGTCCGTGGTAGTTTTGGATCTAACATTTTTTACAGCTGGAACTGTGGTTCTTCTGTTTTGGGCAGGATCAAAAGAATGGTGCCTTTGGCTTGCCACGATTCTTCTTGGAATCGGTATAGCTTCCTTTATGCTACAGTTATCACATGGGTTGAACGTTACATCGACATCACCAATAAAGTTCTTGGACTATTTGCAACTGGTGCTGCTTTTGGTGAAATGGTCATCCCGTTAACCATTAGTTGGTTCCTTGAAAAAGTTCCAGAAGTCCTCAGTTATGTGGTAACAGCATCTTGTATACTCTCGATATTTTTAACATTAGTGTTATATCTAATATTAAGTAAACGTCCAGATAAATACGTTGAAAAGGAAGGAATATCCAATGAAGCATGTGACGCATCTGTTACATAATTAATGTCCTCTTTAAACGAATTTTCTTCTCACTAGTTAAAAACGAGAACTAAACCATGTGAATTTTTTGTGTTTAATAAAATGTCTAAGGTACATTTTATGTAAATAAAGTTCATTTGTTACATAACCGTACTTATCTTAATATCTAAAAATGATATTAAACAATTTTGCATTTGTAATCACAGTAATAAATTATTAATGCTAAAAGTACAACACTGATTAAATTTGACTGGTAATATTCTATGCATTGATATACATTGGCATCAAATTGTAGTAGTACAGCAATGAATATATGATTCATCTACATAGGCATAACCATTAAAATAATACATATTTGCTGTCATTTTAATATAACTAGAAAAAAATAACTAGTAAATAAAGTGGTCTAAAAAAAACGTAGTGTGTAGGTTGTACAGCTGTATTGTAACTGTGACACAGGTTTGTATGGTTGGGTTGAGATTTGAGACACAGGTTTGATAATTCACAGTTTTATTTACACACGCACAACGCAATATTTAACACATTTAAAGATATGTAATTATAGATTCGGGGAAGTATTCCACTTCTAAGACGGAAACCCGATATTTATGCTAGCACAGGATGCGCGAAATATACTTCCTTTCCGGATGAGAGTCTGTAGGCCAACAAATACGCAGGGTTGCGTTAAATATATTTCCTGTCAGGATGAGACACTATAAACCAAACATTTCTCAACAAAAGTACGTGGTTGAGTTGTATTTCCACTCGGGTGAGAGTATTGAGAACTACTGACCATTTCTCCTGAATGCCACAGGGGCGCTCTTGCAGGAAGTAGGAGGAAGCACGGTTACAAAACATATTTATTAAATATACATGATATAAGCATTTCTAAAATTTGAAAAGCTAAGATGGATTTGCAATCATTTAAAGTAATTAACAGTTCGTTTTCTGACATGCATTATTTTAAGTTACTAAATAAAAAAATGTGATTTGAAGACAAACAACCTTATATAATAATATTTATAGATAGAAAAGATAAAATCTAATTAATTATGTTTTTCAGAAAGCTGATTCCAAAACAATATAAACATGTAAAAAAAATATTTTATCAGTGTTATCTAATATCCAACAAAAATTTTATTCAACTTATTAAGTAAAATATCCTAAAATATCGAAGAGATAAAAAGTATGTAACTATTGCAGAAAAATACTAAAACTCTTTACACTTCTTTCAAATAACTATTTTATAAACAATAGCATTTTTCTTCGTTGCCTAAAAAATTATTACAAAAACTTATTCTGTATAAAGTATATTGTTTTATACGACTGCAAACATTACAATGATTGTTTGTGTCATATGAACAAATCATCATAAAAAATAAGAATAGTAACAACATTATCATAAATTAAAACCATTACTGTACTATAAGTGCTATAAAATCATTACAATATTATAAGTGCTATAAAGCTATTATAATAATATAAGTGCTATAAAACCATTATAATATTGTAAGTGCTATAAAAGAATATTTCTAAAAATTTTAAGTTGTTTTTAAAATTATTTATAATGTAATTTGAAATTAAAATTAGATTGTCTTTTATTTCTTAGAGAATAAAATAAGAGAGTTTTTATAAAAGACAGCTTAATGGAAAAAAATATCACAAAAACTCGATGTATATAATAAAGTTATAAATGTTTCACTTCGATCATTATAAGTAAAATAGTTCTTCGAATAAAACTTTTATTTTAAGTCACAAATAATATAAATTATAAAGAATAATAAAAAATTAAACATTGATATTAAGGGCTGTAATGACTTCAATTCTTATTTCTTATGTTAACTGCATAATGGCATGAAATGGCGTCATTGTTTTTTATCTTTTGTAAAACAAAAAATAATAATAAATTCATTTGAGAAGCATTATATACTCAGTTTTGTTCTTTTTTTTTTTATCTGTTCTTATCTCTAATCGATTAAGAACCTATATTCAATTCTTCAAATCAGGCAGCCCTGTTTTTTATTCAATAATTATATTTATTATTTCTTTAAATTAGGTATAATAGTAAACTTTTGTGTTTTATTTCCTTTTGATTCAAACATTCATAACAATTGTGTTTATAGAATTTCATGACACTACAAATTACAGCTTCTTATAGTAATATTTTCAGTTATTTGTATATTTAAGAATAAGATTAACGATAGTGTATAAAGGTATTTAAGTCTCGTAATAAATTATCTGCTAAATAGCTTTATAATTCAATTACAAAAAAACGTATGAAAGAAAATGTACCAAAAAAAAATTACACTCTTGAAAAAATCTCTGCACCATTGTTGAGATATGCAATTACATGGGATGTTATATTTTGTGCTTATACTAAAATGGCAATTTACAATGCCATTTAAATTTTTTACAGGGAGAAAATCGCAATGATTTTAAAAATTAAAACAAAATCTAAAAGTTGAGGAAAATATTATACGAATTAAGAAAAAACAACATTGTGATATATAAAGTTAGAAAATCTTTGAAAAGTAATTCTTTTAAACAAAGTTTAGTTAGCAGTCTGCATTAAAAAAGTCACAGATAACTTATACTTGAAATGATCTATCTTTAATTAAAAAAAAAAATTTCAGATAAGAAATAATTAAAATCTTGTGAAAAAAATCCATAAAAACAATCCAGAATTTCCACATTATCTAGACAGCGATACACAATCTGCAATACTAGTAATCCATGTAACTTTTATAAGCATGAAAACGTATAATGAAACCTATTCTAGTCAAAAAATAATTCTTAAAAAAATTTTCAAATAAATGGTCAGAAAATATTTTTTGTGTATAATATTATTGCAAAGAATAATGTAATATAATATATAATACAATATAATAATATTATATTATTGCTTTATTACGAAATAATACAAACATCAATTCGTGGAAAATTTGAGAAGGTTAAATGGAAAAAATTTTGAATACCACAAATCGAAACATTATTATTAAACGCCTGCCTGACAGAATTTTATTTTGATTCAAAGAAATTAAAATCTTGGAAAATTTTGAAGTGAAATAGAAAAACCCTTCATAACTATTTCAATTCTTTTCTCAAAAGTAGAAATTAGGCTAGCATGAAAGAAAAACATATAATCGAAATAAAGTGCATGCAAAAGATTAATTTTTTGCATTGCAGTCATCTCTATGCCAAATATTATAAATACATTTTTGTTGAAATGATAATTTTCGATCAACAAATAAAAACCTTAAAAAAAATATTAATATCTTTTTACAATTAAGAACTTTGATTAGAACTAAAAATGTAATATAACATAAATAATTCTTAAAGTAATATTTTCATACCATTTTACAAAACAAAACAAAAAAATTTTTAGAAAAGTGAGTACTGAAATAACAATCCAAAATTTTTTGAAAACAATTTCTTTTTTTTTTTTTTTTTTTTTTTTTAATTCGAAGAAACTTAACTAAGTTAGCTTTATCTTTTGCAGACAAAATAACAGATTTACAAGATTTACAGATTTCTTGTTTTTTAAAGTATACTCATGTCCATAAATTAAGGATAATTCAGAATCACACAGAAATTGAACTCTAAAATAAAAATTTCACCTGTAGTATTATCACACACATCTTGAAGAAGAATATGCAAATTACAGGAAACCACCAGATGGCGCAGATAGTACGTCACAATGATGAGAGTGTAAGAGAGGGGTATATAGGAATGGTGGCAAAGAAGTAAAATTGTTCACAAGCGCGCTTTAAAAGCCTTTCAGTGCAATAACCGCATAGTTATGGCACAAAGGAAGCATTTGGATGATTTTTTACGTGGTAGAATTACCGGACGGCTGGAATGCGGACGTACCCAGCTGGAAGTATCCGAAGAACTTGGAATCGCCCAGAGTGTCATCTCCAGGCTTTGGCAACTATTCCATGATGATGGTAATGTGAGTAGATGTTACAGCACAGGTCGCCCCCGAGTTACAACGCCGAATGAGGACCGGTATTTAGCAGTTACTGCCAAAAAAACAGACGGAGCACATCATCAGACCTGTCTCGTCAGCTCTCTTCAGCTACCGGTACGACAGTTTCAAGGCAGACCGTGTACAGACGCTTAGGACACATTGGTCTATATGCTCGTAGGCCTGTCAGATGTGTTCCACTTACCGCAACTCACTGTCGCCTACGATTAACCTGGAGTAGAGAGCATGCCTTGTGGACACCGCAACAGTGGTCTTGTGTGATGTTTTCCGACGAGTCCAGGTTTAGTTTGCAGTCTGATTCTCGCCGGACTTTCATATGGAGAGCGCCAGGTACCCGTTACCCCCAAGATAACATCATTGAACGACACCGTTTCGGTGGTGCAGGATGGCTCGTTTGGGGAGGAATTATTCTTGGTTCCAGAACTGACCTGCATGTTCAGAGTGTAACGATGACAAGCCACATCTATCGGTATGTCATTCTGGAACAACATGTACGTTTGTTTCGGGGTGCCATGGGTGCTGAATTTCTGTTTATGGATGACAACGCCCGTCCTCACCGTGCAAAAATTGTAGACGAATGCCTTCAATTGGAGGATATCACCCGTATGGATTGGCCAGCATACTCACCGGACTTGAATCCAATAGAGCATGTGTGGGATATGCTTGGCCGACGAATTGCAGCCCGTCAACCCCCTCCCACCTGTCAACCGGAACTTCGGAGGGCATTGCTTGATGAGTGGTGTAATATTCCCCAAGATCAGATTGATAATTTGATACTCAGCATGCCTAGGCTTTGTAATATTTGTCTGTATTGCATCGTCCGGGAGACATACTCCATATTAACCTTCATACTAACCATGTTATACTGTTTTTTGTAAATAGGTTCTTTTTTGAAATTTGCCCCAGGGAGTAAAAATTGAAATTTTTATTAATTATGTCAAACATATAGCTTCTTTTTTTGCTCTTTACCTTTTGTTTAATAAATAGACTTTACAAATAAGTCAAATTTGTTTTGCTTCTGTCTCTTTCTTTGCCTGAACTTCATTATCCTTAATTTATGTATTTTCATAAACAAGTAATATAAAAAAAAAAATTTTTTAAAGTCAATTCCTACTTTTTTTTCACTATATTGCAGAAAGTCCTTTATAAATAATTTTCATTCATTTTTTTTAAGTTTATCTGGCGCCATCTATTGGTAGATATATGCATCTTAAATCTAAAAAAAAACTAAAACTAATTAATTAAATTGTTTTACTGAATTAATATTTGAAAAAAATGTATTAACATCAAGTGTCATCCACTACAAGTTCAAAAACAATGTATTTGAACTTGAGTCGATGAATAAAATGCTTATGTTATTAACGATTGAAAATTTGAACAAGATATATATAGGGAGAGTGTGAGCTAATAGAAGGAATTGAAAAATAAAGAGAACAATTCATGCTTTTCTATGAAACTTATTTTGCATCATTATCACTAGCCAATATGATAAACCAGTTGATTAGCCTATCCAATATGAACGGCCATTTCAATTTCAGTGAGTATGATTAACCAATCCAATTCAAGCAATCATCTCAAATAAGATTTTTTAAGCACCAGCTCTTTCCTCGATATCAATTGACAAATATTAGATTAATTTTTCTAACGATTATTGATGTTTTTATTCTAAACTGCATCATTTGTTACTTTATTTATAGAATAAATAATAATACAATTGGATCCAATATAACGATTTTTTTAAATGACTTTTTAACCACTTTAGGTATATTTGTGTTCTTTATATAAATTAAGTAGTGAAGTAGGTAAATATTGCTTTATGGCACAAGGACCACATTTGGGCCAGCTGTACCAAACAATCGGTTTCATAAAATCATCTCGTTTTAAAATCATTATCCCAATAAGTGAGTCATGAAAGTATTATACATGTTGAAAAAAAAAGTTAATTAAAATGTGTTAATTTTAATTTGCATCGAAGATCATATATCAAATAAAACTTTTCAGTGTAAAACAGGTATAAGCTTTTGACAACAATTTTAATTTCAGATGGGATACATATCAAAGTAGTAATTATTGGCTAGCAATTTCAAGCTATACTTAGCTTTTGTATAAGCTCATCTGTTCTCACTTTCATAAAATACTATTGCAATCTGCACTCGTTTCGCCAATTTCACAATCCATTAACAATAGAAAGCAGTGAGGAAATGCTAATATTAAAATTATTAAATTGCACATTAGGAAAATTTTCTTTATTCAAAAAATCTCTGTAAGACGAAAAGCTTTATGAAGTATTTTTCATATTCGCTTATTCTAATTGAAATATTCTTAATATCTTATGAATCGTAGTTTTCTGGACTCGTTCGTAACAAAAAAGTAGAGAAAATGACTCGCTCACGCGCGTTTCGCTCGTTGACGAATCGGTCTGACAATGTAAATATAAACAAAGATTCTCTTTGGATGTATCCCATTAACTATTCATTTGAAATTTAATTATTACTAAAAAGGAGAAAAAATTATATTAAAAATCTGATGTAAGATAAGTCTTCAAGGCAATATATACTGGTTGCTTTTCTTTCCTATTCCTGAAAAATTATGTCCAACCATGATTGTCACGGACATCATGACTCTTACAGATATGGTGTAAGTCAATCACTAGATGAATTAGCTTTTGAGAAAGGTATATGGGGAGCAGGTAGGAATGAATTTCGTTCCCTATTTGATTCTTGAATATGTAAACTAATAAATTCATTTATATCTTAATAATACTATGGAAATAATCTACAGCACTTGATGGAAATGTAGAAAAACTAAAATCAATTTTAAGTCGAGGAGAAGATCCATCAATTTGTGATCCTTCAGGGTACACAGCTCTGGTAAGTAATAATGTTAATAAATTTTCTACTGCAAAATGAAAAATAGGAAAATATGATTTGTAAGCTAACATTATATTTCTATTTTTAAGAATGTTTTAATAATTCTAGATAATATTCTATGTTAATAATGAATACAAATTCAACTTAAATGTGCTTAATAATTTATTTTAGCTAATTTTTATAAATAAATTCTCAATTACAGAAAGGGAAAGTTATCAGGTTCAAAAAATATTTTACACAACATGTTTTCTTTTGGTAATATTCTTGTAATGTTTATTTTAGTAAAAATATTTAACTTTTTATTTGTATATACAGATAACTTCATTGTAATGTACTGACATTATGAAAATGTGAATGCATGTTTTAATAATAGTACATAAATTACAAAATTTTATAGTGTGTTAATTTTTTTTTCTTCCTATATGCATGAAAATATTATTTATTTAATTTGCTTTGTCTAATCATCTTTTTGTTGTTTAATTAAAGTATGAATAATTGGAAAACTTTTATGACCAAGCTTTGCGGTGTTGGTTGTATTAAATATGCCTAACACATAAATCTCTTTTCAATAAAAATATATTTCAAGAAGCTTATTTAATATATTTTTTGGGAATTAAGAACATTCAAAGCATTTGCTGATTTTTAAAATGGGAATTACTATATTTATTCCATTACTAATTAAGTAATAAATTTTAAAAAAATTTTCAATAATTATTTATTTACTTGCTTGTATATATATTAATGTATTGTAAGGATTAATTCTCAGAGAAAAACATTTTTTTTTTTAATTTTTTTATTCACTATTAATAAATGTGACAATATAAAAAATTTATCATTAAAAATTCAAACATTATTCTGACAAATATTTTTACATATAAAAAAAAATTATTTTCTTTTAATCAATTACAAAAGTAACTTTACTTAAATATTCCTTAATGATATGCCCTTCTTAATAATAAGTCGTTTTTTTAGTTAGCTAGCTAGCATTTAAAATGCATCCCTTCTCCTTTTGATTATCTGTTAATACTCATTTTTTTGCTGCTCATAAAATACTATTTTCATCAAATTTTGATTTTTATAAATGGTTATATATTTGTTAACGTGATTCTATGGACCTTCTTAAAAATAAGATTTTTTTTTCCATATGAGATAGGGTATATGTAATTATATAATTAATATGATTTTCTGAGATATAATTGCCTTTTTAATTTTTTTTATTATTTTGAAAATCACTTAAATATTAATCTCAATTATTAATTCATTCTTAAATTCAATATATTTTTCAAAGTTGATATTTTTTTATGATTTTATAGTGTACTTATTATTTAATACAATGAATGATTTAAAGTTTCATAAAATATATTATATGTCATTAATACACTATCAGTGATTGAAGCAAAATTATTTTTAAGTAAAGCTTACAACTTTTTCATAAATTTTCAGCATTATGGAGAATCATGTACAAGAAAATAATATCAAAATTAATATCTATTCAAAAAATATGAATGTTTATAATTCATATTGCAATCTTTATTTGTGTTTTAAGTTAAAAACCTTTAAAAAAAAAAATTTTAACATAAAATTTATATAATTAGAAATATGTGTGTATGAAATAGTTGTAGGTATTTTCAAATATTTTAACTTTTTTTTTCTAGCATTATGCTGCAAGGAATGGAAAGGAAGATATTTGTAAGATTTTATTAGAACATGGTGCAAATCCAAATGCTCAAACACATGGTGGAGCAACGCCTTTACATAGAGCAGCATTTGTTGGTCATGCTAATGTTGTGTCTCTGCTGCTTCGCAACTATGCAAATCCATGTCTTTGTGATAGTGATAAGATGACAGCTCTTCATAAGGTTATATTTTATTTTTATATTTTAAAGTTACAATTAAAATGCATAATGTGCTTTAAATGTTTTACAGTATAAAGTAATTATGCATTATTATAATCATCATAAATTGAATAAAATATTTATAAAAAGATCGTAGTATAACAGCAACTGTATTTCTTTTGATATCATGATATTTTTCTTCTGAAAATTATTTTTGTGAACTTATTTGTTGCTTTTTTTTAATATAATGTTTTATATGGTTTTGTTGTTTAAAAGGATAATATTTTATAATTACAAATAAATTATAAGCATTATTAGAGTATATATAATTAAGTAAAAGTGAATAATAAAGTTGATGCATGATAGTAAATTATACAAACTAAAAAGGAACATTAGATTAGGATATGTGCCTTGTGTAAATTATTTTTCATGTTGTATAGTATGAATTTACAATAAAAATTTCCAAAATTTATATCTAGATATTATATAAAAAGGCAAATAAATTCCAGCTTACTTGTCACATCTTACTTTCTTCGAGATTCTTAATTGTTTTACAGTACTTCACCATGATTAAATTTTTTATTCACTATCAATTTTTCAATAATATATCTCTATCTATTTACGATGAATTTTCTTATTTCTTATAAATTAAATTAATTAATGTCATAATATGGAAGGATGTTTAAGAATACACACTTTAACAAAAAGCTTATACTTATTAAATAAATATTTGGGATTTTGATTGGTTCCTCTGTTCAAAATTGAAGAAGTTTAGAAAGGGGAAGTGATTATCGTTTTTAATTAGATTGTGAGAACATATGATGCATGATGTATGCAGGATTTAATGGTTTGAAATCCTATGTATTGTATTCAATTTGAATAATTTGAACAGAATACTCAAAAGAGAAATTATAGAAAAATGTTCATTTTAGGATATGTATTATTTGTTTTTTCACAATGCAGTACATTTACACTTATATAAATTAGGTCATAAGACTTTACAAAATATATAGGATGGATTATTACCATAATCCATCTTATGGATGGATATACAGTAATGGTTAGTGTCATTGCACTTCAGGGTAAATATTCCTAGGAACATCTGGAAGTTTTTGCATCTTTTTTCTTAATGGATTATCTCTCTATGGATTTATCATACTCATTTTATATGTAAACATAAAATCCTATTCATTCATTTTTTTTTTTCATACCACTAAGCCGTTATGGTATTAAATATAATTTGAAAACTTTCTTCTATAATTTACATGAAATATGTTTTATAGATTATTTATAAATATGTTTTATTGTTCTTAATTGCATTTTTTGCCTCTTATAGGCAGCAGAAAGACTACATTTTGAAGTTTGCCAGATGCTTGTTACCGCAAAACCTGAATTGTTGAACATGAAAGATAAAAATGATCTTAAACCTTTTCAATATGTTAAAGAAAATAATGTTTGCTTATTATCATTGTTAAACCCTGCTTGAAATATATCTAAATCTATCATATAAATAAATTGTATATTTTTGTTTTATATATTTTAAGAGCTGTGTTTCACTTTTATTTTAAAAATTAAATTGTATAATTTTCTAATTAAAATAAATATTTTGAAAGCAAGGAAAGGTTTTTCTAAAAATTATTTGTAACTCATTCAAGATTTTTAGAAATATAAAGTAATTATCTAGTATTTTTTACATATTATTTGAATTGAACTGTATCAGATGAGTAAAAGATTTTTAAACTATAAGAATCACTTCTATATATATTGTGATTGAAATGGAATAGTAGAATTTCTCACTAACTAATGTAGCATGGAGAAAAAAAATATTAAAATGCAAAGGCATTAATTAAAAGTATTACAGGATCCTAAATTGATTTTAAAAAAGTAAAAATTGATTTTCCCCCATTTCTTGTTACTTTAAAATAGTAATTATTGTATAATAAAGTTGCTATTTAAGTGAATGAAAATATTATAGTTAAAAGAAAAGTTATTTATAATGTATAATAGTGTATACTAGAACATGTTATTTAGATGAAATAATTATAAATCTTCCTACATCCCATTTGAGAAACAAGCTGTTTTTTACCAAGCAAAGCCTTTAATTAAACATGCAAGATATTTGTAATGTAATGGCAATTATAATCTTAATAGTGATTATTAAAGAAGTAAACTCTTTAAATATATTTATATTATTACTTTTATATCAGAACATGATCTTTGCATATACTAATAGATCATTTCAAATTTTATTACCGTTATTTATAACTGTCATAATTCAACGAAACCAAAATTACTCATAATGCAATTGAAATATTCTTAATAAGTTTTAATAATATTGAATTTTTATTTCCTCATACAAAAAATTAATTGTAAAAATTCTCTTAAGGGACAAAAATCCTTAACCATTTAATATTTTAATTTTCAAATAAATCAGTATTTTAAATAACATATTTATTATTCAAATTTACAATTTTATTATAAATATTCTTAAAGAAATAAGGAAATTGAAATTAAAGTATTATTTCATTATTTATGAAATAGCTCTATTTCATAGAATGTTCTGGGAAAGGTCTACAGTGTGATTGTGTGTCTGAAGATTTGAGTGTTTACAGATTTTCATAGGATGTGTTTTATAAATATGGAAGAGTTGGATAGCTCCAAATTTTGTGTTCAGAGCCACGCATTATTTTAATTTGAAGTTACATGTCTTTAGTGTATTTGTATAAATATGGAAAAGATATGAAAGATAGAAAGGGAGTGCAAAAAATTTAAAGAGCAATGGGGATATCAATATTTCGGGATTGAGTCAAGTAATCATGCAATATGTATAATTTACAATGAAACAATATTAGTCCCTAAAGTATACAGCATAAAACTACAGTGCGTCAAATATGTTAGCAAAATAATCCAGATTGCAAGCAAAAATCAAAGTTGAATGGGAATCTGTTATCCTTGAGTCATGATGAGCACATTTTTTTTTTTTAACTTATTGGTCTCCATGTTGCTGAGTGTGTGCAAAATGCAATAAATTATTTTCAAGTGGTTCAGACACTGTACAGATTCTTTTTTATTAGTCCTAACCACGGGTAACATAAATTGATCAAATGTGTAGGTTCCAAAACAGTACATAAAATCTGTTTGAAACTAGGTGGTCTGTTCATATTGATGTAGCTATCGACTTACACAAAGATCACAAGCAAATTCAAGAAGCATTTACGTCAATTGTTGATAATAATGAAGAGTCATGAGAGATTAGAAATGAAGCCATTAATTTGTCTATAAAAATCGAAAAGCATGATTTTTTTATTCCAACTGAAATGGGGAGTATTATGTTAGAATAGTTAAAACAAACCAAGTACCAATGACAATGCATGTTGCAATAAATTTGTTGCCAATTTGAATGGTACTATCAGAAAAATTTTGAGCGAATTCTAAGGGTCCGCCAAAGTGAAGTACACAAAGAAGCTGACTACAAAGATCATTATCAAAGAAGAGCTAGAAATTTGTGCATCTAAATGGCAAAGAAAAATTCAAATCAGAATCTCCCAGTGACTGATATTATGGGGGGCTGAAGGTCGAGTGACTAGCGCTTGACGCCACAGGTTTTGGGTTCAAGTCCAGTGCTGCCATGGATATTTGTAGTTGCTCTGAATCCACTTTTAACCGTAAGTCTCGGTCTAATATGACTGTAGAGCGTTGAAAGTAGGACTGACAACCCTACCCTAAAAAGAAAACGTTCGTTTCGAAATCTGCCAGTAGGCAGATAGCCTTAGCCCACCATGGGGCTGTTGGGACAATGAAGAAGATTGATATTATGGCGTCCATCTAAGAGAGATATTTTAATCATAGATTAGTCAATGTTTTTTTTGTTTTTTTATCTCTATAAAAAAAAGGTTGAATTCGGAAGAATTAGGATATAATTGCAAAGAATTTTCAAAATTTTATCATAAAGTTGTTATTGCAGAATTATTAATGGAAAAGTCTGCATTTATTTAAAAATGTCCTCGCTAATGCAAGCGACGATATAACAATTACCGAACTTCGGCATTTTCTAAAAGAAAACCATATCGCAGACTTATTCCCAAACATAGAAATAACCTTTAAAATTCTTTTTTAATCTATTACGACCAGTAACTGTAATGGGGACGTTTTCCATTTCCAAATTGAAAGCAATAAGAAATATAATGGGTAAAGGAAGATTAAATAGTTTGTCGTGGATGGTAATAGAAATTTTCATATCCAAACTAGTACAGGATATTGATTTGGACTGCTACTTCCGTAACAGAAGAGAATTTACTCATTATAACGCACAACTTTCTCCATGGAATCATACGTCGGAAATGAAAAACTATTTCGATTTCTCCATAAAAAATCTCTTTAGAGTTGCTAGACTTTTTATGGAGAAGCAATTTTTTTTCATTTTCTACATATGGTTTAATGGGGAAAGTTGCTTAATGAGCACATTCATGAGTTTTAATGAGCACATTCACCTTTGTCATGGAAGTCGTAGTTCAAAATGCCCGGTATATGAATCCGAAAATGTGTTGATTTATTTCTTGTTTGTCATTCTTTCATGATAAAACAGCTAAACTGATGTGAGTAATTGATATATACTTTTTTGAGGGAATTATTTTTTTTTTCTAATGCAGCTGGAAATACAGAGACAGTTATATTTATGCCATAAGCAAGGGCTGCACCGCTGTTACTCATTTAAGCACTACCCGGGGGCGCGTACAGCTTGAAGATATGCTACAGACGCTCATAACACTCCCACAACGCACTACGATCCTATTACACCGGGACCTACAATTCAAAGTGGCTTCCGAACCATCACATACATCCACAGCACCGCCGGGACTTGAACCTGAAACCTGTGGTACCAAGCGCCAGAGTATTAGTCACCAGGCCCCTCGGAATTAAATTTAGATCAAGTGAAACGAAGCTATCTCGCTGTATACTCATTGTATAATTTCATTAAAAAGAGGCCTCCTTATATCTTTAAATGGCCTGTGTCCCCACATGACTAAAAAAACGGCCGAGTAGCTAGCGCTCGGTACACAGGTTTCGGGTTCAAGTCCCGG
The DNA here is from genome assembly GCA_021605075.1 of Caerostris darwini. Lineage (NCBI taxonomy): Eukaryota > Metazoa > Arthropoda > Arachnida > Araneae > Araneidae > Caerostris > Caerostris darwini. The sequence goes on along the minus strand of BPLQ01005332.1, from coordinate 306,838 downwards.
CGGTACCATGGATGTTTGTAGTGGTTCGGAATCCACTTTAAAGTGTAGGTCCCGGTCTAATAGGATCGTAGAGCGTTGTGGCGGTAATGTTACTCGCGTCCGGAGTATAACCTCAAGCTACACGTGCAGCCTGGATGGTGCTAAATGCGCCCTTGCTTAAGGCATAACGATTAATTGTCTCTGTATTGCCTGCTGCATTAGAACAACAACTGTATTCGGTTGGAATTCATCTTAACGGGCGACGTTACCACATTAAAATGGTGGCTATCATCAAAATATCAACAATTTTAACGTGTCCTATTAGTTTAGAGCACAAGTTAGAAGAAAACATCAAATACCTTCCCCAGGTAACGCAACTAAAAAACACAAATACCTTCTCTCCAGCCTAAACAATGCATTTAAACACTTTTCCCAGATGCTTCTTGCAATTGAAATAAAAAGAATATGAAAGTAAAATAACTTAACCAATTTTTACCAGTTTTATTTCCGTTATTCTGCAAAAAACATATCGTAGAAAAGTTAAACTTAAGTGGAAAGCGGCATATTTCAGTGGATTAAGGAAAATAAGTTTTCGATTGTTTGATCTACAATTTGATAATTTAATATTCGATTTAATACATCTTAAGGGATAACATTACCACACCGAAATGATGATAACATCAACAATTTAACGTGCCCTATTAGTTGAGAGCACAAGTCAGAAGAAAAATAAAATACCTTCCCCAGGTAACGCAACTAAAAAACACAAATACCATTCTCATCAGCCTAAACAATGCATTTATAAACTCTTTTTCCAGATGCTTCCTGCCACTGAAATGAAAAGAATATTGAAGTAAAATAACTTGGCGAGCGTTGCTTTCCAGGCTTGTTTGGGGTCTGGGTTTTTTGAGTGGATGCCAAGAAACGCGTTAAGGACCTCCATTTAACTTCCTTGCGAATGTAAACTCGCCGTCTTGCTCTTCGGATATATATCATCATGGATTTTTCGGCTTTGATTGCATCTTACAGACCGCCATCGGCCGTCGAAGAAGGTCAGTTATCGTCTTTTATTTTAAAGAAGAGATAGGGTTGCCATTTCTGATGTATCACAATAAAGGACACTACATAAAACATATTAATTCCTGCTTTATTATTATTGGAATACGATTTTAGAATTAATATTCATGGACAAACAAAATCTTAAATCTTCGAGAACAATCGAAAATGTTTAGTAATTTAGATAATAGTATATTGACTTATTAAACACAAAAGTTGCAATATTAGAATAATCTTGTAAGTTCAGTTAAAAAATGTTGACTGAAAAATGTAGAAAAGCTTTTAATACTAAAGCTAAAATAAATATATTAATTATATTTTATTATAAAGGAACGATAGGGTTGCGAATTCTGACCAAACGCAATAAAGATCACTACATTTCTGTTAATTCCTGCTTCATTATTATTATTGGAATATGATTTTACAATTAATGTTCAATTAAAATTTTTCGATTGTTCTTGAAGATTTAAGATTTTGATTGTAAAATCAAAATCTTAAATCTTCAAAAGCAATCGAAAAATTATAGTAATTTAGGTAATAATATATTGACTTATTAAAGATGCACTATTAGAATAATTATGAGAATTCATTTAAAAATGGTTAACTGGGAAACGTAGAAAAACTTTTTTTTTAAAGTTTGAAACTTTTAATACTAAAACTAAAATAAATATATAAATTATATTTTATTATAAATTAGAGATAGAGTTGCCAATTCTGCCTTTTATTTTAAAGAAGAGATAGGGTTGCCAGTTCTGACGAATCGCAATAATGATCACTACATAATACATATTAATTCCAGCTTTATTAGAATTAATATTCAATGTGGACGAACGAAATCTTAAAATTTCGAGGATAATTGAAAAGTTTTAATAATTTAGGTAATAATATATTGACTTATTAAGCACAAAAGATGCACTATTAGAATAATCATGACAATTGAATTAAAAAATTTTAACTGAAACATTTTTTTAAAAAGATTGAAATTTTTAATATTAAAGCTAAAATAAATTTTTAATTTTTAAGATTATATTTATTCTGAGTTTTGGCAAACTTGAAATGCTTATCTCTTTATGTTCTAAACAACAAATTTTCAAATTAAAACATATAAATAATAAATTTTGTTCAACCGTATACCTACGTCGATCACTTTTTCACCTAGTAAATCCTGAAACTAAACATTATTTTACAGTATCTTGATGCTGTAGAAACTGATTATACATCGAAATTATTTTTTAGAAAATATTCATGCATTTGTAATCTGCGCTTTTCAAAATCATGTGCAATTTTGTTTTTGATATTTTACATCTTGTAAAATATAATCAAAGATTTTTTTAATTAATGCCAATTTTTTTAATTAATTTTTTTAATTTCCAGCCTTTCTTTTAGCTACGTATTCAATAGTTTTAATAAATTTCTGGTATGTTGAAAATATATTTATTAAAAAATTTTTAAATATAAAAGGATTTAAATGGATAAGTAATTGCTGAAGGAAGAAATAATTCCTAATATTTTGAGATTATATAATTTTTTTCAAATGTTAATGAACTTAAATCCAATAAATTCTTCATGTTATTGAGATTCAAGTTTATTTTTAAGTTCATCGAAACATTGAAAACATTTGCATCAGAAGTTCCATTCTTCTATAATTCTTCAACAGCTAAACTTAATTTAGACATTATAAGTTGAGAACAAATATATAGATTTCATTAATAGATGTAATTTCTATAGCATTATCATCCATTAAAAACAGTTTTAATAGTTGTTTAGAGCATTCAGTTGGACTAAGAATAGACTAAGATAATAGTAAAAACAATAATAATAATTCATTATGTTTCAATTTTTCATTCCAAAAAATGTCTATAGTGTGTCTAAATCTAATATGGAGATATATAATTTTATATGCAGCTCGGGGAGTTATGATGCATTTTCAAAGTGGCCCGCACGATCAATCGGATTGACCACCCCTTCCTTAGTGTTTCACATTTATGTGTTGATACTCAAAATGGCCATAGATTCTTCGAATAATATTTTCTATGTTCACATGTTAATGTATAAGGAGTGCACTATTCCAAAATTTTAATTAGCAATATCTGCACTAAAAGAAGAAATTCTTTTCCAGTCTAATTCCAAATTGTTCATAATATTTTTTTTAGCATTGGAACATTCCATCTGATTTTTTCAAAAGAGTCATTACTTCACTGTACAAAATTTCATATTAAAATATTGAAAATATTCTGGAATTTTTTTTTTTCTTGGAGCATCAATTTGAAGACCAAATACAGAGGTGATTTTTCAAATTAGTTAAAGCTATTCCTAATACCTTTTTACAAAGTAAGCACATTTGTTAACAATTACTTTAACTTATGTTCTTCGGCAAGATAATTTTGTACATACTTTGGAATCTTGGTAAGTTTTAAATTTAATTTCAAAACGGCAATCAAGTGAGTTATTGGAATGTTTGTAATTAACTGCGTCATATATTTCAACTACACTATCTGGAAGAAAGTGACGGGACACCCCTCGAAAAGTCGACAATACAGCTGACACATGAGCAATAATAGGTATCACGTATAAGCCATATCCTATAAATACTCTGTGGAGTCGACTAGAGTTGTTTTTTGTCAAGATGCCGCCACGGGAAGAGTTGTCTGAGTTCGAGAAAGGTGTGTTGGTTGGATTACATCTTGCCAAGGTGTCAATTAGGGAGATATTCCGTCTCCGTAACTGCTCAAAATCAACTATAGCACGTGTTGTGTGTCGCTACAAGACTGAGGGACACTGTCAGAACAAACCCCGAAGTGGACGACCTACAGTTCTCACCAGCAGGGACCGGCGGGTGGTCGGCATGGAGATTCGAAGTAACCATCAAACATCCATGGATAGCATCGCTAATGAGTTTAGACAAGCCACAGGTGTGGCCGTTTCGACCAAAACTCTTCGTATCGAGGCCCATAAGTTAGGTTACACTGGACGTTCGGCGGCCCATAAGCCTTTGATTACGAAAACCAACAAGAAAGCGCGTCTTCGATGGGCCAAAGACCACCGTACTTGGACTCTGGATGACTGGAAACGCGTCCTTTTGAGTGACGAGTCACGATTTACCCTTTTCCGTTCCGATGGACGTGTTTGGGTATGGCGTTTACCAGGAGAACGCCTTTTGCCCGAGTGTGTCGTCCCAACTGTAAAGTTTGGTGGAGGAGGATTGATGGTATGGGCCTGTTTCTCCTGGTATGGGGCTGGCCCACTGCTGAAGGTTGATGGTGCGATGAATGCCGATAGATACTGTGATATTCTCGGCAATCATGTCCTTCCTACCTTGTGGGCAACGTACGGTATGGATGATTGCTGGTATCAAGACGACAACGCAACATGCCATGTTGCAAGGAGGACTCTTGATTGGTATGTGAACAGCAACGTTAAATGCATAGAGTGGCCGGCGCAGAGCCCTGATCTTAACCCAATTGAACATCTCTGGGACGAATTGGACCGTCGGTTGAGGGCCTGCACCCCACTCCCCAAAAGCAAGCCTGAATTATGGAATTTCCTGTTAAACATTTGGAAGGAAATTCCTCTTGCCACTATTCTAATTTAGTGGAAAGCATGCCCAGAAGGGTTGCAGCTGTGATCGCAGCCAAAGGAGGCCCTACCTCTATTAATTTTAATAAATATGGGTTTATGTCATTATAGTGTCGTGTCCCGTCACTTTCTTCCACATAGTGTATTTTCATATGAACTATTATGAGTTTAGAACAATCAGAATATTTAGAACTTTTGAATATTACCTGTAGCCAAGCACATTAAATACTCAGATAATAAAGCTAAATGTCATTATTCAGCTTCAAATATTTTTTAATTTCAAAATAAAGGACATTCTGTATTTTTTTCTAAACTCAAAAAAGAACAAAGATTGGATATCTGATTACAGGACTGTCCTTTCCAAAAAAGGGAAGGTTGGCAATTCTAAACAAGAAGGTATAGACATCTTATATGCATTTATCATTTCTTATTACAATGAATAATAATAATAATAAGTATGAATATTAATAATAATAATAATGATAAGTATAAATATTAATAATAATAATAATAATTAATGTAAAAAAATTTTTAATTGCACGAGATATTGCATATATTTAATAATTATTTTTTTACTACTTCAATTGATAATTTGTTGGTTAAAATATTTAAAAAAGAAACAAGTAATATAAAAAAAAAAATTTTTAAGTCAATCGCAATTTTTTTTCCACTCTTTTGCAGAAAGTCCTTTATAAATAATTTTGATTCATTTTTTAAGTTTATCTGGCGCCATCTAGTGGTAGATATATGCAACTTAAATCTACAAAAAACTAAAATTAATAAATTAAATTTAATTACTGAATTAATATTTGAAAAACCCGTATTGACATCCAGTGACCACCACTACAAGTTCAAAAAAAAATGTACTTGAACTTGAGTGGATGAATAAAAAGTATTTTATGAACGATTGAAAATTTCAACAAGATATATATAGGGAGAGTGTGAGCTAATAGAAGGAATTGAAAAAAATATCATCCCTTAAGGGTTGAAAAGTCATCAGAACCGATTTGTCTACTGTGATTCAGGAAATAAAAAACTTGGCTTTCTTCCGGGTTCAAATAAAAAATCAAAAAATCCGGGATCAAATAGAAAATTACCTGTAAACTTTCTGAAAATGTTTACGGAACTAAGAGAATACTATTAATGAAAATATTACTGAATTAAAAACTAATTCGTGCTATAGTATAACAATAAAAGTTAAGGAAAGTTATGTTTGCATTTAAAAAATCAAACGAAATTTCATCAGAGCCTATTTGTCTACTGTGATTCAGGAAGTAAAAAAATTGGCCTGCTACACAACTTGGTAATCGGGAGTTATGGTCTGAGATACCATTTCATTTGATAGATTTTTTTTTTAATTCCTTCTATTAGATCTCACTCTCCCTATATATATCTTGTTCAAATTTTCAATCGTTCATAAAATACTTTGTATTCATCCACTCAAGTTCAAATACATTTTTTTTTAACTTGCAGTGGATGACACTGGATGTTGATGCAGTTTTTTTCAAATATTAATTCAATAATTAAATTTAATTAATTAATTTTAGTTTTTTAGATTTAAGTTGCATATATCTACCAATAGAGGGCACCAGATAAACTTAAAAAAAAGGAATACAAATTATTTATAAAGGACTTTCTGCAATAGAGTGAAAAAAAAGTAGGAATTGACATTAAAAAAATTTTTTTTATTATTATTATTATTATTATTATTATTATTATTATTTTTTTTTTTTTTTTTTTTTTTTTTTTTTTTTTCATTCATTCGGCATATTTTTAAAATACGGTGATATATCGTAGATATACATAACTCTATTGTGTTGTTTTTCTTTCGTGTCAGCTCGAGCTTGTATGCTTTTATGACGCAGGCATGTCACTGACCCGCCAAATTGAATCAGCCTTCAGTAGCAGTGAGCAGATGCCTGATGGCCAAGTGGTTAGCGCTCGGGACCACGGGTTTCAGGTTCGAGTCCCGGGGGTGCAATGGATATTTGAAGGTGTTCCGAATCCACTTTAAACTATAGATCACGGTCTAATATACTCGTAGAGCATTGTGGGGGTAATGTTACTCGCGTCCATATCTTATCTCCACGCTACCCGTGTCTCCGGGGTAGTGCTAAATGAGTAACCCTTGTTCATGGCATAAAGATAACTATGTAACTATCTATGTACGGCCAGCTGCATTATAAAAAGTATTAGTGAGCATGCCAGTAAATCGAACATTTACCAACTGAGCCACTATTAGGATTACTGTGAATTGTTCACGTAAGCCATCTTACTGTCACGAATTCTGGTATTTTCTAGATTGTCATAAGACGGCAACAAACAGTAGCAGTAGTGTAGCGATGTCGAATATTGCAGTGTACAGGTTGTGCAATTGGGCGTGGTTGGCTTGAAATATTTGAGACACAGGTTGGAGAACACACAGTTTTATTTACACACTCGCAAACACCCCATACATATAATATTTTACATAAAGTCATATAAATATAGATTAGTGGAAGGATTTCACTTCTAAGCCAAAACCCCGATACTCAGGTACGCGCAGAATGGACAAAATATACTTCCCTTCCGGTTGAGAGTCTGTAGGCCACAGGGTGTCGTTCGAAACATCCTTTCGGTGGTAAGAGGCTGCAAATTAAACTTTTCTTAGCTGGAGAGCGTGGTTGCACTGTACTTCTCTCAGGTGAGAGTTTCGAGACTGACCTGAATGCCCCAGGGGACGCTCTTGCAGGCTGTAAGAGGAAGTAAGGTTACAATAGTAAATTTATGTTTATTATAACTTTAACGTTAATTTCTTTTAATAAATAGCGATCAATCAACTGTATTCACGTGAAAAATAATTTACGATATTCGTTGTATTTTTCATTAAAAAAATACATATATTTCTTTAATTTAGATATCTTGGAATGCTTACACAGAGGACAAAGTCACTTCAAGCAGCCACTACGGCAACTTGCTGACCATATAATCCATCGCCAATCTGTAGAATTCATAAAGGAATTCATCGAGGAGGAAGACTTATTTGGCTGCTTAAACGAACCGATCCACAAAGGACTGAGGCTACTGCACTATGCCGTCTACCAAGATGAAATGGGAATTATGCTGCTCCTTTTGGATTCTGATGCCGATCCCAACGTTATGGACGACCTAGGATTTACGCCAGTTCATATTTGTGCAGAAAAAGGCTATATTCACTTGATAGAAATACTCATGTCATATGGAGCTCGTATATGTTTCACAGAAGTAAGTAATGGAATTGAAACTACAATCATAATGTTATCGATTCTCAATTTGGTAAAATCGCAGAATAGGGGCGTTGGAATTTGGTGTCAAATATTATTTTAGTGAAGTCCGCCAAGTAACAGGTTGCAACTATAAGTGATATGAATTGTAAACAATATAAGAAACTCGGGTTACCATATTTGGCGATTTATCACTCAGTTGGCACCACAAAAAGTCACCAAATTGCAACAGCCCCCATTTTGCGAGCAATTTATATTGTTTAATGAAAAAAGACAAGCAAGCAGCTTCAATCTTGAGTGATTTTGTTATATAGCTAATAATTGCTGTTTACCCTGTATTTCAAATATGATTCGAAGATTCGTAATTTCTCCTACATAAAGATGAAAATGGCTGTTTACACTGAAGTGACACATGACGAAGTGAAGACACATGGGATAGCAATATGCAAATTTTCAGATGGCAGTAGCATCGCGTAGAACAGGTATAAATGCGCAGTGCTTTCGCAGAGCTTTCATTTCTGTTCAAGTTATTCATGTGAAGAGGTTTTGAAGTGATGATGACCGCACGAAGGGAATTAACAGACTTTGAACGCGGAATGTTAGTTGGAGCTAGACGTATGGGTCATGCCATTTCGGAAATCGTTAGGGAATTCAACATTCCCAGATCCACTGTGTCAAGAGTGTGCCGAGAGTATGAAATTTCAGGCATAACATCCCACCATGGACAGCGCAGTGGTCGACCGCCTGCACTTAACGACCGAGACCGGCGACGTCTGCAAAGAGTCGTAAATTCTAACAGACAAGCAACACTGCGTCAAATAACCGCAGAAATCAATGTGGGACGTACAAGGGACTTGTCTGTTAGAACTGTGCGGAGAAATTTGGCTTTCTTGGGCTATTCCAGCAGAAGACCGACTCGAGTGCCTTTACTGACAGAACGACATCGCTTGCAGCGACTCTCGTGGGCACGTGAGCATATCGGTTGTTTCCTAGATGAATGGAAAACCGTGGCCTGGTCCGATAAGTCACGATTTCAGTTGGTAAGAGCTGATAGTAGGGTTCGAGTGTGGCGCAGACCCCACAAAGCCATGGACCCAAACTGTCAGCAGGGCACTGTTCAAGCTGGTGGTGGCTCCGTAATGGTGTGGGCTGTTTTTTCATGGCATGGACTTGGTCCTCTGGTGCAACTGGACCGAACATTGACTGGAAATGCTTATGTTCAGCTACTTGGAGATCACTTGCAGCCATTCATGGACTTCATGTACCCAAACAACGATGGGATTTTTATGAATGACAATGCGCGATGTCACCGGGCCACAACTGTTCGCGATTGGTTTGAAGAACATTCTGGACAATTCCAACGAATGATCTGGCCACCTAGATCGCCCGACATGAATCCCATCGAGCATTTATGGGATATCATCGAGAGGTCTGTTCGTGCCCAAAATCCTGCACCATCAACGCTTTCACAATTATGGACGTCTATCGAGACAGCATGGCTCAATATTCCTGCAGAAGACTTCCAACGACTTGTTGAGTCCATGCCACGTCGAGTTGCTGCACTTCGCCGGGCAAAAGGAGGGCCGACACGATATTAAGAGGTATCCCATGACTTTTGTCACTTCAGTGTATAACGGTGGGGATTAACGAGGATCGGCTGTACTTAATAGCTTCACTTTATTTTGCTTTGCTTTCCTTTTGATTTTAGATATATCCTAATGATCAAAGCTTCGGTGATCCGCCTCGTGCTACAGCAGCAGATGAACCTTTAAGAATGGCCATAAGACACTGCGAGCACGAAACGGCTCGCTTCCTCTTGGAGCATGGAGCGAACTGCAATGCCATGTATTATCTTGGGCAAGAAATCAATTTGGTGAACCCACTGGACTTAGCATCCATGGAATTGCTACTATTGTACGGAGCTGATGCAAACGCGAGAGATTTGCAAGGTCTGACTCCTCTCATGAAAGCTTGCCGAATTTCCCAGGCTGTAGAAGCTGTTCATTTGCTCATAAGGTAACTTTCTTTCTTCTAAAATTACGCTACAAGTAATTATAATCTGTCACTCATTGTACACATTTTAATGACGCTAAAGAGATTACTTTTACTGTATTTGTCATAAAATAAGAATTTGAAAAGATGTGTCGATATGAAGTCAATATAATATTCTCGAGACTATAAAACTTCAGTGAAAAATTTGGTGCATCTTGCATTCATTTGTATGGTAGGCATCAATATGTTTACCTTAGTTTGGTTTGTCGCTCTACGATCCTTTTGTACACACTTTAGACTAGTTAGACTGGGCACTAGCAAACATCGACGACAGGATTCAAATTTGAAGCCTCTGGTGCCTCTAGCTAGCCAATTGGCCATCAGGTAGCATATGTTTACTTGAAGTTCAGAAAAAATTAATGTTTTTCTCGTAGTTGCTAAGAGATTTATTTTAAAAGAGGACTTCAAATAATTTTAGAAGTAATCTGCATGAAGACATTTTAGAAGTAATCTACTTTGTCTAAAAAGGCCGATTTTTTATAATAAATCGAAGCGATTTAATCCAAATCTCGTTTGCACAGTAGCAGACACTAATATTTTAGGCACACAATATAATGCAATCATCAGCTTTCGTGTGACAGCAAATTTTGATGGCTGATACAGCAAATTTTGATAATAAAAATTATTTTCCTTGTAGTTGACACAAGAGTCATTCTAAGAGTGGGCCCATACATATACAGATTTTCGCTTGTTTGTATACACTTTACTTGATATTCTGGCAACATTTGTAATATTTCATTTTCATAGCAGTACACGCCTATCTTTTGCTCACGCTATATACAGTGGATAAAAAAAGTATTGGCAATCGCCTATAAATGATCATATTTGCTAACAAAGTATGTTTACAAATTTCATTTTAACATAGCGATTACAGAAGGAGAAAAGACAAACAAATATAACGAAATTTTCATTTAAATATTTTTTTAGTCAAAATCCACGAGAAAATAAAAATTTTACATGATAAAAAAAGTTTTGGCAAAATTATGAAATTGACAAAATTATGAGCCGAAACAAAATCAGTATATGTTTAGTACTTTGTATGCATACCTTCTGCATCTATAACAGCTTGTAATCTATTTCTCATAGAGGAAACTAAGGTCTTTGCTGTACTGTTGGGAATTTTGTGCCACTCTTGCAAGAGCAAACGTTTGAGGTCGTCTTTACTTGAAATTTTATGTTTCTTGATTTCTAGATCCAGCAGGTGCCATAAATTTTCAATTGGATTGATGTCAGGCGATTGAGGTGGGGTTTTTAATTGGCGAGGAGCATTGTAGACTAGCCATTCACGGGTGAGATTCGCTGTATGCTTGGGGTCATTGTCTCGTTGAAAAACGAATGATGTTCCCAAGCTAAGGTTTTTGGCACTGATTTTTAAGTTATGGCGCAAAATGTCAATGTATGTACGTGCTGTTATAATATCATCAATAAAAGGCAGGTTGCCAATTCCATTAGCTGCCATACAGCCCCAAACTAAGCTGCCTCTACCATGTTTTACAGTAGCAGTTAAATGTTGCTTTTCCAATTCAGTATTTGGCCTCCTCCACACATATCGTCGTCCATCACTGCCGAAAATGTTAAACTTTGATTCGTCGGAAAAAATAACTGTGTTCCAAAACTCTTCAGATAAATCAACGTGGGATTTTGCGAAATCTAACCTCTTTCTCCTATTTATTTCCGAGATGAATGGTTTCTTTCTAGCTGCCCTTCCATAATAACTTCTCTCGTGTAAAACATTCCGTACAGTCTGTACGCTGAAAGTCTTTAGCGAAGTGAAAGCAGCATCTCTAGCTATCTGGGGTGCACTTATTTTAGCATTTTTCTTAACCTTGTTAATAATGACACGTTCTTCTTTTGTAGAAAATATTCGAGGTCGTCCACTTCTAGTCTTATTTTCCGTTGATCCTGTTTCCTTGAACTTTTTTACAACACTTCTGACAGTAAATAAACTTATATTGAACTGCACTCCTATAGCACGATAAGTTAAACCTTCATTTCTGAGCATAATAATAATCGTGTTTTTAACACTAACGTCCAACTCCTTCGATTTCGAACTCATTTTACTGCGGTAATCGCAAAATAATGCATAGACACTTTTGGAGTAGTTTTGCAGACTTTATACCGGTAGAGTTTCTTATCAGTCGAAACACGTGACTTCAATGTAACAAAATTTGCATAGCAGTTAAAACTTTGCCAATACTTTTTTGACATGCAAATTTTCGTTTTCGAAAGAAAAAATCGTAGAAAATGAAAATTAAAATAAAATTGTTACTATTTTTATATATCTAAGATGTCTTGTATTTAATTGCGACAGCTAAAATTGCATAACATTTTATTTATTTGTCAATATGAATAAATTAAGGCAATTGCCAATACTTTTTTTACCCACTGTACATGCAATTGTTGATTAAAATCATCAGCCTTCGTGGAATAGCAATTTACAGTGGTTATTATAACACAAATTGTTTTATTTGAAATTGTTACGAAAAACATTTTTAAAATGTTCTTATATTATTGGGGACCCCTTAAAATTTATTTACTTTGTCTATAATACACAAAGCGAAAATTGTGTAATAAATGTTAGACACTATATGAACGTCAAAGGTCTGGAATTTATAAAGTTCATTTGATTACAGACAATGCACACGGCCATCCTGTCTTAGAACATCCAAACGTGCAACTTTGTTTTCTTCAGCCTAATATTACATCCTTGATACAACCGTGAGATCAAAGTATAATTGCGCCATTTAAAATAGTATTTCCTCTCGGCTTGAGAGATTGTAAGCTAAACGTTTCTGAGGCAGTGCCGGTTGCACAGTACTTCCTCTCGCGCGAGAGTCTCGATGCCTACTGATCATTTCTCCTGAACGCCACAAGGGGCGCTCTTGCAATGCGTCGGATTGGTTTGGTTTGATTTGTCGCTCTAAGGTAAGCCTGTGCACACGAGAAATAAACAGACCGCGACCTACAGTTTAAAGTGGATTCCGAACCATTAACAAATATCCATACCACCGCCAGGATTCGAACCTGAAGCTTGTGATACCATATAGTGACAACAAATAAAATCTTTTTATGTGAAACTTATTTTATATTGCCTAATTTTTGTGTTCACATATTAGTGATGTGCTTTTTTTTCTTCATTTCCAAATAATAATTTACTTTGTAAGATTCATATACAATCATTATAAAATAAAATTAACATGAAAACTCATGGTTTATTACATTACTTTTGCTGATTTCTTAATACTGGAATCAATCTTCTATTTTTCCATAGAGGCAATATATATATATATATATTTACACGAATTTCTTTTACATATATTCTTCGGAAATGTATCTATTGTGTGAAAATAGAATTGGGTGTGTATATTTTTTTCTCTTGATCAGGGAAGCTTCATCTACACCACGTAGTAAAAGAGACTTGAAAAATTTATCACACAAAATAAACAAAAAATACTTTATAGAATGTTGTGTTTTCACAAAATGATTCTAAAATGCGTCTTAATGTTTTATTTCTTTTCAGTTATGGTGCAGATGTGAATGCTAAAGCTCTTGAGGATGAAAAGACATCCCTTCACTATGCTGTACTGACGGGCAACCTAGAGATTGTTCAAATACTGGTCTTCAACGGAGCTAAAGTTAGTTTCCCCTTAGAACGAACAAGGCCACCGCCCTTGTACTATGCAGTTCTACGTGGAAATGTGGAGATTTTAGATTTTCTTTTAGATTCAGGAGCTGATGTCAACGCTGTTTCGACTGTGGTTGGTTCAGCTTTACACCTCGCACTTACAGAAAGGATAGCTAATCAAGTAGAAATTGTTGAAACATTGTTACGTCGTGGTGCTAATCCAAATGCCATAACCCAGTCTGATGGCAGACCTTGTTTGAAGCCTCCTATAGGAGAATACCTCCAGTGTTGTGAGCATCCCCGTTTGGAGATCATAAAATTACTTCTCAAGTAAGTCACTATGCTAAATTCACACCAAATGAAGAAATTATTTGAAAGATATTTCTGACATTGTATTACTTTAATAAGAATAATTTCTAAATTTTGGATTTATTTTTTATTCTTCTGTAAACTTAAGAGATGTTTATAATGAAAAAATATTTTTACAAAATTCAATGCTAAACAAGATTAACCGTATATAATTGTTTTTTGTAAAAGACTAGCTGAACTTGGCATACGTTATTCTGCCGGAAAAAAAAATGCTTTGTAGAAAATTACATATCGCGAATATTTTCTCCATGTTCCAATATATGGGCATACTAATTTTCATGGATATCGTTTGAACGTTATATAAGATGAAATGCTGCAGCACCGTCTGGTGACAAGTAACAATAAAATGAAAAGCGCGAACATATTTTCATATTCAAATACATATTATTACCAATTTTCATAGCGATTGGTTAAACGGTATAGAAGTTTATATACTGCAGCACCATCTGGTGGCAACTTGCAACAATTTCATCAAAATCGGTCAAAGCGTTTAGGAGTTCAATGACAAACAAATGTACAGAATTATATATATATAAAGATTTACTAAAACAGTTTTTTATAAAAGATTTTAATTCTGACATGTTAACATAGAACTCTGCAAGTTTTTTTTTTTTTTTTTTTTTTTTAGAAAAAGTCAATATGTAAACTAATAACTATTTTTCTTTTCAGGCACGGTGCTCGTATAGTTTTCGATATTCAAAAAAACCACGACTTTGGAATCTTAAAAGTCATTCACAGAATTCATCTTGGGTTAAATCCGGAAGTCATGACTTTATTGGTGGAGGCTTCAGAAACTTTTAATATTCCTTTCATTGAGCAATCTAGACATCTCAGCGAATATCACAAAGAAATATTGTATAAAAAAGCTTTGCAACCTTTTAGTCTTCTACAAGCAGCAAGAATACAACTCAGAAGAACTTTGGGTTGGGGTCCTTCAGTCCCTGAAACAGTTCGAACTCTAGGAATTCCCAGATGCTTGGAGAGATATGTTCTATTTGAAGAATAACTTGTATAAATAATGCAGTACAACACAATTAATAGGTTCCTAAAAAATTATAATTAATAAGAATTAGTTAATATAGAATACAAGAAAAACTGATATTGTCAATTAATTTCATTATCAATTCCATTGACGGAATTAATGTGCTGGCCAAGTCGAAATAATAGACTTGGATAGCAAGTTTTCGTCGCCAAAATCAGTGTCAAGATCACATTCATACAGTTATACAGTATTTATTAAAAAAAAAAAAATTGATGAAATGTAGTATGGATACATTTCTTTTTATTGTTAATTATATAAACTTAAGATGATCTAAAATCTATATTTTTAGTTCTAATGAGGTGTTTTTTATGTAGCAGAAATTGTTCCGATATCCAAATTAATTCATTTAAAAAAGAGAAATTTACAGTCTAAATTATTAGTAAAAGAAAATAATGATTTTAAATATATTTAATACTTTACTAATAAAGTGAATTTTAAACTCTAATACATTTATTACCGTGTAAACATATTTAAAACGCCAAAGATGCTCAAATGAAAAATAATGAATAAAATTATACTTTGCCTTATGCTGTCAGTGAGCATTTCCCTAATTTTCAAAATTTGATCCAGAATAACTGCGTTATAGATTTTCCCCGATTATATTGGAACAAAACTGTGTTATACAAGGGGAGCCTGCAAAAGTTTTTTTTTATTTTTAACATGTGTACCTAATATGTAGTTTTAAATGTTATTTATTCACGAGTGTGAGTGTATAAACTTTTTGGAATTTAAAACATACTTTTTGTGTATAATACTCTAATTGATGTACAATGTATTGAATTGTTTTTATAAAGTATGGATTAATATGCAAATGTATTTTCATTGCATGATTAAAACTTTTTTTTTTATTTTTTATGAAAGAAAATATGCCAAAAGTTAGAATCTTCTTTTCTTAATTCAAAAATTCTGCAGATCTGGTCCAATATATATATATAAATACAAAATTCCTTTCAAACTTTTAAATTTTTATATTAAAAAAAATGAAAACTTATTAGTATCACAGGGATACAATTCCATTTATTAACTATGAAAGTAAAGTATTCTTAAGGAATTAATTTTTATTGATTCTTTGAAACATGTAAGAACCACAGTTATATGCAGAGACTTTTAATGTGCACCATAGAACATGTGGATTAGAAAATTATGGTAATATATACAACATGCATATATAATTGATCTGCAAATAATATTGTAATCTAAATTTATTTTCAAATATTTATAAATGACTTAATTTTGGAAATGAAATAATATTTATTATATTACAAAGTGTACATTTAGGTTGAGAATCGTGATATTGATTTGCATCCATAAAATTATCCAAAAACATAACAGGTTTACAAAAAAAGACCTCCAATAAACACACATTAAAATATTCATTAATACAAAAAAATATTATATATTAACAACTCTTTATTTATCACTTTTTAAATGTATATATATGTTAAATTTCAGTTGAAATTTACAACAAAATATTCATATTTTTTTGCACATTTTATAGCAGTGATTGCTATTCATATGATATTTAATCTACAAGTATGTATATATATATAAATTTATAATATATTTCAATTATCATTTATTTTACACTTAAAGAAATATAAAGCTCTATCATGGCTTATTTAGAACATTACATCTCATAAAATTTCAGCATAATTTAAATTCAACAAAGAAATAAAATTGTAAAAATAAATATAACAAGATTTGATTTTTCCTCTTTGGGTACTTACAAGAATCACATACAAAATAAAACAATTTATAGCATTTTATTTATTTTTGCATTCGTTGCTTTTTTTTAGTAGTATAATACAATTATTTAAAATTATTAGAAAAGAAAACAACCAGTATCACAACCTCAAAAAAGTATGCATTGATATACTAAGGACTTACAAAAGTTCCATTACAAAGAAAATTTATAATTCATGATTGCTCTACAAACAAAAGAAAAAAAAAACCAGACAGTAAATATACTATATTATAAGATGATGAACATCTATAAGTCATGGATTAACAGTTTCATTTAGCATTTTCTACAAACAAAGAAATATATTTTTAATCCATAAGTCAATTATGCACACTATTAAAAAAGGGATGACAAAAATTTTACAATGTACCTTTTTCATTCTTCATTTTAATACTAGTTTGTGTACTTCCATAAAGATAAAATTTTCACAAAAATAAATTATTATGCATATTTTTCAAGCATCCTATTCAATTCTTAACATCCTTTAACAGTTTAGGTGCAACTATAACTATTATAAAGACAGGGAAAATTAAGTTTCATAACAAGCCTCTATTTTACTAATTGATCCATTTTCAATATGAAAATCTGAGAATAAAATCCATTTTTAAAAATAAGAATTTAAACTTTTTCAAAATGCATTGATTTGATGAACATTTTTTGAGAATTCATATTACCATGTACATTGTACAGATAAATTAAAAAATGCCTTCTTCAAAAGAGAGAATTTTTTTTAATGAGAATTTTGTGAAGAAAATAAATATATATATATATATATATATATATATATATTTTAATGAACTTTGAAATAAAAAGTCATTCTGTAAAAGCTTTTTGTAATAAAATAAACAATCATTATACTAAAAAGCATAGAGAAGCTTTTCGATACTATCATACTTGGTATGATGCTCTTTCAATCTTTGAAGAAATATATTAGCTACTTCAAAAATACATTAGAATTTTTTTTTTAAATTATCTTGATAAATTCAACAAACAAATGCTTCAAAACTAGCATCGAGTTTTAAAACATACAACATATTGGTAGCCAGTGAGTTCAATAAGTTTAACAGCTTATAATGTGAAAATTATATCTTACATTCATCAGTACTCAGTAAAAATATTGATTTGCAGAAAAAGTTGTTTTAAATCAATCTTTAGAAACAACAATGATAATAGATAGATTATTACATTAAAACTTTTCTAGATCATATCAATACATTAAAAGATGCAGAAGCAACTTATAATACAGAATTCTAAAATCAGTCAAATATTCTCCAAATAATATCAATGTAAAACAAATAACTGTCTTCAAAAAACTTTTCTAAAGAAAATAGTTTTCAATTTATTTATTTTGTAAAGAAATTATAGAGTAGTTTTTTTTCCAACTACGAAATGGTTTATCCAAATCTCAGTGCAAGTTTAATTACATACTAAATACTAAGACATGAACATTAGATGTAAACAGATTTAACTTGATACCTTTTTTTTAAGAAGTCTTATAAAGATATATAAATAAAATTGCTTTTTTTATTAGCTCAAAACCCAAAGTATTCAAAGGCTTTGAATTTTGAATAAAAAAGAAAAGGAAAAAATATTGAAACAAAAATACTTTACAAATATATCACTTATGCTATTTTTTTTATGCTATTATTATTCACAATATTAAACAAACAATAGGTAAAAGTACATTTAAGGCATAAATTTTCAAATGGCAGATAACAATTTTACCTTTTTACGAACAAACTAGTTTTTTTTTTCTTTTAATATACATTAAGTCCTTATTTAATAATCATACCCAATGATCTTAATATTATATAATGCAAACAACTTGATCTATATAATACTAATTATACTATTTAAACTGATAATAAATATTTTTTTTTCAAATTTGCAGTGACAAAATGCAAATTTAAAAATAATGACATCTTTAAATTAATAATAAAACAAAATAGAGTGAAGTTAAATTTGTTATTTACAATGAAAAATGGGATGTTATCAAATTTTTGTATTAATCTGGCAGTTTTAGGAATGATACATGGTTGTACTTATTGATATATTATTCACTGCATGCATATTAGTTAAGACATTTTATTTTCATAAAAACAGTTACAGCTAAAATGGCTATAAATTTATCAATATCTTTGAACAGCTTTAAAAACATTTATATCATTACATTAACATTCATTTTTAACTTTTGTTGAATATTTCATTTATTCTAACACCTTCGCTTCATGTGCATGCACATTTTGAAAAACTTATATTGCATCACTTTTTCTCACTCTTAAAAAGGCAAGGCCTTAATTATTCAATAACAGTAACATGTAATTGCTTTCATTGCATTATTTACACATGGATGGGTTTGCATGGTTTTTATGAGAAAATTGGTAATTTTACTGCATAAATAAAACTATAAAATCTTAACTAAGTTGAATGTTAAGGTAAACTGAAAGAGAAAAGGAAGAAGCAAGAGGGACAAGAAAAATTGAAAGAAAATATAATTAAAATACAAAACATGACTTTTATAAAACTTATACCACAACTTAATAATGATAATAAGAATGTTTCCTGTTTTAAAATTTTACTTTAAGCTTTAATGAATACCTAGGTCATTCACCTAAAATCAAATTCAGCACCTTTATCAAAACTTTAGTTATTAAGAGTTAAGATAAGAAAATATAATTATTGAAATAATTCATCAGGAAATGTAAGTATGTATATAGTTTTTATCATAAAAAAATATTTTGTTAAACAGAAATCTATATGAACTATAATTTTTAAAAGAATCTTTATTTGGACATAATTTGGAATATAACTAAAACAGGCCATTCATCACCAAAATTAAACAAATGAAAAAAAGGCAAATTATTATTATTTATATTTAATAATAATTTTATAACAGTTATTTAATAACAATGAAAAATTAAAAAAAACCTTTTCTTGTTAAGAATTTTTTTTTTTTTTTTTTTTTTTTTTTTTTTTTTTTTTTTTTTTTTTTTTTTTCATTTGATCAACACTAACAAATATCATTATATACATAAAAAAAACCATAAACAGAAGAAAAGCACAAAGATAGAAATTAATGAAGTAATACTACTAATTTCTAAAAATGCTTAAAACTAGAAACAATATAATTTTAACAAATGGAATTCCTTTGCAATCATTTTAATTAAATTATTATTCTCTATTAATTGTTTTCCTCTAAAAATTCTGTTTTAAAATTTGAATTCATAAAATAACAATTAGCACAACAAGAAAATTTACAAAAAAGATATTAAACTTAACTAGAAACAAGAATTTTCTAAAGGCATAACATAAACAAAACACAAATATGATAAATTTATATTGAATTCCACCATCAATTTTTAAATTCCTTTTTTAAACTATAAAAAAAATAATATAGACATAATTTCTTTATAACTAAAAATTTTTTGAAATTATAAAAAAAAATGAAAAGCCATGTGATAAGATCCTCTTTCTTGCAGAAAGTATTTTTTCTAAAATTTTTGAACTTATTAATGAAGAAAAAGATGGATAATAGCATATAATTATTTAAACTAATAGATAAAAAAATTATTTCAAAGCAAAAGAAGCAAAACTTTGTACTGAAATAATAAAGTGTAAAACACTGCCATCACAGATAAACAATTGACAACAAATATGATATAACATTTCTTCACAATATACAACAATATAGAAGAAGCTTTTTGAAAGCATCAACACTTACCCATAATGGGAAAACATTTTTTTTATTAGGGATATTTAAGTAACAATAAGAACTTTCAGTATCCATACAATAAAATCTGAACCATTTGTAAGGATGCATAGAAACTCTTTGCAACAGGTCTTAGAAACCAGTTAAAAAACAATACAATACACCGGTATTAAGAAACATGCTTTCAAAGCATACCATATGCATTTAAAATGACTAACAATTACTTCACAGGCTGTTATGAATGGTTTTATAACAAACTTACACATTCACAGGTTTGTGCTTTGTGCACAAATATATACAGATATATCTTTGGAATTTCTGAAAGTTTATTCATTTCCAATAAAATATAGATGTATGTTTCAGTTATCATCACCTAAAGAAAAAAAAATGATAATCTATAGTCATAATTTTTTTTTAACAAAATCCATAGATCTAAATGTTAATACACTAAACAAATATGTGAAACTTTAAATCCAATTAATAAAGATAAAAGTAAGGTTAAGCAAATATTTCTAAAAAAAGAAAAATTAAAGTATCTAATTAATAAAGTATCTATAAAATAAGTATTAAGCAATAATATAAATATAAGTATTAAAATATCCAAAAATTTTAAACAGTATATATAATAATTTAAATGAATTAAAATAGCCGTAAAATGATTAATTTCTAGTTCATAAATATAGATAAATTTGCAGGCAAATATTGTACATATAATCTATATTATATCCGTACATACATATATGTGCAAATAATCTAACATGCATCAATCAAAATTTTGTTAATGTTTCTTTTATCCTCAATTTCCAACTAAAAATATTTTTTTCCACAGTTTACATAATTTCTGTCAGTAAAATTACAAAACTAGTAATATATAAAATAATTAAATAATTGTTAATAACTTATTAGACATTTTATTGAAAATTTTGTTCTAATTTCAATTGCTGAAAAACCTATTTATTTTCATCTAAATCAATCTGAATTAACCTCATAGATGTATATATTCAAAATTAATAATAGTATTAGTACTAGTTTAATAGCAGAGCAAATTGAAAATTAATTTTTTTTATATAAACATTAGTTGTTGTTGTTGTAGTTGTTGGTTTACAGTTAAATATAAGGTAAATGTGAAAAAACAATGATGAATGGGTAAAATTTGTCTGTTTCTGTATTATTTTTAAGTTTAAATCAATGCTTAGGTAAAATAATAGGCTATAATCATTTTCATAAAACCTTTTTTCCCTTATGCATATTTAATAAACTAATTATTTACTTATATGAAAATAATGAAGTTATACAATTTAATCTAATAAATTTAAACATACATATTTTAATCTAAAATAATAAAAAATATTTTTTGTTTAATATTAAGATAATGAAATGTTCTAGAAATAGAATCTACATATTTATTAAGATGGCAGAAAATATATAGAGATCAAAAGCCTTTGCAAACGCTTTTATTATACACACAACTGGTACAATATTATTCACAAATTTTATGGATAAAATTTTATTTTTATTTAGGAAAAATGCATAAAAATATATGTTAACAATTATATCTAGATATATAAGAGTTAAGAGAAATTAAAAATATTTGTTACTTCAATAATTGAACAGTATATATTCATGTATTTTAATTTAATAATAAAACATGGTCTTCTAAACATCTATTCCTTACATTAATAATTAATATAACAACTGTAGAAGAAAAAATAGGTAAATAGTTTATTTTTATATTATCTTAATATTTGCAACAGACATCACAAGCTTTACATTGCAATTGTTGCATTAATTATCATAATATAGAATTATGGCAGTTAATGCAACAATTGCATTGCAAAGCTTGAAGAGAGAGATATAAAAAAATTTATTTTAAAACTTTAAAATTTACCAATGAAAGTGATGTTAATATAATATCAGAACATAATGGAATTTTAAATAAGAAATTACTTGAAAGAAATCAATTAAAAATTACATCTCATTTCATGATCTGTTTTATTGATACATATCCAAAAATAAAAAACTTAATGTTAAAATTGTACACATAAAAAAAGGACCAGGAAAAAGAATAAGAAGCATGATCTTATATGTTAGATAAACTTAAGCAAAGAAAATGTTTACTTAAACATTATTACATTATTAATATGATTCAATATAATAACTGATTTTAAAACAAACTACAGCAAATGAAATGAAAAATTTACTTATTTCTTTCATATAATTCATTATTTTTTTATAATTAAGTTTTGAAATTTAAATAAATTAGAGAATTTAATATTAAAAAAAAAAAAAAAACTTTATACTTAGCAGAGATAATATGATTTTAATTTTGGATTATTCAATAAGAATTGATCATCTTTTTCAAGCAAAACTTCACTACTGAATGGACCTATGAAACAAAGAAGACCTTTTTAAAATAAAATAACTGATAAATTAATAAAACAATTAGATTTTACCTTTTTTAAATCCATTTTTTCCTATTTATCATCAGTATAAGGTCAAAAGATGAGTAATGTTTAAAATAACGTAACATAATGTTAAATAAATATATAAATGTTATACATCCACTGATATATTTATCAGTAATAATCTTTTATGAGACAATTAACAAAATTTTAATAAAATATTCTTCAGAATTTATCCATTAATAAATTCTTTAGAATCATGTTGAATGTCATTAAGTTTAGCCATTACATCCAAGTTAAATTTAAGTGAACTACAAAATTTGCTATAAATAATCTTGATAAAGCTAGTATGCTAAAAAATTATAATAGAACAAGAAAATGCATTTTTTTTTATTAGGTTCAAAAGCATAATGAGTTAAAAATCATACTCTTCATAGATACTTTGATAATTTAAAATCATATTCAAATAAGGAATCTGACACATGAAGTAAAATTCAACTTTCTAAATTTGTCAGTATAAACACTTTTGGTTCCCAACAAATATTATAAATTTAAGATGATTTTAAATTCAAAAATGTTAGCTATTCAACTCTAAATAGCATCCCAAATTATTACCAAATTCAAAAAACAAAAATAATTAAAAGCATGACCAACATAACAAAAGACATGATATAGGAATACACCACCATGAAATGTCATAATTAAATAATTCAAAGATATTGTTTATATAATAATTTTATAAGAAAAAAAAATACTGCATCTCAACAAACTTAATAAAACTGACTTTGAAAAGTTTTACAAAAGGGATAATAGTAAAATTAAATAAATCCTAAATGCAGTTGACCATCAGTATTAGTCTATGAAAATGTGACAATTATTTAAAATAATGACAGTTTGCCAATACTACTCTCTATTGTGGAGGTGAATAATATCTTTCAGAAAAATGTTAAGATAGCTTGCTCTAGATTTGCATATTATATAAAAGAAAACCTAGAAAATTTGCACTAAATCTTGTAAATCAATAAAAGATATTAATTCCATCTGTTTTATAACATTGGCAGAAAACCTTAAGTAATATATTTTTAATATCTTTTAATACATTTTTTATTTAAAAAAATATAAATGAAACTAAAAACATTCAATAAAAACTATTATTTAAAGCTTTATTTTGAAATCAATCTTTTTGAATATTTAAATCTTTATTTTGTGATGATATTTAATGAAGGTAATCACAATTTATAACTAATGTACAGTAGTTCAGCATATATCAATAATTTATGAAACAAATCTGTAATGACGGAACATTTTTTACGAAAGTTTTTGTTTTCCCCCTCTTACTTAACAATTAATTAATCTCCCAATAAGTTATGAAATATATTTTAATTTCGTTTGCCAGTTTCAGTTATACTTGCATTCATATTACATGTAAATAAAATGGAAGCTATTAATTACATTTAAAATATTAAAATGAATTTTTCTGATGGTCAATCTGCATTCGAGTTTGTATTATCTTCGCGTATTACTAGAGTTTTAAAAATGGATTTTGATATTTTGTAAAATATTGATTAATGGCTTAGATCCATTTCAATTCAATTTTAAAATGGGTTTTTATATAAAAAATCAAATTTTGAAATTTGCTAACTATACAGATGAGACTTACTTGGGTATTCATTTGGAGAAAATACATCACTCCAACCATTGGCAGAATGCGAGTTGCTATCACTATATGGCAGTGCTGTACTGAGCAATGAAGACATATTTTCTTCCAGACATAAATTACCTTTTGTGCCACCATTCATACTATCATCAGCAATTGGTCTGCTATCGCAATAATCCATTGATGAAGAGGTATCTTCAAATGTTGAGTGAAACTTAAAACAATTATTATTTGGATATTTAGAGTTCCTTAAAACTGAATCACCAGAATTAACTGTAGATAATGTTGAATGAATACCATTCGAGCAATCAAAATGATTTATGAAAGAGGAATGCTTTACAAATGGCTCTTCTGCACATTCAAGAATTTCATCATTAATTTTGTAATGGCTATTGGTCTTTACTTCCAAAAGTGGACTGGATTCTGCTGAGCAAGTACCATTTTGATGAGAAGAAAACATATCAGTATCAAAAATTGTCTCTTCTTCATATATTTTTTCCAAAGGAGCTAGATCTTTATTTACATTTTGGTCATTTACTCCCATAGTTCTTACCTGCTGAGATTGTGCGTTAATTTGCATAGAAGCATTTCTATCTAGGCCATTACAAGATGAATATCCATAATCACTTGTATCAGAACTACTATCAAGGGATTCAAAAGCCGTATCCTGAAAGTTGTGCATATAATGATTTGGTCCTTCAATCAGATTGTGAGAATTTTTTGGAATTTTTGAAAGTGACATGATTTTGTTTGGTGTATGCACATTGTGACTTTGATTAACACTCAAAACTGAATTATCATCTGATGCATATATATCGTTAGCTGGTTCAGAACTTGAACTTGAACCATTAATGTCAGTAATAAAATATTCAGTATTAGTCATACAGATACTATAAATTTGATCTTTAATGTCACATTTATATTCAGTAGTATCAGAAGAGCATGGGCTAATAGAACCATTATTAGCAGCATGATCAGGAGAACCTGGATAGCTGCTTCCATTTTCTTGAAATACCTCTTGATCAGAACTACTGCAATTATCAGATATATCATTTCTATAATCATCCTTAGGATTTTTCAACTCATCAGAATCTGTATTGCTACTATCTGATTCAGTACTATGATTTGGTGATTCACCATTCAATTGCATAGCACCATTGACCTTATGATTTAATGATTCAGAGATATCAAGAGATTTTACAGATTGCTGTAGGTCTTCAAGTGAATTGCCTATTACATGAGGGTTTAATTGATCGAAAAAATATTTTAGTTGTATACCCCCTTCAGAATTACTGCAAAAAAATTATATTTAAATTATAATACAATTAAAAAAATTATTATAAAATGAATTAAATGTGGACCATTTTCAAATTTTTAAACTAGTTATACAAATAATTATGAATAGAAAATTTATATTAAGTTTAATACTTATCTAACTAAAACATATTAAGGTATGTAAGTATTATACTTCCTCATAAAAATATAATAAAATCAATTAAATGTGATATCTATAATATATCTAGTAGAAGCAAGAAAGCTACATATTCAATATTAAATAATTCCTGAAAAATGCCGTATATATTTTCAACTATAATTTTTGTGATTTTATTTTCCTTCAAAATCAGAGAAACAGTATTTTTCTTTTTAATTAAAATTTATATTTGAAAATGTATAATTACATTATCCTTGATTACACAAATATTTACTAAATGTCTATTTTTTTGAGAAATTAAAAGTAATAATATTTATTTTATTGTTATTACTATGTTAAAAAATAAACTTTCAAAACACTGAAAACTAAACATTTCATATATAATAGACAATGATATTTGCTCCATGAAAAAACAGTGCTTAGTTTTAAAATTGTACTCAACAGTCACCAGAATGTTGGCATGTCTAAATAAGTAATTTTTGTCTATAAATTTGTAAGGGTTTGTTATATATATATATATATATATATATATATATATATAGTCTGCATTTCATCTAAGATTTTTTTTATCTTTCTTTTTTAAATTTTTTATTATCTATGGAATTTTTTATTATCTAAGTAATTGGTATCTGAAAAAGTTTTAAGCAATCCTTCACATTTGCATATTTATGTCAATACATTTTATTGCTTTCACTGAATTTATATTTAAAAAGAGATTAATAGAATAAAAAATGCATATCAATTAACAATATACTTACTCTAGTTGCTGGTTATTACAAACTAAATGATCAACTTTAGAAGTGGAGCTATCATAGTGTAGATGTCCAACACTTTTCAAATAAACATATTTATCATCTCTTGTACGCAATCGATAGACTATTATTCCAGATCCTTTGGCATTAGAAAACACTAAGAACAAAATAAAACCATTATAAAACTTATAAAAGAATTTTAAAAAACATACAGTTAGGATAATTTACATCTTATAATTTTAAGATGTAATGTAGCTTCTTATTTTATCATTAATGAAGCTTTCAAATAAATCTAATTTTTATAATGTGACAAGAAAGTTTCCTAAAAAACTAATTTTGAAAAGAAAAAAAAACTAATTTTACGACAGAAGAAAGAATATCACGATAAATATTATTTTGAGGACCAAATACACATAATTAATTACAGTTATCATTTCTTCAATTAAATCATTTGATATTGCATAACAAAAGAAAGCTAGACATGAAAACTATTTAAAATTTTTAAGGATGATTTTCAAAATTTTACATAATTTGATTTAATACCAACTCCAACATTATTGCTTTGAAATGTATTGATTTTATATTACAATAATATAATTTTGAAGATTTAAAAAAGATATACAGAATAGAGGAATACAAACTTTATAAACCAAATTTAATTATAGTGTCAAGAAATAAAATTCAAGTTTCAGATTAATTCACACAAAAAACAATTTTTACAACAAAAAGATTTTGCAAACGTTTTAATTATTGCAATAAAAATTATAATAATATAATCATAAAATATATAAGAAGTAAAAAAAATATATAATCATATAATAACATAAAATTATATAATAGTATCACATATCATAATCATATAATAGTATCACATATCATAATCATATAATAGTATCACATATCATAATCATATAATAGTATCACATATCATAATCATATAATATCATATCATAATCATATAATAGTCTATAATTTTAGATAATCTATAATTTTTTAAAACAACTAAAACACTCTATTACAGAAATAATAATATTAATACAACTTACTAAGACGATGAGCAAATAAAGTTATTGGCTGATCATCTTTATGAATATATTCATATGCCGAAAGACCTATAACTTCTTGTGGCAAATGACCAGTAATTGTGGCCAATCTAAAGTGAAATAAATATATATATATATTTGCTTAAATTTTAAACGACCAATATTTTTTCAAAGAAATGCCATCACTAATTTTTTTTAGAAAAAGCTTTTTAAATAAGAAATCAGTTTTTAAGTATTTGAAAATTAAGAAAATTAACTAAGTAATTTAAATAAAACTAATTACAGAAAAACAAATACAATAGGAATTTCTTTTTTAACTTTTAATCATTTATGGCATGTATCCTACAAAGATACTAAATTATTGTAAAGATACTGAAGTTATTTTCTTCATAAAAAAATTCAAGGATAACGATACTTTTCTTCATTTTAACAATCTTGCATTTTTAGAAAGTAAATATAAGTATATTTTAAAGTATAAAGAATAATAATTTATACATTTCCTAAAATCAGCACAATTTAAGTTTTTTGAAGCTCCCATAATTTAAATAATATAATATTATTGAAAGAAATTAACATGTTAAGTGTCATTTTTCTCACAAATTTATGTTAA
The DNA here is from genome assembly GCA_021605075.1 of Caerostris darwini. NCBI lineage: Eukaryota > Metazoa > Arthropoda > Arachnida > Araneae > Araneidae > Caerostris > Caerostris darwini. Next base: position 278,551 of record BPLQ01005332.1, on the reverse strand, counting down.
AATCAATTCAAAATTTATTTCATGTGAATATGCTAATTTTAAACTGCATTTCAGGAAAAATTAATATGCAGAGAAAGCATAGATTTTTACAAAGAATCTTGGAGACAAAAGAAGAACTATAATGAAATATAACCTGTGATCAGCAAACATAATGATTCCACCTAAAGAGTGCCTGGTAACATACTCATCAGCTGTTGCCTCTTCAAGTGAAAGTTGATTATATGGACTGATATTAACAATTTTAACAAATGCCTTGAACATGTGTGTTACAACTAGAATTTTAAAAAGTGAATTTTACAATATAGCAAAATATCAATACACATTAAAAAAGAGTTTGCTAGTCATATTAAAAAGGCTCAAAATGAATATTAATCTAAAATTAACATTAATTCCCGATCATTGTAAAAATTTAACAAATCACTTCAATTCATTAACTGTTTGAAATATTTACTGCATTGATTTAAATAATTGTTTGTAGTTCCTTCTTATATTTTAATAAACAACAATATAGCTTTCTTTCATAAGAATAATTTTGTATAGTATATTCAGAAACAAATACCTGTATATATATAAAATTTAGTTATGGAATCAATATAATAAATATTATAGGTAATATAATAATTATAAAAAAATATGATAATGATTTTCTATCCTTTTTTTCTAAAATGAATTTTGAAATAAATATCATGTTAATATTTTTATAATGACTGTTGATATAATTAAGTAATGGTCAACTGCAATAATATATAATTTGCTGAATATTGTCTTTTTTTCAATAAAATTTACTACAGTAAAACGCACAATTATTAACTGAAATTAAGCAATGTTAGTCATATCTGTTAACATAGTTTAAATCAATACATATTTTTGGTGATTTTTTTTTTCTTTTTGGTATTAGATATTTTTAAAATAAAATAGATAATAAAGAAATGTTTATAAAAATATTTATGTAAACAAGTAATTTACTGTTAGTTTAATTTATGAATATTTTTCTGCCAAGTTTGTGGAATAATGATTAGTGAAATGAAACAAATTAATAGAAATTAACAAAAATTAAATAATTTAAAAGCATGTAAAATAAACAAAATTAGATCAAATCTACATACCACTTTTAGATGCTTTTTCATTACTTATATCTTCTGCATTAGTCATATCCCCACTGAAATGAACATGCTTGTATGTGATTCCTTCAGAGCGAGGTTGGGGTTTCTCTCTCATGAGACACACAAATGAGTAACGGCTAGATCCTAAATAAAAAGTATCATTACAATCTATGTAATTTTAAAACATATATACAGTAAATTCTTAACTAAATGACAAAAAGTCACATGTCCGATAATCAAAACATCTAAAAATAACATGGAAAAAAAATACTTTGTGTATCCATTTTCTAGATATAAAAACATCAAATTACAAATACTATAACTAAAATAAATAAGCACTTGTCTGTTACAAGTAAAGAATTTTTAACAATAATCATGGAGGAATTCATTGAAACAAGTTGCTTTTATGAATCGATTTTCATGTCAGCAAATCACTTTTTTATAGTTGACCATATTGGTGCGAAAATATCTAATTTTATAGTATATGTATATTACAGATTTTGGTAAAATTGGCCGTACCATGCTGAATATACCGGTTCTCGTTAGATCACCGAAGTCAAGCATCATTGGGCGCGGTCAGTACTTGGGTGGGTGACCACCTGGGAACACTGCGTGCCGCTGGCAAATTTGGGACCTGAATGGCCGAGTGTCTATCGCTCTGGCGCTCGGTGCCACAGGTTTCGGGTTCGAATCCTGGTGGTACCATGGATGTTTGTAGTGGTTCGGAATCCACTTTAAGCCGTAGGTCCCGGGTCTTATGATTGTAAGAGCGTCACGGAGCAAAAGTCAGGCTTCTACCTACGGGTGCTCCATCACAACAGAAGCTGCTTCCTTCCCCTTCAATCATGAGCTGTATGAGCTCACAACAGAAGCTGCTTCCTTCCCCTTCAATCATGAGCTGTATGAGCTCACAACGCTTGGCCAGCCAAGTGGGATAAGAAACAACAACATATTACAGATTTTGGTAAAATTGAATTTTTGTCCACAATATGATTAACTAATTTTGAGTACCACATATTTAATTTTTGAAATTTTATCTTGCAATTTCTCATCTTAATTCATAGATAAAATTACAATTATATATGGTTCCATTAGGTTAGTAAACAAAAAATTACAAGATAAAATTTCAAAAATTAAATATGTGGTACTCAAAATTTAAAAATACTAAACATAAAAGAATTTAAATTTAAATTTGGTACAATTAGGGAACGTTGTCGATGCCACAAAAACTATTGAATACATAAACATAGTGATGAGAGGATTATCCTGAACGGTGGGAACCATAATGATGATCCTGGAAAGCAAAATGAATTAAAGTCCTCAAAAAAAAAGGCCAATTTCAGAACAAATGTTTTTTTTTTTTTTTTTGGAGGGGGTATTTTTTCCATTCCTTTTATTTTACTAACAAAAAAAAGGGGTGAAAAAGGAAACAAAATAAAATATGACATATTACCAGACGGTAAAAAGTATTTAGGGTGCACATCGTAGCATAAATAGCGAAAGGAGCCGAGTTCAGATTCGAACCCTCAACCTCGAGGTCGGAAGAAAAATTAAAATTAAAAATAAAACAATTTAAATTTAAATTTGGTACAATTATGGACCAGTTGCCAATGCCACAAAAAAGAACCAGTATATTCAGCATGGTATCGCCATTGGCAAAGTGGTTTAGTCAGTTGTTACTATTGTTTTCAAAATAATTATCACCATATTCAATGCACTTCTCCATACCTTCCAATCATATTGAAATAAATACTCCCGAAATAATCAAACTTTTAAAGACATTATCTATGTACTACTCACATTTCATATTTAAAATTTTTTAAAAACACTATTATTTTAAATGCAAATTTTATTATACAAAAAAATTAATGATTCTTAAAAACTTACTTACCATTATTTAAACAATCAGATAACATATCCTTTAACTTTTGTTTTACATCATCTGCATCTTTTTCATGAATAAATGAATAAAGAGAATGCCCAATTAAATCGATCTGAAATAAATATTAAATATTGATATGTATATTTGAAATAATTTTTTAATATTACTTCAAAATGAATAATATTGATAAGGAAAATAGCTGTAGAACTGGCTTGTGCAAATATTAATATAACTGTAAATTCAACTATGTTGACAAGAATTAGAGGTCAACATCAATTAACAAAACGAAGAATTAATAATTTTAAGCCAATGGTTCTCAAAGGCTCTGAGGTATTTCAGAGAAATATATGTCTTGATATACAAATATAGTTTTTTTTCTTGTCAATTTTATTATTCAAAGACAACTTTCACTACAAACAACTAACCTTTCTAAATGCTTGTTTTCCGGAAAAAGGCGCCAAACACCATTAATGTGGCAAAAAAAGGTTACTAGAAACTAACAGCAGTAACTTCTGTGGTTAACCAAGAGTGCTATCACCTTATGAGACTCTGCTGTCTGTAAGCACTAATTTGTAGAGTTGATCACTTAAGTATATAGCTGTGTGACATCATTAATGGATGTGGTATTCTTATTGAGTACATTACTTATTTACCAACGGCCGTACCATGCTGAATATACAGGTTCTCGTTAGATCACCGAAGTTAAGCATCATTGGGCGTGGTCAGTACTTGGGTGGGTGACCACCTGGGAAACACCGCGTGCCGTTGGCATTCACACATTTGGGACCTGAATGGCCGAGTGTCTAGCGCTCTGGCGCTCGGTGCCACAGGTTTCGGGTTCGAATCCCGGCGGTGCCATGGATGTTTGTAGTGGTTCGGAATCCACTTTAAGCCGTAGGTCCCGGTCTTCTATGATTGTAAGAGCGTCACAGAGCAAAAGTCAGGCTTCTACCTACGGGTGCTCCATCACAACAGAAGCTGCTTCCTTCCCCTTCAATCATGAGTCCATATGGGCTCGTGGGCTTGGCCAGCCAAGTGGGATAAGAAACAACAACAACAACAACAACTTATTTTGAAAGTGCTCAAATTAGATTATTATGTGCATATTACTTATTTCAGGAAAAATATATCCAATTAAAAAGGATAAATTTCTCAAAAAGAAGCATGATATTAAAGAATCATATTCAAGAAGTGAACAAAATTTAAGTGCAAGTAAGCAAGCAAATGTAATGAATGTTATTTAAGCTTTTAATTCACTTGGACTGAAAGTGATGAACATCCTTTGCAGTTAGTATGTGAATGTAAAATGTCAAATGAATCATTACTTCCTAGTAAATTGAGTTTAATTGGATAATTGATACTGATTTAAATAGATTAATCATTTCTTCTTAATTTAACACTATGCCCTATAATTTACAAGATAAATCATATATATATATTTTTTAAGAGATTGTCTGAATAGCAAATAAAAGTGGCAAGTTCCTTGAATAATGACTTTTTTTTATTAATCTCAAATCTCAGGACTGATAGCAAAAAATATGAAAACTCATATTTATTGTGAGCTACTTATTTTACTTGCATGTAGAAAAATGGTCATGGCAGCAATGAAATAAGCATAATTACTCTGTCCAATGTTACAGTCAATATCGAATGCCTTCTGATATTGAAAAAAATGTATACAGTAATAAATTTCAGTATTAAAATTTTGTATTGCAAGTTGATGAGTAAACAAACATTACGGTACAACTCTTAAATATGTTTACAAAAGTTGGGGATGTTTTTACTTTTTGAGTAACTATCTTGATCGTGTGTAGGCATTTGTGCAGATGGAGCCCCTTCCATTTTAGGCTGTGTTAAGCCTCTTACATCTTATATATATATATATATATATATATTATGTAAATAAGAAAAACCCACAAGTATCATAACTCATTGTTTTCTTCATAGGAGGCCTTGATAAATAAAATATTGGGAGAAAAATTGAGAATTTTTACATCAAATACTTCAGATGGTATACTTTCTTTATTATTAATTTATTCCAAATCACATTGATCAATCGTGCACATCCATTAACAAAATTACAGATTTGGAAAAGAAAAGCTGTTCAACTTAAGTTTAATATTAACATTTACTTCCTTATTATATGTTCATATGCAGTAATAAATTATTCTATAAAACTAATCTATTTTCTTTTTTAATTTTTTGATTTAAATTAAATATTGATTTGAAAATTGTAGAAAATATAAATATATCCATTACTTACATCCTGGTGGCCAAGATATCGCTCAACACTACGAGAAGCAAACAGTATTTTTCCAGTTGGTGTTGTTACAATTAAAAATCCATCAACAGACTACAAACAAAAAGTGGGCAAAATTATTATTTAATACTTTATACCTTAAAAACAAAACAATATAAATGTTAAAATTTACTTATCAACATACTTCAAAAATTTCTCGAACTTGTTCATTATTCAAGAAAGTAGTGCACCATTTTAATGTTTTAATTTTTTTTCCTCCTAAAGGACCTGAAGAAAAAAACACAAAAAATTAAAATAATTTATTTAGTAATTAAATTTATACTATTTGTAAGCTATGAAGAAAAAGAAGAAAAAAAAAGATATACTTTAATTTAGAATACAAAATTTTATGCAACAAAATCTAAGTAACAAAAAATTACTTTTATAATAACGACATGATTAAACTTATCTATGCAATTCTATACTTTTTTGGTTTTAATTAAAACTAAAGAAATAAAATAAGTCACTGCTGAAATCACATATATCATTTAAGCAAACATTTCTGAAAAATGATTTAACAGATTCAAAACTGGGCAAGAAATAAATTTGTAATAAACATCTTGTAAATTGTACAAGATTAAAGAAAAGTGTAATAATTTTCAGGATATACGTTTTTTCCAAATATATATTTTAAAAGACACAATTCCCTACTTATATATTTTTAAAAATACAAACCAACACATAATGAAAACAAAAACTTTAGTTTATCTATGGTCTAATATTCAATAATTAAATATCAAACAAAGGAAAGCAATTGAAAAAAGCTATACCTATAAAAAATTATTATATATATATATATATATATATAGGTAAAAACTATTTGCTTACATTCAGGTTTTTTTTATTTAATAATAAAACACGATAGAGGATAATCAAATATATTTTCATTGTACATGTAAAATTTCCATTTTATTAATTAATTTAATTGTATCATGGGTAATATTATATATAGTGAAATAACATTTCATTTTTTAATACAGATAAATGCATTCTACAAAAAACTATTTAATAAAAAAAATATATATGAGAAAAAGTTTTTATAACTCTACCTACTTTTGCATATTCTTAAATAAGCTGCACTAAGCCTTAAAATACTAGTTTTGTCAAGTCGTTTAGTTGATGAAGAAATCATTGGAACTATATTAGCCAGCTCACTAATGTACCCATTTAATTTGTCTCTCCTTTGTTTTTCTGCTACATTCCTTTGGATTCGAGCAACATTACTAAGGGAAAAGAATAGTACACAAATATTAAATGAAACAAATTAATAGATAAAAGAAATTTAATAATTTTAAGAAATCATAAAAAAAAAATTGAGAAAAAAGCTTCGTAATAAAAAAATTATTTTCATTGCAACTAAATAACAGTAAATATTCATTGCTAAGTTTTTAATGAAATTCCCTTTAATTTATAAATATAATTAAATTTGAAAAAAGCACATGCATTTTATTAAATTATTACAAATTGCATTAATTTTCTTGATTGACTTTGTAATTTTATTTTATGCACTTCAAAATGTTATTCTAAAGATCAGGTCCATGAAGTTCACCCAACATTCAAAAGAGATCTGTGGAATGAATTAAGAACTCCTATTAAATTTAAATAGCTTATATAATAATTCTACTATAACTTTATCAAAATCTTACTAGTAATATTAATGCAACAAACCCACATAAGGTGCATTAATTTGTTATATGCATTTAAATAATGTTAATGACAGAGTTCTTTTGTCAACATCTTTATAATATGAAAATATTACTTTTTTATGAAATATTATACATACTTTGCTACTTTTGAAGAACAAGCAGTGGGACTTAAAGCTGCAGCAAGAGCAGACGAGGATGCAACTTTTTCAGCCATAATAGCCACAGGGTATAAAGCTCACAAGAGAGTATTGATAAGCCAGATCTAAATTTAAATTAAAATAATTGAGAATTAATAAGTAAATACAGAAATATAATCTAAAAAAGCTTTTACATTTATGCTCATTAACTAATGATATCATCTTTCGTTGAAAGTGAAAAATTGTAAAAATGTCCATATTTTTATACTTAGTATATTTGTACTTAGTTTTATGTAAGTCAGTCGATATTAATTACAAGCAATACGCTCACTACAAAAATCAAAAATCAAAATTATGACAAAATATTAGGCATGAAAAAAAGAAAAAAACATTTTAATAGCTAAGAAAATATTTTTCAATAAAGCTACAACATATTATTAGTTCTTGACATAGAAATAATTTTTGTTCGGCTTCATTTCAACAACACACAAGCAGGCAAGAGTTGATACATACAATCTAAAATTCTTAGTGTGAACTTGGGTATTTTTTAAAAAATGAATTATTTTAAAAGCAATAAAACAAAAAGGTAAGCATTTAGAACAGTCCAAACTTAGGACAAAAGAACTTCATTTGATAATTTTATACAATACTTTAAAAAGGCTTTAAAACCATTTTTTAAGTATATTTTAGAGTATAAAATTTTAAATAATCTGCTATTGACTATGACTTACTTAATAATTTTATTAAAAAATTGGGCTCTATCAAAATTAATTACACTTTTCCTGCAATCTATCTTTTAGTGAATGGATTAATAATGAATCTTTAAAATGCTTGATACCAAAGTCGGATTTAAAAAGAAAAAAATTTTAATTAAAAAAATTTTTTTTTTTTTTTTTTTTTTTTTTTTTTTTTTTAAAGGAAAATAGTATTTCATCTAATTACAGGATAAAAATTAAATTTATCAAAATCAATTATGTTTGTCTAATGAAAAGTTTGTCTTAAATCAATTAATCCAAAATAAAAAAATTTTAAAAATGGTACTTTAAGGCATCAAAATCTTCAAATGAAAAAACATAAAATAAAACAAGAATTTAAAAAAAAAAAAAAAAAAAAAAAAAAAAGGCCTGAAGGTGACTGGGTACTCACTCAAGGCCATTTCAAATAAAAAGTTTTATTACAGTTAAATAAAGTTAAATTATCAAATGGGCTACTTAAGATACTATTCTAAGAGGAAAACTTGAGAATTCAACACAGACAGTTTATAGTCAACTCAAGGCCATTTAAAATGATAAAAAGAACTCACTTACAATGATAAAATGAAAAAGAATAAATAATGATAAAAAAAAAGTCTGAATAAGATTAGAATATAAATTTATATTTATAATGAAATATCTAAGCAACTCTTAAGTTAATGTTACAATGAAGCATTTAAAAGTATTATTAAAAGCAATATTAGAAACAGGAACAATACAGCAATAAAAAGTATTTTCATATCTGTTAAGTAGGCCACCAGACTTAACTGATAAATTTTAAACTGAATCCTTAATAATCACTTATCAAATTTTTATTGAGTTCAGGTAATATTTATTTTAATTTTTGATTTTCACTATAAAAGTAAACTCTACAAAAATTTCAAAAATATTCTGTTGTTCCCAGTTAATCAAATCAACTAAAAAATTAATGTTTTATATAAAAGTATATTTTTTTTAATTATTTTTTAATAATTCAAATGTGGATCACATTAAAAGAGCTCAAAATATTTATGTTTCCTTTAAATAACTTGAAATAGTGGTTAAATATAACAAATAAAAACTTAAGAATATACTTCTCAAATTTCAATGACTTTTTCTACAGATAACAATTTTTGCCTTCCGTTTAAACAATACGTATTATTTTAAATTACTGGCTACTTTCCTTAAAAGTTTATCAAGCCAATCTCAATAACATCATTTTTTGCTACAGGACGTCCTACAATCATTCTGAACCATTAAAAGACCAAGAATAATTATAAGCACATTTTTATTGATTAAACAAAATATTTACAATAAATAACGTTACTAAAAATTTATTATACTTACTTGAGCAAGGTACTCACTCTATTCTACTATCACAATATCAGATTATTCTTTTCAAGGTAATAGGTCGAAATTAGGCATACATGATCCACTTTACATATATTAACTCCATTTTACGGATATTTTCGACTAGGAGTTAAAACATAAGCTCGTATCTTTTTAGGTTAATATATTAACGAAAAACATCTCCCCAAAACTAAACAAATTATAATTATAACCTTTACTCTCGGAATACCCATTAAGTTATAATCAATTAGATCATAAATATGCTCTTTCCAAAACTAGTTATAATAGACGTTAAGCATTAAAATTAGCTTATGTTTACAAATAATACGATACTGAACTCAACGATATCTCTCGCACCAAAAGTGTATTACATCACAAATATAAAATAAATAATGGATGATATAACAGTTGAACGATATCGATAAGAAAAAAAAAAAAAAAAAAAAGAACATCTGAGCAAATACGTACTATCTCACTAAACGGATATAATAAAAATTAGTTGTATGGCAACAAATAAAATATACATCCTTGAAATGAAATCACAGTTCTTCTAAGCTAATTATTTCAGATCAAAGAAGGGATATAGCGCTTTGAAAAAAAATTACTGTCGTTTTCATTTCCTCTTAAACTACAACTTTCGGTTCATTTGAAGAAAAATAACTACAACTATAGTTTTCATATTCTGTCATAATGAGCAATCACTATGATGTTAGACCTGTAGCGACACCTATTGATGTAAAATGGAATACAAATTGAACGACTTCTACTTTCACTGTTAGAAAGGGAATTTTCCCGCTAGAATAAAAACAGAACGTAGTAAGCGTTCGAAGTAGAATAAACATATCGTAATTGTGAAAATTGATTATCGTCTTTTAATTTGCCGTCTGGATTTTAATAACACTACGCAACCTTTACAATACCGCCACATACTTGGTGACCCGTGAATTGTTTGCAAACAGTGAATTATTTACAAAATGACTGAAAGTAATGAATCGGCGAAAAAAGATGAAGTAGCGCGGGTAAGTGTCAAAATACCTCCTTTTTGGGCTGAAAAACCAGAAATATGGTTCTTTCAAGTTGAAGCACAGTTTTCAATTTGTGGAATAACAGCCGAGGATACAAAATTCAACTACTTAGCTTCGCAATTAGAACCGAAGTTTGTTGAAAGTTTGTGGGACATTATAAGTGATGATAATAGAACAAAATATACCGCTGCTAAAACACGATTACTGAATACTTTTAAAGAAAGCGAAAATAAGCGTCTTCAGAGACTGCTGACAGGACTTGACTTGGGAGATCTTAAACCTAGTCAACTTTTACAAAAAATGAGAAACCTGGCTACTGATGGAATAACTGATAAGGTACTAACAACATTATTTCTACAAAAAATGCCTGATTCTGTGCGAGATATTTTACTAGTTAGTGAAGAAGGAATTGAGAAACTGGCATTAATGGCGGATCGTATTCTTGAAATGCAACCAAAACAAGAATTTTACCGCGTAAGCAATGTTTCATCAGGATCAGATGCCATGACTGAGTTACAACAACAAATTACATCTTTGGAAAATAAACTTGAAAAACTGAGTGTCACAAGGAACTCTCGTTCCTAAACAAGAAATAGATGTCGATACACTTCTTCTCATCGAAGTAAGTCTCGCAATCACTCTTATAATCCTTCAGGCAAATACTGTTATTACCATTTTCGTTTTCGAGAAAAATGTTTTCCTGATAAATGCAAAGCTCCATGTGCATGGAAAAACAATCCTTCGGAAAACCAGAATCAGCAACAGAATTAACGGCAGACTCTGCTGCTGAAAATACAAAACATTGCCGTCAATACCGTCTATTTGTCAACGACAAAAAAACGGGTTTACGCTTTTTGATTGATAGTGGAGCGGACGTAAGTCTTATTCCTTATACTTCGAAACACAAATTTATTAGTGACTATAAATTATATGCTGCAAATAATACTGCAATCGATACTTTTGGTACAGAAATTTTAAATCTTGATCTAGGTTTACGCCGAGAATTTCAATTCCCATTTATTGTGGCCAAAATTAGTAAACCTATACTAGGTGCAGATTTTTTAAATAAGTTCAATTTATTAATTGATATAAAGCATAAAAGATTAATTGACGGTGTAACTAACCTTGCAGTTTATGGTAACATTGCACCCATCTCTATTACTGAATGTGTAAATACAACAAGCAGCTTATGTAAATATTCTGATTTATTTTCTATGTATCCCAATATAACAAAACCAAATTTTCTTGTTTCAAATGTTAAACATAATGTAAAACATCATATTGTAACTAAAGGACAACCTATAAATTGTAATGCAAGACAATTAGATCCAAAACGGTTGGAAATAGCTAAAAGAGAATTTAAATATATGCTAGACAATAACATTATTAGTCCATCTAGTTCAGAATGGGCAAGTCCATTACATATAGTAACAAAGAAAGATGGTTCTTTTCGTCCATGTGGTGATTATAGAAGATTGAATGATTTAACTATACCTGATCGATATAACATACCTCGAATCCAGGATTTTCAGCATATTTTAACTAATAAAACTATATTTTCTAAAATTGACATTACTAAAGCATATTATCACATTCCTGTAGCAAATGAAGATAAGGCAAAAACTGCCATCATCACACCTTTTGGACTTTATCAATTCAATGTGATGAGTTTTGGTCTCAAAAATGCCCCTGCAACATTTCAAAGGTTTATAAATGAAGTTCTTTATGGTCTAGACTTTGTGTTTCCATACTTAGATGATGTGTTGATCGCCTCTTCTTGCGAGGAAGAACATCGTTCACATCTTCAAATAGTTTTCCAGCGTTTAGATAAATATGGTCTACGGATTAATATTAGCAAATCAGTTTTGGGAGTACCTGTGATAGATTTTTTAGGCTATCAAATATCTGCGGAAGGTTCACTACCTCAACCTCAAAAAATCAAAGCTATCATAGAATATCCATTACCAGAAACTATGCACGAATTACGTTCCTTCTTAGGAATGATCAATTTTTATCGTAATTATATAAAAAATGCCGCAAAAACTCAAGCCCCTCTACATGAACTTTTGAAAGGATCAACAAAAAAAGATCGACGCAAAATACCATGGACCGATGAAAGTAGACGAAGTTTTGAAAAATGCAAACAAGATGTTGCTCAAATAGCGTTAATGGCATATCCCAACTCGGATTACCCTCTGGCACTTCTCACAGATGCATCTGATTGGGCTATTGGATCAGTTATTCAACAAAAAAAGAACCAAATGGATGGAAGCCAATTGCATTTTTTTCTAAAAAACTTAATGATGCTCAGAAAAATTACAGTGTCTACGATCGTGAACTTTTGGGTATATATTTATCCATTAAACATTTTAAGCATTTACTTGAAGGTCGAGATTTTGATATTTATACTAATCATAAGCCGTTAATATTTGCTTTTAAGCAAAACAATGATAAAGCCTCCCCCAGACAACTCAGACATCTACAATATATCTCACAATTCTCTACTAACCTATACCATATCCGTGGTCGAAACAATATAGTAGCAGACAGACTGTCTAGAATTGAGGACATCGATTCACCTATTGTCGATTATGACTTGATAGCAGATGCACAAATTAATGATGATGAACTGCAACAATTGAAATTACATTCCAAAACATTACATTTTAAAGAACACCAATTGCCATCAGGAAAGCTCTTGTATTGTGATACCTCTACTTCCAGTATCAGACCATTCATACCAAAAAATTTTCGAATGACAATATTTAATACAATTCACAGTTTAGCTCATTCTGGAATTCGAACTACTGTAAAAGAAATAACTAAAAGATTCATTTGGCCAAATATGAAAAAAGATGTTAAACAGTGGACTCAAACTTGCATCAACTGTCAGAAAAATAAAATAACTAAACATACCAAATCAGAATATTCACAATTTCAAGCACCAGATGAGAGATTTATTGTCGTTCATATAGATTTAATTGGACCTTATTCACCTTCTAATGGATACACATACTGCTTGACTTGTATTGATCAGTTTACCTCTTGGATGGAAGTGGTGCCGTTATCAAATCTCACTGCAGAAAGTATAGCAAAAGCTTTTTATGAGCATTGGATTACCCGATTTGGTGTACCTACTTGTGTTATTACTGACAGAGGCACTCAATTTATTTCAGAACTATTTCGAAGTTTAGCTGCGCTATGTGGTGTTAAAGTAAACCATACGTCTTCTTACCATCCTCAGAGTAATGGAAAAGTTGAACGTCTTCACCGTACCTTGAAAACAGCTATTAGATGTCATAACAACGTTCGTTGGACGGACCAACGGTTCTTATGGGTTTGCGAGCTGCTCTACATGAGGACTGTAAGTATACAATTGCTGAAATGGTTTATGGAAAAACTATTAAACTACCAGGCGAATTCTTTGAAGAATCCAGATTGTCAATATCTGATGATAATTTCGTAAGCAATCTTCGAAACCAGATAGCCGACTTAAAACCATACCAATCCAAAAACAAATGTAAACAAAAGATCTTCATTCCAAAAGATTTGTACACATGCTCACATGTATTTCTGCGAATTGACAGAGTTAAAAAACCATTAGAACCCCCATATGAAGGACCCTATTTGGTATTGCAAAGATCCTCGAAAAACTTTCTTCTATCAATTAAAAATAAACAAGTTAATATTTCAGTGGATAGATTAAAACCGGCATATGTGTTACAACCTAATGAACTTCTGAATCCAACATCATCAAATGATCATATATCTGTGCCGAGTGAACAAACATTTATACCAAGTCAGCAAGTTGTACAACCAAATACAACAACACGTTGTGGAAGACAAGTAAAACTTCCTGTTCGTTTCAATGACATTATTGACTTTTCTTCAAACTTATAATTCATCCATTCCATTTTAAAAACTAATTTGATTTATTGTATGTAATTGTTTAAATGTAATTGTATTTGTAATTATTTTGTGCAATTTCAATTTGTATCAATGTGTATTTGTTCGCTATTATTTGTATTGATATAATAATTCGTCTACCATTTTCAAAGTAACGTAACTTTGTTACTGGTAGGGGAGTGATGTAGCGACACCTATTGATGTAAAATGGAATACAAATTGAACGACTTCTACTTTCACTGTTAGAAAGGGAATTTTCCCGCTAGAATAAAAACAGAACGTAGTAAGCGTTCAAAGTAGAATAAACATGTCGTAATTGTGAAAATTGATTATCGTCTTTTATTTTGCCGTCTGGATTTTAATAACACTACGCAACCTTTACAATACCGCCACAGACCCAAGAATTTGAAGTCAAATTCTGAGAAGAAAAAAAGAATAAGGAAATTGTACCTTTCATGGACATTTTAACTTTTTATGTCGTTTAATCTTTCTTATCATTATTATTTAAACTGGTTTACAACATTATTACAATTTTAAAGAGAGTTTTAGTACTTGAAGCCGTTACAATTATAATACTAGCGAGTAATGGGTTCCGTCTTCCCCATTTGAATAGCATACTTATACTCTCTCTCACGTTTGGCTCCTGAAGCCTAACAGTTTGTAAACTGTTTTTATAATAGAAACACAATTGCAATGGTACAGCGTGGTTCACTGGTGACATTGCAATTTGGAAAGAGCATCGTCAGGGATTTTGGGATTAGCTCCCTGCATTAATACTTAAGCATACTTATACTTTCTCTTACTTTTGGCTCAGGAACCCTAATAGTTTGTAAACTATTTTTTATAATAGAAACACAATTGCAATGGTACAGCGTTGTTCACAGGTGACACAATGTTTCTCCTATAATTTTTTCCATCTTTCTTCGCAAAACTCCCATTATAAATCCAGATGTCAAAAATGTGATTATCATTGCAATGGTAGGGAGTGCCACGCCAAGGAGAAATTGGAAAATCTGAAGTGAATGTGGCGAACTTGAAAATACATATTTTTTTTTTGTTCAGTGGGTGTTCAAATAGGCGTCCAAAGAGGTCTCATGTTTCCTGCTACTCCCCCTGTCTAGAAACCAAGAATTTAGTCGAGTTCTTTTTTTGTGATGAAAAAATATTTATTTATTTATTTTAAATAGGAAGATTAGAAAATATTTCCAATCAGTTATGCAAATACGAAAATGATTTAGATAAATTACAACTTTTTATAAAGATGTTTTGAATAAATTGGTACTGAACTAAATGGTTGATTTGATTGCTGGGCTTAAAGTTTGTAATTGTTTATTAAAAAATATGCCAGGGAAATTTAAACTGAAAACTGTTCTTACTTTTCGAACACAGTATATATAGTGTATGTGTGGGAAAATTCCCTCCTTTCCATTGAATGCTGGTCTTTAGAAAAAGTAAAGAAGAGCCGTTTCCAGTTGTCGCTTCCACAAATGGTAGGTATGCTTTTACCAAAAATAAAGAATATGTTGCTTCCTTTCTGAATATTGGCGGCTTTTTGATCGGCGAAGTGCAGGTGGTCAGAGATTACTTTGCAGTTGGGAGAAAATGTTAGTCAAAGAAATCTAGTGATCTAAAGATAGATAAAGGGATTCTAGAGATCTAAGATATTGACAGCTTTGAAGTTGAAATTCAACGATATTTATTGATCGGAGTAAATTGCCGCAAATGAAGTAAGCTGTTTGCTTGATGGAGGAGTGTTAATTCGTGTTTATGCCGAAGTTTTGTGAGATAGTAATTGTGTGGATTGGTAATACCTCCAGATAGGGAAGTAACGAATGGTTAGAAATTTTATTTATATTTTTGCATTAATGCAAAAATATAAATAAAATTTCTAACCATTCGTTAATTCCCCTAAAATATTCTATTTTACTTCAGTTTTTCACAGACTGCAATGCAAGTTGATTCGTGCAGACATCTATTGGCAGAAATCTGAATTATTTAATCAAACAGAAAATTCCTACAACGAGCTATAATACTCTTATTACAATAATATACAGTAAATTACTGTGCAAACTACTGTATAAAAATCTTACTACAGTAAACCGTACAATACAGTGATGGGATATTCGACACATTTTATGATTCTTAATGTTCATATTAATTTTAAAAAGAAGATTCATATGAAAGAAAATTTTCATCTCGAGCAGTTTTCATCCGTATCTCGAAATACCTGAGCCTATATTTTGTCAGAATAAAATAGTTTGTCAGCGAATATATATATTATATTTATACTCACAAAAAATTTTAAAAACTATTTAAAAAATATATCGAACATACACTACTAAATGCTTTTACAATAACTATTTGAAACAAATGTATTAATTTTAAATCAATTTCAAAGTTTATTAATACTTACCATTTGCAAATTATTCACTAATATACATAATTTATCCACATCCTCATAAGTTCTTTTAATTTCTATAATTTGCTGAATTTTCTTCCCAGTAAATATATATTTTATTTTTCGACTTTTATTTAATATCTTGTAAATTAATAAATTGGAATATAATATTGGAGCTGAATTTTGTCAGCTGCATTCTTTTTTCACAGTAAATCTCCCAATATTTTATATCAATAACTGATAAAATATATATTTTGTTAAATAATGCTTATATAAAATATATTTATATTTATCCATTATTTACCCATACGTGATTGTTTATTCTCCTTATGCATGACATATTGAATTTTTATCTTAAGAAACAATTTTCTATTTTTCCAAAAATTGAATACATATCTAATTGTATATTTAATTTCAAAAATTAAAAAAATTTTTTTGCTTATGAAAATAGAAATAGTTTATTATAGGCATACAAGCCTTTTTTTTTTTTTTTTTTTTTTTTTTTTCATTCGATCGAAGGTCATACATCATATTATATTTTTAAATTTTAAATGAATCCTTTATTTCTTACTACTACTTATAAAATAAGGGGCCAGAATGGCCGAGTGGCTAGCACTCTGGCGCTCGGTACCACAAGTTTCATGTTCAAGTCCCGGCGGTGCCATGGATGTTTGTAGTGGTTCGAAATCCACTTTAAACCGTAGGTCCCGGTCTAATAGGAGCGTTGCGAGGGCATTGTTACTCTTCAAGTTGCACAATCCCCCTAGGTAATGCGAAGTGAGTAACGTCTGTGCAGCGCTTGCCTTAGGACAACTAAGACCAAGCTGTCTAAGTGTTTGTCAGCTGCATTAGAAAGAAAAACATATAAAATAATTCGTATTTCAACTAAGCAACACAATTAATATAAATATAGCTTTTTAAAACAAAATTCAATCGTTATAATTACTAGTTTCCTTCCGAAATGCAGAGTTAGTTTTAAAATGTTCATTCAAAGCACCCCATGCTTGTAGAACAGTGACATTGATTTTCTCGTCAGTCATTTTATTCTTATGTTAACAACTATTTTTTGTTTGATTAACTCTAAAAGCATGTTTTTTTCGTGTTTTTAAACTATAATATTTAAATGAGGTCCCGGTACCGAGGACTGGTTCTTACAATAATTTAATTGTGAGTAAAACAAAGGTTAAATGCGGATATGTCGAGCCAGCCACGAATCGAACAGTGAATCTCCTAATCCGTAGTCAGGCGCGTTATCCGATGTGCCGCTGTCCCACGTAGGTTTGAATGTCTGAAAGATGTTTGTAAATGTATGTTTCTTTGCAGCTTAAATAGTGTGTATGAGGAGAAACAGATCTCCAGGGGAAAAATGATGCGCCTATCAAGATGACTTTTCAAAGGCTGTGTGCTTTAATCATTAATCATGGCGATCCTAATCATGATGAGATAATAAACTTATCAAAATATTTTATTGTCGTCGGTCCTTGATAAATCTACAACGTTTAAATTAAATCAGATCGTTTAAAGTAGGGCAAAATCGAGCCCAAAGAGTGAGTTACAAACATACAAACAAACAAACATACATACATGAGAAACTAATAAAAGCGTATTAAAAAAGTTCAATTAGTAGAAAGACAAATAGATAGAAAATGGTAAAATATCATAAAACTCTATTTAGATAGATAAATTGTGTCAAGAAAAATAATGTAATTGCCTGAATGGCCGAGTGGCTAGCGCTCTCGGCTTACGGTACCACAGATTTCGGGTTCGAATCCCGGCGATGCCATGGATGTTTGCAGTGGTTCGGAATCCTCTTTACGCCGTATGTCCCGGTCTCAGATGATAGTAGAGCACCACAGAGCCCAATCAAACTTCTCACCCGTAGTTTTTTGGTTCGATTGTTTTGTAATGTAGGAATGACAACAAATACATTCATTCCCTAATAGGAATAAAACTAAGAATGATAAGGACAGAATTTGTCAGCAACTGTAAAATGAATGAATACAAGGAGTCCAAAGATCTTGCTTAAAAGGGAAGTCAAGGCAATTGGACAATATTAGGTAGGAAAAGTGCTGTCTTTGCTTGTTTTAAGAATTAGTATGATTTGTGCTGCTTTTCCAGTGGAATATCGCTGGTGAACCAAATGCCATTAAATATAAAAGCAGCTGTTATACATAATGATCGGGAAGAATTTTAATTAATTTTGCTTTAATATTGCCATTGTTAGAGACAGTGTTGGGAACTGCGTGTATAAAGTCTTGCTATAGTTAAAGGGCTTATTATAATTTTGAGAGGAATCATCGGAAAGATCAAAAGGAATTATTGAAATGAGAGACTGACATATTAGCTTATTTATTCGGATCTGCGATAACTAAATTAGTATTAGTATGGAAGAACTTATTGCTGGCGAGGTTATTGTTTCTATTGCAAATAGTTTTAATAATTTTATAAATTTTATCATTATAACTAGTAGAGGCAAAAACGGAATCCCAATAATTTCTCTTAGGCAGAAATATTGAATGACGAAGATTGGCAGAAATTTTCTTAAAAGTAATTCAAATGTCACGAGAAAGTGAAGGCAAAACTTGATACAAAAATTTCAGTTTCTTCTTTTTCGATTTCGTAGAAGGTTATTGCACTGTTTATTACACAAAGGGAGAACTGAGTGGGGAAATTCTTCTTATCATTATATAAATCGTGGGACAGGAAAGATTGTAAATAATATGATGCAAAAAAACTAGCGAGATTCTGTTGATCGTGAAGATGAAGATGAACATTAGGCCACATAACTGTCGTCTGCAAGTTCTTTTAGGATAATTTTGGGGAAAGAATAACTGTATTTGTAAATGATCCCTGTTGAAAGGGTCTGAGTGAAAAAATAAACACAATTTGGGATAAATATCTGCATTTGTGATGGAGAGATCAGTAAAAAATGTAGACGTTCAAGTATTAGGAGTGGTGGTGCTAATATTTGTAACATTTAAATTATTATTAAGAATCCAGTTAATCATAGTTTCAGAACTATTGGTGTAAAAGTATGATCAAAGAATGGTATGAATGAGAGTTAAAATAAGAATAATGGAAATAGATGGCAGTTGAATATAAATTGTGTCCAGCCATTTCCCCCAAGGGCCAATGATGAAAAGGCCTTTGGGAGAATAGATGTTGATTATTGTAAAAGTTTTATACGGAAGATGAAATGTGATTGCTTGTATTTCATTGTCTAAATAGGGAAGATTGCAAGATCAAGAAAAATCACCATGAATAGAGGAATCGTCTGCTATCAAAAATCCTCCACGTAGCGTCTTATCAGATAGATCTGTTCTATAGATTAATTTTTTAGGTAAGTGGAATTTATCCTCGAAATTAAGGAAGGTTTCCTATATAAAAAAAAATTTGAATTAAAATAAAAAAATTTTTGGCTATGATACTGCGAGCATTCCATTGTATAATTCTCGATTAAACATGAAAACCAAAATGAAAATAGATAACAACAACAGCAACAAAAAAAAGCACAAATAAACGCACAAAAATGTAAGGCCTTCTTAATCTATTTACATTAATTTACAAACACAAACTGAAAGATCGGTATTAAAGCAGAAAGAAAATAAAATATGATATAAATATATATAAATACAGACAGTTTACCTAAAATGAAAACCAAAACTAAATGGAAACAAATTATACTACCAGAAAAACTTGAGCAACGAACAAGTAGATAAATTGAGATAGTTATCTATTTGTGAGTTTGAAGTCCTCCTAACTCAGCAACCTCCTATACCTTATATAGTTTGAGTATGATGATGATGATGATAAGGTTGAGTTAAAAAACTATCGTATCTAATACATTCGATTTTATTCTGTAAGTTACTAGAGGCGAATCATTTTTAAATAATTAATTCGTATCATACGTAACATAATAATATTTCTTTTCCTTTATACGAATTAATTGGATTTTATAATAACCTTGCTGCAATAAGTATTCATAAAAATATATGCTTATATCGCTTATTGCATTAAGATGAGTTTTTAATTCATCTTAATGCATTAAGGGAAAACTTTACATCGACATGTATATATATATATATATATATATATTTTATATCTTTGTGTATGTGTGAAAGAATATTGCAACCCAATATAACCTACAATGTTTGACATAATTAAAAGTTTTAAAAATTACTCAAATATGTTAAAATATGGTAGGAAATAATAAATACTAGCTCATAATAATATAAAGTTTTCAGGGCAAATACGGCCTACAAATCAATAAAATTTTATGCATTTATAATAACTATCAGGAAATGCTACAGTGAATATTATATTAAAAAATAATTAGCAAGTGTCAAAAGATCACTTTTCGCATTTCTTTCTAATGCTGGCTTGCTGACATAGGGAACAGTTGATTCTCCAAAAGACTTTTGTTCTATTGATTTAAATGGATGAATAATACTTTTTCTGTTGACGAAGATTACAATAAAATGACTCAAATCATACGATTACTATTATCTATTTATCATGACTTTTCTTTTCTACTCCCTTCACATACCATTGAGTAGATGAACGCATCGCGTTCAGGCACTCGACATCTTTATTCAACAATGATGGACAATAAAATGCGATCTTCAAAATAAAAATCTTTGAACTTTAGAATATCTATGGTGGACAAACACCTCTGTTACGGTGAAGCGACTTCTTATTTAGATTATTATTATTATTTGAAGAATACAATTAATAAATATATATTTTATTAAGCCTCAAACCACCGTAATTTCCTGCTCACTTATCGCTTTTTAGATATTTTACTTCAACGCATATTTACTGATCATACATTTCTTGTTACGTTTCCATCACCGATGATTTACATTTTCCTTACTTTCTTCTTTTTTTTCTCTCAATTCATACGATTACTATTATCTATTTATCATGACTTTTCTTTCCTACTGCCTTCACATACCATTGAGTAGATGAACGCTTCGCGTTCAGGCACTCGACATCT
Organism: Caerostris darwini; assembly: GCA_021605075.1. Lineage (NCBI taxonomy): Eukaryota > Metazoa > Arthropoda > Arachnida > Araneae > Araneidae > Caerostris > Caerostris darwini. The sequence goes on along the minus strand of BPLQ01005332.1, from coordinate 257,078 downwards.
GTATTCAACAATGATGATATATTTTATTAAGAAACACGTCACAAATTAAAAAAAAAAAAAAAAAATCCGTCCCAATAAATCTAGATGTCATAAACTTTTTTTGTTTTGCAGTTATTTGATATTTTAGCACCTCGTAAGTATAAATTATTATAAACGGAACATACTAATTTCTTGTATAATTTTTTTTTAATAGCTCTTTTAGCTTTTTTATATATTGACTAATTTTCAAATCAAGGACAACATATAAAAAAAGTAAAACTCATGAATTGTCAAAAAAAAAAAAAAAAAAGGAAAACACGGAATACAAATGAAATAATCTATATACTTTCTAATCAAAAAGTATAAAATAAATTATATTTAAAAAAAAAAATTCTGAATTGTTTTAATGGTAGTTTCTATTAATACTTTTTTAGTAGAAGGAACTGAAGCAAAATGAGTGTTAACACAGCTGTCATGAAGAAAAACAGAGATTATCGTTTCGGAATGTAATATTTCTCTAAAAATAGTGTATGTAAAGTGTAAATTTATTTATTTACATTAGAGTTTTTCTTATAAATTTTTAAAGTCTTTCTCATAAAACTTTTTAAAGTAAAGGGATGGGATATGTTCAATATAAGACAACTTATTAATTAATTCTAATGAGAAAAAAAAATACTTATATATATCATTCATGATTGATTAGATTATCTTGTGACCTTATTGTTTTCTGTGAAACCATTGACTATTGTTTTTGTTGAAATCATTGTCATTGATAATTATAAGTGTCTTGATTCACTGGTGCGTTCTCATTCTTGAATTGGTTCAAAGATTCGCTTGTGATTCAATTCTTTGATGATACTCAATCATGATTTGTATTATGGATTAATTGTCACTCAAATACTTTATTAATAAATTTTGTAGAAGTTTTCCAAAATTAATGATTTAAAGAAAGTTTTTTGTTTTATCTATTTCAGTTTATAAATCCATGTCTTCCACTGCTTGACTGTATATCCAATATTTAAGTCTGAGAAATAACAGAATTAGTAATTCCGAAGCTCAAAATGGCAGGAGGAGGTATGGAACCTGGGGAGGCATACTCTCCCATGGTAAGTACATTATTGTGTTAATGTTCATGATTGCACACATGTTTTATATCTTGGTGTTAACATTAAAAGATATAATTTAAGTATTCAAATCTTACATAGTTAAGCAAACATTTTGCTACTTGTTCATTATAACTGAATCTGATTGCTTATTGATTTTCTCTTCGTGCTTTGAATTTCATTTAAATATAAAGGAAATACCAATGTCAAATCTTCGCATCGGCAACTAATAAATTGGGTAAAAATAATAAAATGGTTATTTATTATCTTTAAACCAGTCTCTTCCTAGGATAAATTTACATCTTTTGTTAGTATTTCTTCAGTGACCAGTTGCAAAAATAAAGATGTATCTTGCATTCATTTTTACATTTATATTTAATTAAAATATATTGCTCATTTAAATGAATGATAGTGAATCATTTTCCTTTGAGTTTTCATAATGTTTGTTGGATAATTGGACAGTTTCTCAGATTGTGATTCTAGCTATCAATTAGGATTCATTTTCTGATGCTCTCTTCAATAATTTGGCATTTCAATGAGTGGTTTTTATTTGTAGATATGAACTTAAAAGTACATAAAGAGCTACTGGAAATTATTCTTAAGCAAAGTTCAACAATAAAGTAGATACTTTCGGTTCACTTATGTAACTTTGAAACAATGCAGTTTGTTTAAATGTAATATGTATTGCAACTGATTGTGTGATCTGCTATGTAACTGATTATGTAATGTGCCATAAAACAGCCATCACATAATTAAAAGAAAAATGCAAAAATCAAGTTGATACATGTTTCCATCATTTTCATATTGTTCATCAGCAAACATAGTTCTACAATGTTTTAAAAGGGTCTGAATGACCGAGTGGCTAGCGCTCTGGCGCTCGGTACCACAGGTTTTCGGGTTCAAGTCCCAGCGGTGCCATGGATGTTTGTAGTGGTTCGTAATCCACTTTAAACCGTAGGTCCTTGTCTGTTTAGCCTAAAGTGTGCACAAGAGGATCATAGAGCGACAAACCAAACCAATAAATATTTTAAATATCTGATATGCTTAAAAATGTTAATTAAATTTGTCAATTATATTTCATTTAAAACTAATTATTGCTAATTCAGTAAATCTCTTAAGGCATATGTAGCAAATACATTGATCTACCTTACTGTACCAAAATTCAATAGCTTTTCAGTTATAAGGTGATTCTTTCAAATTACCATTTTTTTAGGATTGTTTAATATTCCTCATTCATAATTTTTCAAGCAACAGTGAATTAAGGAACTGGTATTTTGAGTCCGCATTACAAATCTCTTTAGTGAACTTAAACTTCAAGGCCAATACCATGTTTACAAAATTTTCTAATATGACTGTACTTAGTTTATTTTGTGGATTAAGTCCATAGATCAAACTGGTCATCAACAAGCCTAACTTGGTGATATCTAGCATTCGCATCCTTTAGAATGAATTCATTACTAGCACTAGTGTATGATCTGATATATGGTTTTAGGATATGTAAACAGGCATTTCTCTATGTATTTAAACATTCCCAGTTCTTCTTCGGAGAACTTGCAATTACTGTGACCACCTAGAGGAGATTTCAGTCCAAATCATTATTCAGTCTCCTCTGTAACTGCGTCTTTCCACAATCTTAAAATTGTAATATCTGATGCCTTGTTTTCTCCATGTTATTATATGAATTACTCTGGATTTATTTAATTTGTGAATAGTATAAGATTGCCATCTAATCTGGTAGCATATTTTCTTAACTAATGTAGACAGGCATTTCTCTATTGTTAGCTATAAGGGACACTTATAATGGGTCATCCTGCTTAGAATTCTTGTGTCTTTGTACTTTACTAGCAGTTTTCTTTTTTTATTGAGGCAAAAGGAGCTCAGGAACAATAGTTTTCCTTAACTGTCAGATCAAAAGAGCTAGAAAATTGATGTTCAAAAAGAGTTGTACTTGTTTTTCACTAAGAAAATTCTTGAAATTGAATTTTCATATTGGAATTTATTCCACTGTCTTTAAACCATGATGCAAAAAACATTGAGAGTCTAGAATCATCTGCTCATGATAGCCTCATATATATTCCATTTAATATCCCATTATTTAAATGAATTGGGTAAATGCTTCCTCCCAGATACTACTGACAATATTTTCATGTCAACACTTAAAAATCAATAAGCATTAATAAAAATTACACAAAAATTAGAAGTGGGGTATTCAATTTCAATGCAAGTGTATGATTCTTTAAAAAAGTGGTAGATATAATTCTTGCATAAGATTTTATTAAGTTATTTATGATTCTTTATATGAACTGTATAGTCTAATTTTATTTTCATTCTTTTAATGATGTGTATCAAAAAATAAGTTGTACCTTATCTTTTGGAGGACAATATATTCAAACAGGAATTTGCATGTGTGTAACTGTAATCTGTGGAAAAATAAATTGCTTATGAGATTATTTTTTATTACAGATGGGCATTATGTATGTGTTCAATCTAATTGTTGGAACTGGTGCTCTTACAATGCCTTCTCCAATAGCTGAAGCTGGATGGCTACTCAGTTTAATAATTTTAGTTATCTTAGCCTTTATGAGGTAATTTTATTAAAGGTTCTTTATTATTTATGTATATTGAATTATTAAAATAACCCCAAAGAATTGCTAAATTACAAATTTATCATAATTTTTTTGAAATTCAAAGAATTTTTGAGAAATGTAGTGATTTTTTTTTTTTTTTTTGCTGGATTTAAAGGAGTAAAAAATATTACCAGGTTCTAAAAATTGACTGAAACCGAAATTCAACTTTGAATTTTGAACTGCTACATGTATTACTGCACTTCTAAAGTATTCAACCCTTTAAAAAACTTTTATGAAATTAATAAAAATAAACTGAAAATACCTTTGAGGACAGTTAATGAGGATGTCCTTGTAATTTCATGTAAGGAATTTATACTACTTGCTTTTTCCATATTGACCTTTTTTGGCCTTCTAAATAAAAGGAAAATATTAACTTTATTTATTATTCATAATCACAGATTCTTTATTAAAATAAATATATTACTTCACTTGCATGTATTAGTTATAAAATAAAGAAATTATTAGGTTGGCAAGGATGAAATTTATAGTTAATAATGTCAACTTTAATAGCTTAATATTTTACTGTTCTGTTGTTTTTTTGTTGGAAAGTTACACATTTAGTCTGTTTAAAGAAATTATAAGCTCTAAAAAGTATAAACTTTTTTTTAAAATTAATTTTGTGGAAAATGGGAAACTTTGAAATTTACACCATATGACATACTTGGAACTATGGCATAATAGACTGTGCAAAATATTAATAGTGTATTAAACTGTAGCATTACTACACAGCATCAATGGGTGCCTATGAATTATATTTGAAAAACGTGAAAAAATTGGATAAGTGGATCCCACATGAACTAAATAAGAAACTAAAACAAAAGTATTTGGAAGCTTGCTTGTTGCTTTCTCCTCACAAATCTGATCTCTTTTTGAATTGAATTGTTACTTGTGATGAGAAATGGATCGATTATGACAATCACAAATGTACAGTAAAGTTTTGGACAAGGATTAATTACTAAAACACACTCCAAAGTGTAATATTCATCAAAAGAAGCTGATGATGAGTGTTTGGTGGTCTGGCGGGGATATAGTCCATTATGATTTCATGAAATCTGGTTCATCAATCCCAGCAGAAATATACGACAACCAATGGATGAAATGATGCAAAAATTTAAAAACAACCTAGATGGTCAATAGATAGACTCTTATTGTATTGCCTGATAATGCTGGACCACACACTGCACAAATGACTGTAGCAAAACTACAGGAATTAGAGTTGGGACTTTATCATCTTCTATTCTCACCAGACCTAGCCTCCGTTGACTATCACATCTTCTGCAATTTGGACAACTTTTTAATGGAGAACAACTTAATTCCAACAATGCTGTAGTAAAACTGGCCTTCTAAGAATTCATTGAGTTGGTCAAACCAAGATTTTATCACTGGCTTGAACAACCTGCTGCATAAATGACAAAAGTGTATAGACAATATGGGTGCATACTTTGATAAATAAAATAATTCCTTATATTTGTAAGTTATCAATCAACTTAGCCTTTTTTTTCTACAAATTTCATCCTTGATGACTTCATAACTTTCACAATGGGAAATTAAATGTCTTGTGAATTTTATCTTATCTTTTAACAATTTATAATTTGCATCTAGGTTAAAGAAAAAGTAGTCATTTATTTACTGATCAATTTTATGAGCTTAATTATTTTATTACGTCATCATTTTTATATACAAAAAGGCAAATATTAATTGGATAAAATTTATTATAATTATTATTTTTTAACTTTTTATCTTTGGTTTGTTCTGAATTTATATATATTTACAGTTTTCAAAGAGTTCATTTTGTGCTATCAAAAAATTGAATGCATTAAATTCTTTGGTGAAAAATAACCTTTTTGATTATTTGAGTTTAACACAACATTAGGGAAGGGTATTAGTAATTAATTTTCAATTTTTAAACAATCACCCACAAAAGAAAGGCATAGTAAAGAATTGCAATATGAAATTTGAGACTTAAATTATTTATTTACTTTTATACTTGTAAATTATTACTTTTAATATTTTAAAAGTAATAATATACTTTTAATATATTATTACTTATTGATAGCCTTTTCTAATAATGTATTAAACTCAAATAATCCCAAATTTGTATTTTCTTCTATGTAATTTTTAAACTTTATTTAAAAAATTTAAATATTCTCTTATAAAATTTTCCAGCTTTGTAACTGTAACCTTTGTTACTGAAGCAATGGCAGCTGCAAATGCTATGGTTCATAGTCACACTGTTCGTCATTTAAAAGAAGTTATGAAAAAAGAAGATGGAAGTGAAGAGAGTAGTCAGCAACTTGTTGTAAGTTGAATTCATACAATTAAATATTTATACAAGGTGGTACGAGAACTGCGAAGTCAGGAAAATCATGAAATTTTATTGATCTGAAAAAGTCAGAGAAAATCGCAGATGAGAGCGTTTCGTACGATCAGCGATTTTGTAGTCAAATATAGATTGTTACTCATTTTAATTCATACACATCCAGTTTTTTTTTGTCTCGTTTACAATCTCATATTTAAACGTCTTTCAATAGTGTGTCTTTTAATTGTGCTCTGTTTGTACCCGGACTATTATTTGTACTTGTGCTATTTGCTTCAGCTGATTTGGAAAAGTAAGGATTTTAATGTTTTTAAATTTTATTAATAATTATTTAGTGTGTGTTAAGCCTAAATTATTTGATCAAGTATTCATTAGAATTTGCATTGAGCTTGAATGTTTGAACTTTAATTTGTTATTTGCATGTTTAATTATTTGAAAGTGTTGTTACTAATTCTGCTTTTCAATTAGGCTTCCAATTATATATGTACATAGAGGGGAAAAAACAATTGTTGTTTGCATTCTGTGATGTTTTGCCATTTTATTTTTTTTTTTTAATTATTTTTTTTATTTGCAGGTGTTTTAAAATAAATCCTTTAAAAAAGAAGTTAAAATCCCACTTAAAAATAACTTAAATAAAATAATTTATTTGTATTTATTTTAGTAAGATTTATTATCTTGTAATAATTCAGAGGGGGAGGAGGTTACTGTGATATACTGTTTTAATATATTTTTTTAGGATCTTCAAACTATTTTTTTTAAATTAAATTCATAAAAATATTTTTTTAATATTAAATAAAATGTAACAATAATTTTTAATGCTTGTATGTATATAATTTCATAAGAATAATTTTCAAATATTAAAAAAAATATAATAATTTTTAATACTGTATTTTTAATCTAGCCATCCTACAGGAACTGGGAAAAATCTTATACTATTCTTAATCTATTATACTATTCTTAATTATCGAAAAATTAGATTTGAAATTGTATTTATATTTTAGGAACATTTTATGACTGATGAAGTAATTGTGAATTCACTTGAAAATGAAAAAGTACCTTTGCTTTTAAGTAGTAAGTAATTTTCATTTTTTAAAAGGTACTATTAACTTTTTAAAACTTTTGTAAGGACAATATAAGGATAGTGATTCTAATCCAAGTACTGCAAAGCTTGTTTGATTGCTTTTTTTTTATTGCTTTTTAATTTGTAAATGACTGTAAAATATTTATTTCATAGCATATCTAAAAACTAAATATGGATTATCAGTATAAAGAATATTGGCTATTGTTGTGCTTATATGTTTTTTTTTTTAATCTTATAGTAATCTCAATATAAGTTTTAGTAAGACTGCATATTAAAAAAAGTTTATAAATAAAGATATATTATAATATAATTTTCATATAATTATAAAATAATATTTCATATTATTTTATAATTCAGTATTTTCAGTATAATTCAGTATTTTCTATTTTGTAGATTCTGTTGATACCATATCAGAAACATCAGCGGAATATTTTAATATAACTGAAAGAATAGAAATGGTAATGAATGTCCTGTAATTTGTTAAATACAGTATTAAATTACTATGAAAATTTTTTATTCAATTTTGTTCATAACTAAAATTTTAACATATTTCACCATAAAAAGTTTTCAAAATACACATAATTTTATTTCAATTTAAAATTCTGTTATTTTAAAATGATAATCTTTTGAAAACTTTTTTATTGCATATCATGTAATTATTTACATTAATTCATTATTTCAAATGAATGTTAAGTATTTTTAACAAAATAATTTTATTAATATTTTTTAAAATGTTGAACTTATTTATAATTTAATTTTAAAAAAATATATTTCTTAGATATTTTTAAAGAATTTATAAATTTAAGCTTCAATTACATGAAACTTATTACATTATGCATTACAATATAAGATTAATTAAAATTTTTGATTAAATTTGTTTCAGGGCAAAATGGCTCAACTATTTTTCAATCGTAGTAAGTGCATTTCTAATTATCTGTTTCGAGCAAGTTTTTTCACAACTTCAATTTATAAAATTAGATTTTAAAATAATTATATAATACTTTAATAATATTTTTTTACAATTAGTTGGTGTGAATGTCTTTTATATTTGTATTGCTGTTTACCTTTATGGAGATCTTGCAATATATGCTGCAGCAGTTTCCAAATCTCTGAGAGATGTATCATGGTAAGTTAAACAGACGAAGTAAATCAATTTTTATAAGCTTATCAATTTACATGTTGCGCTTCATTTTAAAAGTAATTTGAAATTATTTATTTCTTTGCTTTTTTTATTTAAAAATACCTTGAAAAAATATAAAAATTAACTTATATTAATTTTTATAGTTTTGATATTGTGGAATATCAAATATGAATAGTAGGTAAAAATCATTATCTTTTGGTGTGGTAATTCCCTTAATAATAAAATGTAAAAATGCTTCAGAATTGTTTTTCACAGTAAATATAAATAGTATTTTCCAGTAAATATGAAGTTATAAAAAGATTCTGAATAGAAAAACACAATGATGTACTCCGTTCTGCTCCTAAAATTTACTGCTCTAAATTACATGAACAGAAAGTTTGGCGTCTCAATTGTTCCTTTATAAATGAAAAAAGTATATATGATGTACTTTTAAATAATATGCAGAGTCAAAAATAACTTTTTTTTTATATTTAATACAGCAAGTTATTTATGTTTTTAAATTATCAAATTCTTATTTAGAAACTTAAAATTATAAAGTAATTTTGATTTACAGATCTATTTCAATATTTATTTTATACTAAGTCCTACCTTTTTAGTTGAGCAATTCTTATAATGTTTTCAATACTTACAAAACATTGAAAATTCTATTAATTTATTATTTGCATTATTATATTTTTAGCACAATATAATAATATAGATATTTAGATTAATTAACTTATTTTTTATGTTTATAAAATATTTAAAAATAGTTTTACATTTAAAAAAAATACTAAAAAAAACATGAATAAAAAGAAAATGAAAATTTTAATATTGTTTTTTTTTTGTTGTATTATTCCCAAAATGAAAAATCTGATGCAGGCAAAATTTTCACCCAGAAAGGTACCAAAATGTACACTAGATAGAAAATGAAATACTGTAAATAATGAAAGTTACAGGATTTTTTTTTCTTTTTTGGTTTTGAACTTTGGTAAATTTGTGAAGAAATGTATTTCAGAAACACACACCTCTCTCTCTGCAAATAATTAAAATTTTTGCATGTTACTTTTTATTCATCATGGTCACAAATTAATTATTTTTTGCTCTACCATTGTATTTTTAAAAATATATTATTCAAAATTAGTTAAAGTATGTTACTCAATTGCTCAAAATTAAAAATATAATTTTTATATAATTTTTAATTATATATATAATTTTTTGCTTAATTCACAGTTTTTTTAAGCCATTATTGAGATCTTTTCCATTTATTTTCTTTCCTAGTACATATAGACCTGCTGAATTATTCTGTAATGATACATTAAATTCTACTGTTCACTGCTGGGAATCTCATGAAATAACCAGAATGGATTCTTATAGAATGTTTGTAGTAAGTGAATTTATTAGTTCCATTTTTGGATTCCTGTCTATTTTGTGATAAACTTTAATTTAGTGAAAAATTTTTATTACCCAAAGTGATAATATTGTCACCTTTTGTATGGTTTCTTAGGTTTATATATCCCTTAATATTGGAAGACATTAGGATCCCTTAATTGTAAGGATCGTCTTGCTTTTCAGGATATTTGGCCATTTGATTTATATTTCTAAGTGTTCTGAACAAACAGATAAATGCAATTACTGTATATTATTGTCATAATTGCTTAATCCATACTTTGTAAATAGGTTAAATTTTAGACAATGATTTAAATTGAAATTAGAATGTGTTGCAATTTTAGACTAGCCTTTCTTTCAGTATTAATCTATATCTTTTAGTTAAAGTGTATAATTTATTCATTTATAAAGAACTTGATATTTCATGAAATAATAGATGTTTGATTAATGTTTGTGTAATAAAATGATTAATGATATAATGCACATATTACCTAGTTATTATATGAAATAACTGTTTTATAAATAAACTAATAATAGACAGTTAAATTGTAAATTAAAGTACAATTCAATAAAACAGAATTTCAGCATATATTATAAATAAAATTCTTTTATTTAATGCAACAAGAATTATTAAAATAATAATTAGCACTAATTGCATAGAATATTATTTTTAAAAACAACTACATTTTATTTTCACAAACATTTTTTGAATCTTTGTGCAGTAAGTACTAACTTCAAACCATCTAACAAACCTACGCAATTTCTATATTTCTTCAGTAGTAATTAAATTTTGATCAAGAATATGGCTGTTTTCTGTGGTTGTTTATTGTTTCAAATAGAAAAATCTTCATTTTTCTTCACTCATAACAACAGCAAAACATCTTTTCTTTTGTCAACTTCAGGTGCTATGACATGATTTGAAACCCTGCAAAACCTTCTGAATGAGATTTAAACATTGTTTTCATCTTTTTAGTTTTGAGAGTCTAGATTCTTCTCTTTCCCTCTGGACATTCAGTTTGTTGTTTCTATAGCATGATATCTCAACAGGTTGCTTGAATTCCCCCCTTTTCATTGCACTCTTCTGAACATATGACACATACTTTAATACTAGAATTATATAGTCTTGTCTTTCCAGCTGACACCTCATTATAGGTTGAAATGAAGTAATTTTTTTGGTCAAAGCATCTTGTAATTGTTCTTTACCTTCCAATTAATGAAATGCTTCTTGTATGAGGGATTTTGACAATGTCATTCTAGGTGCACAACTAAAAGTCATGTAGGTAGATCTAATATACCAGAAGAAAAACTCTTTCATGATAGCCTGTTTCTCCAAGAAGTTGATTGTCTTGCATCTGTGTCATCCATATGTTTATATCCCAATTAGCTTTCACAACACTGCCTTGGCATTTACTGTTTTGGTTTGCTATGTATGATCATAAGCTTTGAACAGGTTATTTTTAAGTCATCAGTAAGTCTATTACTAAATTTTCTTCTGTTGTTGAATTGTACTATGGGTGAGGCACCAAACAATAGGAGCATATCCAGAAATTGATGTAATAATACCTTATATAATATAAATAACTGATTTGCCAGTTATTTACGTATACCCTAATAATAATAATATAATAAGTTAACTATATATATCTATAACTTATACCCTCTTTGTTTGAAGATGCTTTAAAATAAAGAATTCTGTTAAAGTAGTTTGATAAAATAAAACAATAGTAATTTTAAATCTATAAGTTGTGATTAAAATATAGTTTGATCTGAGATCTTAAAATACAACAAATGTTTTCGTCCTCATTAATATTTTGTTGAAAAGGCTCACTAAAACTAAAGAAATTTTTATTTTGTATAATACTTATTAAAACTCTACATCTACTTTTACATTGGTTATTGAGATCATTAATTTCTGTACTCCTAAACTTCAGGAGCGCTGTAATGCTGAAGTAGCCAATAATTATGTAACACTTTCTTATCTGATTTATTTCTTTATGGTATTAAATGTACTAACTTTTTATGGGTAGGCAAAGGACAGTTCTCTTTCTTATGATTAGTTAGTAAAGATACAAATATTTCTTTTAAATCTTTTTGACTACCCCATTTACAATTATAAAATTAGTTTGATTGAACTCAATATTTTAAATATTTAGTACTTTAACACAATCTGTGACACATAGAATCGGCGGAAGATCACAATAATCAACATGTGAAGGCGCAGAATGATGGTTATATACTAAATGGAATGAACTTTTCATACCTACATGAATTGGTAATGTAATCAAAGTACATTAGGTACACAGGAGGAATCATGCTTCTTCTTATCCACTACATAATTCTGCTGTCTAAATTATATTTTTTATGCCTTATTTTATATAAAATAACTTTTTAAACCATGGATAAGTTTATTTTATGCTTTAACTGATTTACTCTGTTATTTCTTAAAATAGATATTTCATAAAATAACAGATTTAATATTTTATTGGTAAAACACATAATAAATTTAAATCACGAAGTTGATATTTAAAAATATAACAATCATTCTTACACTAACAGATATATAGATACAAATATACATAAGTGTATACTTTAATATATATATATATATATATATACACACACACATATATATATATACACACACATATAAGTATGTAATATTATATAAGAATATACTTATATAAAGTATAAATAATGATCAGTTTTAGAAATTAAATATCATATGATAAATATATACTTGATTTAGTATTTTCAATTAGTATAGGTGAATTAATAAATATCCTGTATATTTATTAGTCTTTTAAACTATTATTTAAGCTAGGAACTGTTAAATTAGACTAAAGTTAGTCTGTTAAAATATTTTTTAAATATATATATATACACTGTCCAGTCACATTAATGTGACCACCACCTACTTTTGATGCCAATGTGAAATAACCTACCACAAAAGGCAGGTGGCAGCGCAGTGGAGTGTATATAAAGAATTCCACTTAATACCACACTCCACTTAAAGCCAGAATATACAAGAGTGTATATTCTAGCTTTTGACAGGTGGTCACGTTAATGTGACTGGACTGTGTATACATAAAATTCTTAAAGAAAATTAATTAAGTACTAAGTTTTGGTTGCGTATCATTTTATTGATTTTAGTGTGTCCCCTTTTCATTGACAAATTATTGTGGTGTACCATATTAGTTCTAGTAATTATGTTAAAAATCATTTATTTGTAATAAAAGACAACAATAACTACATTATCTTATTAAATTTAGGTGTGGTACATGTTGATTGCGTGCAACGTGCAACACATGTACAAATATTGTTTTAAGAACTTGCAACACTGAATTAATAAACAACACAGGTGCACGTGTTTAAATAACATGTATTTTTTTCGAATTAAATTTTTCTGACTAATCTTTAATTTAACTATGAATTGTTTTTATTTTATTAGTTATTGATGATTACATAATAATGTCTTATACCCATGTAATTTATTAATTGATTAATAAAATTATATGGGTAATAGCCCCATTAATTTTAATTAATTACAAGGGGTATTACCCCCATGGGTAATACCCCTATAATTAACTTATTTAATATTTTCTATTAAATAATAAGTGTAATTATAAAATTTTTGCTGTTTTCAGAATGGGAAAAGTTTTAGATCTGCCACCTCAGAAAATTGGAGAAATATCTGGTTTGCTTAAGACAAAAAATAGGTTGTCACAGTATGAAATAGCTAGTATTGTAGGAGTGTCAAGAAGTTTGATAAAAACACATTAAAGAAAATGGAATATGGAGACCATTTACAATGCAAACATAAAAAAAAAATGTGGGAGAAAACTCATACGAACCCCATGAATAATTCTTGATGAAAAATGCCCCATGAAAAATGCTTGATGCTTGCCTAGAAATTGAAAATTGTTTAAGCGCATGCTAACTAAACATATCAAAGAGGTATGCAAGTTACACAATGTGCCTTGCCGTGACGACTTGCAGAATTTGGTTAGGTGGCAAGAAACCCATATCACAAGCCAAAGTTTACTCAGGCAGTGATTAAAAAATTGGTTAGAATGGGCTTGAAAGTACAATAACTTTTCTGTTTTTTTTTTCAAAACTTTCTTCAGATTGTTCAAGGTACTATACCAGTACCTCTAAAATTTATCACAGACCACATCATAATATATGTGGCATGCTTAACTGTCGGAACAATACAGTCAGGATGATATTCTTGTCCAGGCTTTCTTCTTCTTTAATTTATCAGTCATCATTTAAAAAATTGGCTTATGTGAAAAACAAACCTGCAGAAAAATAACTCAATGAAAAAAATCCTTTATAAATTAAGGAAATATTTGAAAAGGGTCCTTTATGACTTATGTACATAAATTTGCATGACAATCATAGAAAGTTATAATTATCACAATTCATATTTACTCTTTTCCAATCTACTACTAAAAAGTTTTTGTACTTTTACATCCATTCCAACTGTTTTTCAGTGCATGATTAAGCTTCAGCTGGCAGTAGGGTTTTCTTGCAATTAAATCAAATTCTGCAAGTTATCATTGCTCTGTACACTGTACAACTTGAATGCCTCTCTATTTTATATGTTTAGTTAATATATTTAGATATTTTTCGGTTTCTAGATGTGTATCGCAGATTTTTTTGTTTGTTTGTGGGGTTGTTATGAATATTCTACTGTAATTTCCCTTATATTTGCTTTGTAAACTGTCTCCATATATTTTCTTTTTAATGTTTTTACAGAACTTCTTGACACTCCTACAATGCTAGCTATTTCATACTGTGACCTATTTGTTTTAAGAAAGCCAGATATTTCTCCAATTTTCTTTGGTGGCAGATCTGAAACTTTTACCATTCTGAAAACAGTAAAAATTTTATACTTAAACATGATATTATTTAATATGAAATATTAATCAATGTATATAACACATTATTATGTAATCATCAATAACTAATAAAATAAAAACAATTCATACCTGAATTATAAAGATTAGTCAGAAAAGGCTTAAAAAAAGTTATTTATGCCCATGTACACATTATTTATTGATTCAGTGTTGCCAATTCTTAAAGAAATATTTATACAGATGTTATCAGCACAAACCACATCTAAATTTAATGATAAGATGTAGCTATTTTCTTTAGTCTAGTTATTTGAAGTGATTTTTAATACAGTTACTGGTATGGATGTAATACCATGGCACATCACTGTACATTAATATTATTACCAGGCAATATTTAAAAAAATTTGCATTTTAACATCTATTGTTCATTTTTTCAGGCAGTGTTTTCACTGTTTTTAGGACCATTCACATTTTTCAATGTGCAGAAGACAAAATATTTACAAATATTTACTACTATTATGAGGTGGTTAGGTAAGGAAAATCATTATGAATTTTCTGTAAAACAGTTAATAAAGACTAAAATACATTTTGGATTTTAATTTTAAAATTCTTTGTTTTAAAGATATAGTTTATTATATAAAATAATTTTTTAAACTGAACATTATCTGTCATCCATTGCCATTGTTTTTCTTAGCCGACCAGTAATTTTTAAAATTGTATCTTGATTTGAAAGGTTTTCTGAACTCATGCAGCAACACTTTTGTCAATCCAAAATTCTTGGATTACACACACACATATGTTTCTCATCAGTCTTGCCAATCATTCTATCATGTGTAAAATCATTTAGATGGTTTCTAACCATATTGCATGTATGAATTAGCAGAAATTGTCTTAAATAATGCATTAATTCTTTTTATAGTAATCTTGCACTGTGTTTACTTAAAACATGTATTTTGCATGCCCTCATATCACCTGCAACATGTTGTTCTTAATATTTGCATGTGAATCACCTTTCAATTGAATTGGATTTCCAACGTCCTGATCGTAACAACTCCTTTATTTCAATATCTTTGTTGTCTTTTTAAAAATTAAATTATTACTCAATTTTTGTTTGTCATTGTATGGCTGCTGTAAATATTCTGATAACACAAAAAATCATTCTAAACTGGCATCCAATAATAAAATATAATAACTCTCTGTATATATTATTTTTGGTTGACAGTATCAAAGAACTAATGCTATACAATCAAGAATATAAACTAAATATTTGGATATTTCTGTAACAGCAAAATTGAAAAAAGATATCATAAAAATAATTTTGAACCAAAAAAAAAAACTTTATTATTAAGAAATATTATATTAATACGATCTTTTTATCTTTTGATTCATTTTTAAAAAAATAATTGCAGCAATTGTAGAATTAAAAGTGCTTAATTTGAATTTTTAAATATGCATTAAATAAATAATGAAAAATTAACAGAAGAATTTTTGTCTTTTAATTAAAATTAATTTAAAGTCTACATAATGCTTTTAATGTGTTACTTGATGCAAATGGATAATTAAATTATATTGAATTATTCCATTAGTTTAATGTCTTCATTTATATATTAGTTGTTTCAAAAAGTTTATTTGTTATTAAATTTATAATTTAAATTTATTGACTGTATATAAATTTTAATAATCTCCAAATAATTTAGATGCAGCTTTAATATTTTTTGAAATAAGATAATTTCAGATTTATTATATAAATTTTCAAATTTTTATTCACTGTAATTTCCCTAATGTTTCCTTTTTTTCTCCCTCAGCTTTTTCAATAATGATTATTCTTGCCTCAATTGCTTTGGCTCAAGGTAAAGGCAAAGGTCATCCAAGTGCTGTGAACTTTTATGGTATTCCAAATCTATTTGGGGTTTGTGTGTATTCTTTCATGTGCCACCATTCCCTTCCTTCTCTTGTGACTCCAATTAAAAACAAGAAAAATCTTTTACAATTGTTTCTAGCAGATTATATATTAATCTTAGTTTTTTATGTGCTGTTATCATTTACCGGTATTTTTACTTTTGATCATCCAAATTCTTTATACACACTAAATTTTGAGCCACAGAACTGCAATTCATCATCATCAACAGAAAGCATCATTCCTGAAAAGTTTGCCTTTCTTCGATACTTTTTAGCATTGTTTCCTGTGTTTACATTAAGTACCAATTTCCCAATTATAGCTATTACTTTACGGAATAATTTAAAATCTGTATTTCTGAAGGATAATAAGAAATATTCTTTTTTTGTGGAAAGTATTCTTTTTCCACTATTAGCTGTGATACCCCCAGTAATCATTGCTTTAATAACTGAAGACTTGACTACTTTAGTAGGAATTACGGGTTCATATGCTGGAGCAGCCATACAGTATGTGGTTCCTGCATTGTTAGTCTATTTTTCTAGGGTACATGTTTTGAACACTTTAGGTCTTGGAGTAAGAAATAAGCATTCTTCACCTTTTAGAAGTACAGCTTGGATTTTATTTGTGCTGATTTGGGCCGCACTTTGTATATGTTTTGTTACTGTTAATTATTTTCTTCCTAAACCTAAATCTTAAACTATGAGCTCAATTTTTCTATTTATGTAAAATATTTTATATTTTACATTTATAAGATATTGTATAAATAGGGGGACCATGTGTATAATCTTGAATGGAATAATATCATTTTTTCCTGCATATTTATTGATGTTTTTGTTTTTTAAAAACAAAAATAAATATAGATAAATCAAAATTAATGTTTAAAATCTGAAGTTTGTATTGTTAATGTGTTAGCATGTTATATATTTATGTATAATATCACAATTTATTTATTAATTGCCATAATCTTAAAAAATTTATGATATGATAACTCTAATTTGCTGTTGCCTCATCAAAAAATATTTATAATACAACTATAGTAGAATATATTTTACTTGAGATCTATCTGAATAATTATCGGAACTTAGGAGTTACAATAATTTTAATTTTTGTGTAGTTTTAAAAAAATGCACCTATAATTTCACCCCATTTTTATCTTATTAAAATAGCTTATCAAGGTCAACCTATTTATACATAAAATCTTAATTTTTTAAAGTAATTTTAAATGTCATAGTGTTACATGTCCAAGCCATTAAAAATAGCACTGATTTTAAAAAAGAAAAGGATTTTATAGTTAACTGTTGTAGTAACATGAGTAGAGGATTTTAGTAAAGCTCTGTGATGCTCTAATGATCTCTCTATTTTATAAAATAACTGATATATATGTTTAGGTAGCTATAAACTATTAAATGGAATCTTATGTATAAATTCTATGACATATTTGTAACAATTCATCGTGAAACTAATATTTATTATTATTTTGTTCTGATTTTATTAAAGCATATCAAATGTACAGTTTAATATTTACAGTGTCTACTTGCTATGAATACTGTTATAAATGAAAAAGCAATATTTGATAGTTTACTTATCATTGTACAGTGGTACCTCGACATTTAATTCGTTCCGCAACCTTGCTCGTATCTTGAATTACTCGTATCTCGAAGCAAATTTCCCCATACAAAACAATTGAACTACCATTAATCCATTCCAACCTCCAAAATGTCACCCCAGTTATTTTTGTTACGTGGTTTTGAATAATAAAAACGTATTTATAAATATCAAATATTTATTGCACAAAAACAAAAAAAAAAAAAAAGAATGTAAAGAAATAAATTAGATATCCTCACTGGTCTTTGCCTTTTCGCTAAATTTTTCTCGCTTTCACCTGTAGGCCGTTTAGAAAAACATGTCCAAGGAGGTTTGTTTCTTCCTCCCTCTCAGAATGTTCCGGAAATGAGTTAGGCAAGTGTCATTAAAAAGGTCAGATGCATGACCTGTTGCAACTTTTTCTGGGTGTTTTTTTTCCACGAATTGTGAAACACTCTCCCACATTCCTAAGATCTCCTTTATCACACTTGTAGAAATAACCTCCTCCTCTGACTCCTCAAAACCAATTTCTTGCATAACCTCAGTATTTTTCCGATCCATGGTTATAAAAATAAGCGAACTACAACTGTAAATGTAAACGCAACACAAAACGCGAACACAACTTATCACAGCGGAAGCACGCTGCTAACTGATCGTGATGGCGCGACTGCGTGTTACTAACGAACCGAACCGGACTCGTATCTCGAATTTCGCTCGTAACTAAAAGCAAAAAATCACTTGCTCGTATCTCGAAAAACTCGTATGTTGGGGCACTTGTATGTCGAGGTACCACTGTATTTTCAAAAAGTAAATCATCAAATTTAATAAATATATTTCATAATTTTTTTTTTCTTTTTCTATTATATGAAAACCTTATTGTAATCATATGTTAGTTACTGATTCATTATCAGTACATTAAGCTGTTCTAAAAATATTAACTTAAAAATGAGAAAGATGCAAATGAAACATTTCTCATGAGACATTAAAATATAGTTTTGATAAAAAAAAAAAAATTGCATTTAACATAGCATCTCTCATTTTATTACAAATTTGCTTCCAAAAAGCATATGATGCTTATATTTCAGCATATACAGTTTTTAATACAAACTTTTTGATGTTTATTTAAAAAAGTTATTAAATTTATTATAATTTTAAGAAGAATGTTAAATCATCATATTAAACAGTTGTTATTATAGTTAAGGATTATTATTTCATTTAAAAAATATTAGGTAAAGCTTAGTTATTTATGCTTATTTGAAAAATATGGAATAACATTATACTAACTTTTAAAAAACTTTTATTTCTATGTAAGTGTTATATATTTATGCATATCATGAATAAATACTTGCTCCTTATACTTGTATGACTTTTCCTGTGATAAGATTATGTCTTTTTGTATTGCAGAAATATCATCTGAATATTGTACTTTGGTTTTAAGAGTTAAAACATTATTCTTTAACATAAGAAATCAAGTGTTTTTGCAGTAAAATATGTTAATCTCATTACATTTATTTTAATTTCATATCATTTTTTTAAGTTTAAATCACTAAGAACTTTAATGATTGTATAAGTATAATCATCAAAGTTAATACTCCATTTATCAAGTTAATATTTTTCAGTTACCAAAAGCTTTTGTATTTATGGCCAGTATACCAATATAAATAATTTTTTAATAAATTTCATTGTGATAAATTATTAAACTTTTTTTTTTGTTATTGTCTAATATAAAAAAAATCTAATGATGCATTGTATGTATATTTTTAGTTATAAATTATTTTGTTATTTGTTTGTGGAGAAAGAAATATTTTATCAATTAGATGCATAATTTTAGTTTCATGGCTTGTATTAAACAAATGTTTGAATATGAATCTATTTCATATATATATTTGTAAACAAATAAATAATTTAAAAAAAAATCTTTTATTGAAATTTTGCATATTGATTCAATTTAATATGTATTTCTAACTTAGTTTTTTAAAATTTTGAAATAGGATCAAATTTTCTTTGAACAGTATAAACTATATGAACTGTGTTTGTAGTATAAATGTTATTTGATTTGTTAAGTTTTCTTATCTATGAGTTTCTGTTTTGTCTAGTACATACTTTTAATGAGCTTATAGTGAAATAAAAATTTTTGTTCTGTCTTTAGTAAAGTAGATAGAAAGATGTGAAATAGATTTATGAATTATTATTGTGTAATCCTTATAATGTTAAAAAAGAAAACTATTTATACCTATAAATACTGTGCTTTTGTTTATAAAATGCCAAAATATATTATATGTATATAAAGTTAATTACTTTTTTTTTGTAAACATTTCCTGTATGAATTTGAAGGTGCACACTGAAGAATTTTATTTTGATTTATTTATCTGAGAATTATATTTATTCTTCTTTAATGTATATGCATTGATTTCTGATGCCAATATCTTATTTTTATTTCCTTGGTGATGTTTTGAGAAGCTTTAGAAAATATGAATATTTGCTTTTTGATGTTTTAATTGCAAATAATTTTACATTAAATGTTATTTATTGCTATCGACATTGTAAGTTTTGTGTTTAAACAAATCTTTTAAAGATTATTTTATTATTTAAAAAAAATTTTCCTTGTCTTGATTTAAAAAAATTATAAACTTATAATTCTAAATCAAGAGATTAAAAGTATTTAAAAAATTTAATTCTAATTTTCTAAATCTTTCTAATCTAACTAATTTTCTTTATCGTTTGTCACATAATTTTCTCCGGTGGCTCAGTTGATAATTTTTGTTAATTTATGTATGATATTATTTGAGACAGGGTGGCGACAGAACCTGGAAGTCAAGGAATTTTATCGATCTGGAAAAGTCAGGGAAATTTATGAAAATATATAAAAATCAGGGAAAATTGCTTATGAAAACATTTTGCACCAAGCATGTTTGACAACTTGGATCTTAACTCATTTTACAACGACCTTACTTTTGGGTGTTTTTGTTATGATGGCTGTCCAGTTTATGATTTCTCATTTTTAAAGGTGTCTTTCAGTAGTGTGTGTGTGTTTGCTTTTACTTATGCTCTGCTTATACTTGTACTATTATTTGTGCTCATGCTATTTGCTTAAGTCAATTTAAAGTAAGGATTTTAATGTAAAGGATTTTATTATTAATTATTTATTGCGTATTAAGCTTAAATTCATTCCTTAAGCCTAATTTCACAATCCTTTATCATCTTCATTAATTAGTTGTTGTTATTTATGTATTTTATTACTGAAAATTAAGTCTAATAAATTATTATTTATTTATTTTAAATGCATTTTAAATCATTTAATCAAATATGATTTAGCTTATGTGTTGAATACATACTTTAATTTTGTGTGTGTGTGTGTGTTTTTAATTACTAGAAAGTGTTAAATTACTAATTCTGCTCTTAAATTAGGCTTTCATTATATTTGTACATAGAGAAAAAAAAATTCATTGGTACAGTATCGCTTTTAAAAAACACATTAAGGGAGAATTATCATTTTCCATTTCGTTACATCTTGATATTTCTTTTTGCTTGTTTCTTAAAAAAGAAGACAATTGTTGAAATAAATTATAATACCTTTTAATAATCTTAATAAAAATAGTTTAAATAAAATAATTGATCTGTATTATAGTAAGTGTGGTTATCTTGCAATAATTTGGAGGATTATTGTAGTATACTGTGTTAATAAGATTTTAGGTTGTTCATTCTATTTTTTTTAAATTAAATTTCATAAAATATACTATTTTTTCATATTAAATAACTGGTAAAAGTGTAATGTATATACCATATATTGTACACAAACAGAGATTCTAAGTAGGGAAAATGGCAGGAAACCTAATATAATTAATAGCCATAAGTCATGGAAATGTTGTTTTTATTTTCTTGGAGTTGCTTCGCCCTGTCAGTCTACTGTCATTTTATGCACACTCTGGGCTAATTTGACTGGGTCTACAGTTTAACATGGATTCCGAACCACTCACAAGCATCCATGCCACCGTCAGGTTTTCGAACCTGAAGCCTTTGGTACCATGGAAATGTTGCAAGTTTAATCGGGGAGTCTTTTCTGTAGCCGCCCTGTAAGGTGTTTGATAGATAATATAAAATAATAATGTTAAAGGAAAAATTATGATTAATTACACATTCAATATTAAAATTTAAAATTTTTAAAGATTTATACAAATTTTTAATTTCAAAAATATTCATGGATTAGAGTGGTTGCAATTTTTGACAATGAATGCACAGAATACATTAAGATTAGTATGACATGTAGTTGTCATAATTGCTGCTATACGGCTGAACATGTGGAATAGAATAAACTGTCAGCTTAAATATGCAATCTGTGCTTGTTAGAGTTAATATATTGCAGTCGGTGGTTGAATTTGTCACATCAATTTCTATACAATTATTGAATTACAGGGGTAGATGTACTGTCTATCTTAAAATGACAAATTTTTTTTTTCTGTATTGTATCATGGAGATGTTTATCAGATATGAAATTACATAGCTTTGTGAGTTTTTTGTAATTTGATACTGTCTAGTTTTAATTTGAAATGTATTCAATTAGAGCTAATAATTAATGGCATATGTTAAATTACATATATTGGGTCTTTATGAGAATATTTATTCTATGGCAAGGTTGCATTATACAACCTTTACTTTCCATGATCCACTACAAATGAACATGGCCATCATATTATATACAAAAGTGTAAATTTTTTAAAAGACAGCATTAAGTTATTCTTGTCTTCATATGTATTGTTTAGTACACCATGGATAGTCTTCAGTTTCTATGTAGTACAATTTAAAAATAGCCAACACAATTAATGCCATGCCAGCAGTTATGCTAAGGATGTTGGACTACATATGTTGTTGTTTTTTGCTGTGTCTGAAATCCTTATATTGTTGATGTGGCTCTGTGATCTGTGTAAGATCCCATCTGTGTTTGGAGGTTATTATCACCCTCTCCATCATATGGAAGCTATATTCTTCCGTCCATTTCTCCTGTATATTTTAAATCCATGACATTGGATAATCTAATGCCATAAAAAATAGTATATCCAATAAGATGGATAATCCAACATCGAAATTGAATGGTCAGAGAAAAACAATTTTTTCCTGATTAAATTCTGATATTGATTTGTGTCATATAACTCTAATGCATACTAATAAGGTGAATGCATACTAAGATTTTCCATGCATGTAAGCATTTTAATGTAGAAAACTAGCTGTTAATATTGTTACTAATTGAGAACACTGAAACATGGGCTGTGTTTATGTACTACATGCTAGTCATTTATATGCCCAATCACACATGTTGAAAAATATAAATTTCATGTTAGTTTGATTCTTTATTCATAATATTGCAATTTTATGTCCATCAAAATCAATGCAAATGAAAAATAAAAGTTTTAAAATAAGTCAAGTGAAAACAGTTTCTGCTTAACTAAATTTTCATAGTAATTTTAAAGACATTGAGTCCTATGGATTCTACATCTGAAGACATTTGATCATATTTGTGAATTGTCATAAATTATGGAAAGAATAGTTTACTGGAAAATTGTACATCTATATTTATTGATTTAAGATATTAATTGATGTTAGGTTTCTTATATGTAGTTTATATTTGGTTTTAATTTGTTAACAATATGGATGAAATATACTATTTCTTGTATATCAATAATTTGCACTTATCAATATGCATGAGAAAACAACATTTTCCAAGAAAGGCCTATCATAAGACAGGTTTTACAATAAAACTGAACTTTAATGTTACTTTCTGTGAATTTTTTATTTTTCATTACAATTTTATTCTTTGATAATATGAAAGAATGAATCATATAAGGGTTCCTTCATGTATATATAAAAATTATGAGATGATATAAACTTTCTGAAAGGTTCACAATCATAATGCGAATGTATTTATATACGTATGCTGTGTGAATTGTCCACATAAAATACTATTTTTATATCAATATTATTATTATTCTTGTGTAGTAATTCCTGTTATGTTGTTTATGAAATAAACATTTTTAAATGTATTGTCATTCTTTTATATCAAAGAGGCTATTTACTTTATTTCAAGTGCAATATTTGTATAATTGATTACATGAATGAATTTTTAAACCCATTTTTACTTTACGTGTCAAAATTTATTTCCCTCTAAATTGCAAAAACAGTTAAATTTAATATAATTTAAAATTATAGAAATTTGGTAAGTTGATAAAACACATTAGATGCGTGTATGAAGCTGTTTTTGTGGCAAAAAATATGTCATGATTTGAATACAATAATCTCTCATTTATATGTTAGCACAATGACAAGCAAAGCAATTAAAAGATACATAATTGACGCTTTTTGAAACCAAACCAGTTTTGAAAATAGATACTGCTTAAATTTTGTTGGATTTACTAAACAAATAAAAAAAGAACATTATGAAGAAATATTTATGGTTTTCTGTACATGCATGTTAAGAAAAAAAAGTTTTTTTCTTCTTCAGATAGACGAATTTCGTTAATTTTTTTATCCATATAAAAATGAATATGCATATGTTCCAGCATAACTTAAAAATTATAAGATGATTTTTTTTTCCAAAATTTATTATTCGTTTCAAAGATCCGTATCCAAAAAAATTAGGAGAAAAAATGTATTAATTAAATAAAAACCTTGTTTTTATGTCATCAAATTTTTCACGGCACCAAATGGTGTGCGATGAAATTCGAAAAAATTTAGCACTTTTAAACAAACATGTATAAATGATTTTAAAAAAAAGAATATTATTTCGTATATTTTTTTTTAATTCAAAATTAAAAGTAATGTATTACTTCTGAGATGCATAAGATTAAAATTGCTTAAGTTACTACACTAACGAGGTGCAATATGAATGAGATTTTACAGTAAGTGATTTCAATGTAAACTACCACAACATAACAAAATTTAATAACTCTAGAACTTTATAAAGAAATAATTGCTCAACTACTACAAGAAGCACTACCGAATTCATGAAGTCTAAAATTCGATTAAAGTTTTACTTGATGGTTAAAATTAAGTTTTATTAACATAAACTAATCTTTAGACACTATATTGAGGACATTGAAACAATCTGTTTATACTTTGAAAGCCAGACAATTCAAAAGGAACTACAGAGCACCTGACTAGATCAATCGTTGTATTTAGCAACACATATTTCATGTCAGTTTTAAAACACATGAATAAAATTACGACAAAATCAGCTTTTGTTTTAAATGAAAGTTTCTCATGTTGCGCGAGGAGAGTAATCTGTTTTAATTAACTTATTCTCTTATTTATTTTTCAATTCCTTCTATTAGTTCACACTCTCCCTATATCTATCTTGTTCAAATTTTCAATCGTTAATAAACTACTTTTTATTCCTCCACTCAAGTTCAAATATCATTTTTTTTTTTAACTTGCAGTGAATGACACTTGATGTTAATACAGTTTTTTCAAATATTAATTCAGTAATTAAATTTAATTAACTAATCTTAGATTTTTTTTTAGATTTAAGTTGCATATATCAATAGATGGCGCCAGTTAAATTAAAAAAAAATTAATGAAAATTATTTATAAAGGACTTTTTGCAATATCGTGAAAAAAAAAGTAGGAATTGACTTAAATTTTTTTTATTTTTTATATTACTTGTTTATTTTAAAGCCTCACTTCTTTTGAGACGCTATAAACCTCTAACAAGACATCATATACATGATTATAAAAATTATAGCTTTATATATATATAGTTTTTCTGTATATGGGTTTGTCATCGAAGTCTGAAACGAGAACCACTGACAAATATCCATGCCACCGCCAGTATTCGAATCTGAAGCCTGTAGTACCAAAGGCCAGAGCGCTAGCCCATTGGCCATCAGGTCGCCCTACGATGATGAGTTTGGTTTGTCGCTCTACGGTCATTTTGTGCACCCTAGGGCTAAACAGACCGGGACCTACAGTTTAAAGTGGATTCCGAATAACTAGCAAACATCCATGTCACCGCCAGGATTCGAACTTAAAGACTGTGATACCAAGCGCTAGTTCATAGGCATCAGGCCGGTGTTTTATGCAGAAGAAATGTTATCAAAATATTTTCTATCGGGACAATTGGAGCTATTTTTGTGTAAACCGATAGATTTTATTTAATTGCATAATTTGAGAAAGTAATGGGTAAAAATGTTTTAAAATTTAAGTAAAAATGTTATTTTTTTCCGTGTAAAACTAATATTTTATTTTACTAACTTTTTTAAATATTCTTTTTTTAAATCCGAATTTTTTATTATTTTTCCATAGAAACTATAAAGAATTCTTTGTAGTTGACATCTCTGTATATATATAGATTCGATTGGTTTGTCGCTCTACGGTCATCTTGTGCACACGAGGGCTAAATAGACAGGGACCTAAAAGTTAACGTGGATTCCGAACCACTCACAAACATCCATGCCATCGCCAGGATTCGAACCTGAAATCTGTATATAAAGAAGAACTATCAAAGATCCCATATTTTTAGAATGATCGGAATTCTTCTTAATAAATAAGGATAGTTTTTCGATTATTTTTAGTTTCTTACAAAATAAGACAGAAATTATTGTGTTGATCTTTATAAGAATAACATGTAATAGGTCATAATAATTTTGCTTTTAGTGTGCAAAATTTGCGCACATGCCAAGCTTTCTTAAATAGTTAAATGTTATGCAATTAAGAACGAAGTCGAGATTCTTTCACGACTTCATTAGCGCGGTCTTACTCATCGGTATTGTTCGGAAGACTAGATGGGGAGAACTGAAAACAAAAGCTGAAATGAAACTAGTCTCATAAAAAAACTATAAAAAATATCACCCGCCTTCATGCAGCTGGTTTTATTTCAAATATTTTTTCACTTTTTTTTTTTATCGAGTCAGCTGTATTCAGCTTACTTACTTTTGATTGATCTATCTCTAAAACCAACTAAATTGTGGAAATTTAATTTTCATATTCATTTTTTCTAGAGGGATGATTTGGTTTGTCGCTCTACTGTCATTTTGTGCACACTTTAGGCTAATTAGGCACACTTTAGGCTCCGAACTACACCGCCACGATTCGGGTCTGAAGCCTGCGGTACCAAGGGCCAGAACGCTAGTCAATTGGCCCTCAGGCTGCCACAATGAAGAAGAACCTTATTTAAGAACAAATTAATAATTTATTCGCAAATTTCGAAATATTTATGATTACTGGATTTAGTAACGGAAATATACTAATTATATAAATAATCACTAGATAAAGAGAATTGAATATTTTAAACAAACGATTTTATTTAATATACCTAACTGTGTTTGAAACAATATTTCTTAATTACTGTTGAAAATTAATATGAAGCAGATAAATTTAATACGAGTATAAATATTTATAGAAAAGTTATACTCCTATAATAATATATATCGTCAAATATATATAAATATTTATAAATTTAATACGAGTATAAATATGGTATTTTTTATTCTCAATAAATTTTACAAAATATTTGTAAAATTTATTTAAAATAAAAAAATACTTCTTAATTTTTTTTTTTTAAATTTGAGCAATATTAGATCTAATAAACCATATTGTATTCAGTGGAATAACTTAATTTTTTTCATGTCGAAATCTTTAATTATTTTTCCTTTTTTTTTTTTTTTTTTTCTTAGAATTTTAACGAGAATCTCAAATATCGAAAACTTTTGTGAGGAACGAATTGAAATTGAATAGAACGTTATGAATTTATCATTGGATCATATTGAAAATTGTATTGTAAAATAAAACGAATAACAACATTTATATCGGGTTTGGTTTATTGCTCTACGGTTTTTTGCACACTTCAGGCTAATTAGATCGGGACCTATCAGTTTAACGTGGATTCCGGACCACTCACAAACATCCATGCCACCGTCAGGATTCCCTCCTGAAGCTTGTGGTACCAAAGGCCAGATCGCTAGCCAATTAGTCATCAGGGCACTCATTTATATGGGGAAGAACAGGAAGAATAAAGCTCTTCACTAATTTCGCGAACCACTGTTTTCGGTGGTTAAAAGTATTGGAGATAATTTTGAATTATTTTCCGGTAGTACTGAAGGAATCTAAGTTAAATTAAGCCTATCAAACTCGTGTTTCTGGTCACTGTTACAAAATTTTCCGACTTTGGAGAAATCGATACCTTTCGTAAAATATGGGTCATTCGGTTTTTAAGGTATGCCTCCTTTAGTGAGCATTAGTAATATTGTCTAAATATTGTTAGACTCTGCCTTTTTCATTGGAAGAAACCAATTTTTGCTTCAATTTAACCATTTTCAATTGTTGTTTTTCATATGATTCTGAAGCGCATACTATACATCAAAATAGTTTAAGCCAATTTTTTTTCAGCTTAAGTAATGGTATGATAGGTAGGTGCTCATATATCGAGAAAGTTTTATTTATAATCTTATAATCACCCTGTATATATATATATATATATACACATACAGTAGAACCTCTTTAAGTCGAAAACCTCCCCAACTCGAAAAAAATTTTTGTTCCCTTCCCTTCAAGCCCCAAAATCTCCATTACTGGAAATTTCAACCCTCTAAAAGTCGAAATGATTAGTCAATCCCCACAAGCCATTTTGCTAAATATTTTCCCTCCGTAACTAGAAAAAAAATTGGACCTCTGTATCTCGAATATTAGCAATGTTTGATTTTACAACCTTTACAACTTGATTATTTGAAACTAATTACCTCTATAGCTCGAAGAAAAATAAGTTACCGACTTTAAGGATTTGCCGACAATGCACGTCATTGTTTCTTAGAAAACAATGTATGAGTATACAGTAAATAGAATAACCAATTGCTATGAAATAGCAACTCGGAAAAAAAAAAAGAATTTTCTGTTCTTTATAGCTTAGATAATGCTATAGATAGAGAAAGATCGAATTGTCTAAAGCAAAAAAATAAATAAATAAATAATAATTGACTTTTTTAATACATAATATTTTTAATTTTAAGGTTGTTTCGGAATTATTTTGATTTTTTATTGTAGTACGTAATATTAACTTGTAAGTTGCAAATAAACATTTTCTTACCTCTGTAACTTGAATTTTTATTTATTTTACTCCTCTAACTCAAAATAAGTTAGAAAGAATCTAGACCTCTACAAGTCGAATATTTCCTAAGTTAAAATCATCCATAAGTCGAAATCATCCATAAGTCGAAAACTCTATAACTCGAATTATTTGGCGTCTCCTTTGAAGTTCGACTTACAGAGGTTCTACTGTATATATAGGTATCACGTTTATAGCATCAGTATACTAATAGATATTTATTTTCTTAATTATAAGTGTGTAAGATCAGTTCAAAACTTTTATGAGCTATATAATGGACTGGTGTATGCCTTGAAAGAATAAAATAATTTTATTCGCAACTTACCATTCTTACTTAACGTGTACATGTTTGGATATTCCTTTTGTTTTATTAATAATAGGTAACAAATGAACGTCATCCAAGAAAAATAATCTTTTTTTCAATAGAGGGAGGCTTTTATAAATGCCCTTTTCAAAGAATTCCATTTATTCCGTGAAATTTATACCGCCATTATAACTTTACGAAATAGGATACTATTTTATCTAATCAATGAGAGTTTTCAAGTAGCTACTTATTTCACTTAGTATGATTCTTAGATAAGTTTCATTGCATTGTGTAATAGACATTTGTCAAAGTCTTTTCAAATAATATCATATTTTTTTTCTCTTATTTTCATTGTAGTATTGTGATATTTTTAGGTTATCATCTGTTTATCTTTTCTAGCTCTGAAATTATTATTTTGTTGCATACTGAAATAATATTTCGACAAAATAATGTTTCTTACATTGTTTCTACACTTACTTACACTTTTCTTACTATATTTCTTACACTTAATAATTACGTTTCATTACATTGTGTAAAAGGCTTTCGTCAAAGTCTTTTCAAATATTATCACCGGCTATTTTTTCATTTTCATTGTTGTATTTTTAAGTTATCATCATTTTATCTTCTCTAGTTTTGAAATTATTATTTTGTTGCATACACTGAAATAATTTACACAAAGTAAGTTTTATAAACTGACAAGGAAATTTATTTTTCTCCCAGAAACTCAAGTGTCTCTGTGCATAATCTAAGCATGTGCTTTTCAAAATTTTCGCTGATAAAACTGGTCCATACAGCAATGAGCCATTCAAAGCAGCGAGATAAGAAAAACTAATTGAATAGGTTGAGTTTTGAAAGGGATTGACTGAAAAGAGGAGTTGTTTCCTGCAAATGAATATATTATATACTGGCCGTAGCACACTGTTAAAATTATTTCCATTATGTCATCATTTGTCAAACGCTCATGACTCAAAAACCTATATTATCAATTATTGATGATACAAATTGGTTTCCAGAAAACTAAGGAAAAATTAGAAAAATTGCGATTATGAAATTTTTATTCATTGGAATCCAATAAAATTTGACAAAAAACGATAATCAAACAATGTCTTACAAACTAGGCAAAAACAGTAAATAAACGAAGGTATACACTGAAGTGACAAAAGTCATGGGATACCTCTTAATATCGTGTCGGCCCTCCTTTCGCCAGGCGAAACTCGACGTGGCATGGACTCAACAAGTCGTTGGAAGTCTTCTGCAGGAATATTGAGCCATGCTGTCTCGATAGACGTCCATAATTGTGAAAGCGTTGATGGTGCAGGATTTTGGGCACGAACAGACCTCTCGATGATGTCCCATAAATGCTCGATGGGATTCATGTCGGGCGATCTAGGTGGCCAGATCATTCGTTGGAATTATCCAGAATGTTCTTCAAACCAATCGCGAACAGTTGTGTCCCGGTGACATGGCGCATTGTCATCCATAAAAATCCCATTGTTGTATGGGTACATGAAGTCCATGAATGGCTGCAAGTGATCTCCAAGTAGCTGAACATAAGCATTTCCAGTCAATGTTCGGTCCAGTCGCACCAGAGGACCAAGTCCATGCCATGAAAAAACAGCCCACACCATTACGGAGCCACCACCAGCTTGAACAGTGCCTTGCTGACAGTTTGGGTCCATGGCTTCGTGGGGTCTGCGCCACACTCGAACCCTACCATCAGCTATTACCAACTGCAATCGTGACTCATCGGACCAGGCCACGGTTTTCCATTCATCTAGGGACCAACCGATATGCTTACGTGCCCACGAGAGTCGCTGCAAGCGATATCGTTCTGTCAGTAAAGGCACTCGAGTCGGTCTTCTGCTGGAATAGCCCAAGAAAGCCAAATTTCTCCGCACAGTTCTAACAGACGAGTCCCTTGTACGTCCCACATTGATTTCTGCGGTTATCTGACGCAGTGTTGCTTGTATGTTAGAATTTACGACTCTTTGCAGACGTCGCCGGTCTCGGTCGTTAAGTGCAGGCGGTCGACCACTGCGCTGTCCATGGTGGGATGTTATGCCTGAAATTTCTTACTCTCGGCACACTCTTGACACAGTGGATCTGGGAATGTTGAATTCCCTAACGATTTCCGAAATGGCATGACCCATGCGTCTAGCTCCAACTAACATTCCGCGTTCAAAGTCTGTTAATTCCCGTCGTGCGGTCATCATCACGTCAAAACCTCTTCACATGAATAACTTGAACAGAAATGAAAGCTCTGCGAAAGCACTGCGCATTTATACCTGTTCTACGCGATGCTACTGCCATCTGAAAATTTGCATATTGCTATCCCATGACTTTTGTCACTTCAGTGTATACTAATATGTACTAATATTAGTACATACTAATATGTACTAATATTAGTATTAGTACATACTTTCATTTATAGACACAGTCCAGTCACATTAATGTGACCACCTGTCAAAAGTCAGAATAACCACCTTTGGCAGAGCGGACCGCTGCGAGACGTGCAGGAAGAGAATCGATTAGGTTTCTGAAGGTGTTCACTGGGATTTTGAGCCATGCCGACTCTAGTGCCGTGGCCAGCTGCGCAAGATTACGCGGTTGAGGATCCATGGCGCGAACAACCCGATCGAGGTGGTCCCACAGATCCTCGATTGGGTTTAAATCCGGTGAGTTTGCTGGCCAGGGGAGTACGGTAAACTCATCTTCGAAACACGCACATACACTGCGAGCTTTATGACACCTCGCATTGTCCTGCTGGAAGATGCCATCCTTCTGAGGAAAAATTATTCACATGTAAGGGTGGACATGCACGCAAGGACAGATGCGTACTTGTGCTGATCCATCGTGCCTTCCACAATGATGAGTGTACCCAGTGAATGCCAGGAAAACATTCCCCAAACCATAATGCTCCCTGCTCCGGCTGGGATCCTTCCGGCATTTGTTGCAGGGTGTTTGCTTTCAGACGTTTCACGCCGTATACACCAACGTCCATCTGTCCGATGGAGCATAAAACGTGATTCATCGGAAAAAGCCAGTTGTCGCCACTCTGTGGACGTCCAGTTTCGGTACTGGCGTGCAAATTCCAGCCTTCGTCGCCGATGAACAGCAGTCAGCATAGGCGCATTAACCAGGCGTCTGTTGCGGAGGCCCATGCGCAGCAACGTTCGTTGAACCGTTGTTGAGGATACACTCTTGGTAGCCCCTTGGTTCTTCTGGGCGGTCAGTTGTTCAACAGTTGCACGTGTCTATTCGCCCGAACGCATCTCCGTAGCCTTCGTTCGCCTCTGTCATCTATAGCCCGTGGTGCACCACATGTGCCAGGCCGCTGGTTTTGGATAATGCCATTTTGCCATGCACGGTATACTTTTACCACGGCTGTTCACAAAATTAGTCGTTTCCGAAATGCTTCCACCCTTGGCCCGAAAGCCAATAATCATGCCCTTTTGGGCGTTGGATAAATCGCTACGTTTCTGCATTACGCCAACGATTGAAATGCTTTCCGATGCCCTAGGACATCCTTTATATACGCTCCATTGCAATGTGCTGCCACTTGCCTTTTGTGATTGGTTATTTCACGTTGACATCGAAAGTAGGGGGTGGTCACATTAATTTGACTGGACTGTGTATATATAGAGATGTATTGATATAATTATAGCTCGAACCACTCACGATCAAATGGTGAATTACGCAACTAGCACGTACCAGGCTGTGGATAGGTATC
This sequence comes from Caerostris darwini, assembly GCA_021605075.1. Lineage (NCBI taxonomy): Eukaryota > Metazoa > Arthropoda > Arachnida > Araneae > Araneidae > Caerostris > Caerostris darwini. Next base: position 224,008 of record BPLQ01005332.1, on the reverse strand, counting down.
CAGGTAGCTGCTAGATTCCATTAGCGTGTATGTCACCTGCTTTTAGAAGTAAAGAGAACTGATAGAGATTGGAGATTTATACACTAGTATACAAAACTTAAGCAAATCTTCTTATTTTGTCATAATTCCGTAAAAAAATCAAGAAGGAGACATGAAATTCATACTACAGAGGCACTATACAGTACTTATAGGATGAAGAAATTTTTGTAGCAAAAAAATAATTGTACACATACATTTTGGAGCAAGGCAGAAAAGGGCTTTATTGACCGAAGGACGTTAGTAAAAAACAATGTCTGGCCAAGAGGAAGAACAGCAAGCCAAAGTCTTTTAGTAAGGCATATGGCCTCCTGTAGTTGCAATGGCGAGACACCCTCTGTCCATACTCAATATCAAATTATCCAGTAGTTCTTGACGCAAGAGTTGCCACTCTTCAATTAGCAACTGTGTCAGCAGTCTGGAATTCTCAGGAGTCAAATCAGAGGAGTACGCTGGCCAATCCATTCAGCAGTATCTTCACTTTCTAGAAACTCTTCAACAGCAGAGGTACTGTGTGTTGCATTGTCGTCCACAAAAATAAAGTCCGGACCAATAGCACCTTAGAACAGACGCACATGCTGGATGATAATTTCATCGCAGAAATGATCTTCAGTAAGTGAACCGCTAATCGAAAATATGAAGATCCGTTCATCCATTTAATACACTGCCTCCCCATACAAGCACTCCAGGATCACTCCAACGGTCTATTTCCCTGACGTTAGCGATACGAAACCTTGTCCCAACCTCCGTCAATATCAACTAGCGCTGAGAATCGTTGCTCAGACTGAAACGACTTTCGTCAGTAAACAGAACGTGACTCCATTGATGAGATGTCCAGTCTTTGTGTTCTTGACACCACTGTAAACGGTGCAGTCAATGGGCTAAAATACAATTAGAGAATTGATTGCTTTTTTTGCCATTTTTGAAAGCCCAAATTGTCCGCTCTGTGAGAAAGACGAGATCTTGAACGAACACCACATAACAGGACGATCGGCCTTTTGTGGGAAGATTTTCTTCGAGGTGAAAAATTATTGGAGAGCTAGAACTTTGCCATGCTGAATATACTGATTCTCGTTCGACTACAGAAGTCAAGCATCATCGGGCGCGGTCAGTACTTGTGAGGGTGACCACCTAGGAACACCGCGTGCCGTTGGCATTCAAAGGGGCCTGAATGGCCGAGTGTCTAGCGCTCGGTGCCACAGGTTTTCGGGTTCGAGTCCCGGCGATGCCATGAATGTTTGTTGTGGCTCGGAATCCACTTTAAGCCGTAGGTCCCGGTCTCATATGACTGTAAGACGTCTCACGGAGTCAAAATCAGACTTCTGCCTACGGGTGCTCCATCACAACAGAAGCTGCTTCCTTCCCCTTCAATCATGAATACATATGGGCTCGTGGCCTAGATGTCTGCCAAGTGGGATTAGAAACAACAACAACAGAACTTTGGTGATGAGACATTGACTTTTTTTCTCTTATTGTTTTCTTTTTACTTGTGTGTGTTTTACATTGTTTTGATCCTGTAAGAGTTTGTCATTTTCTCTTGCCATTGGAAATAATAACAATAATAATAGATATTTGATGGAAACCAATCCAGTAAAATCTGGAAAATCTAAAACAGCTTTGTCAAATATACTTTATAAAACATAAGCTTTTTTTTTTTTTTTTTCCGTTTCTCGTTTGCCGTTTTGTGACCTTTGGGTTAAAAAAACACCCGATTTGGGGAAAAACTTATCAGATTGTGGTCTCACCGAGACTACAATTGACCCTACTGAATACATTGACGGATAAATAAGGCAGTTTCTATTCCCAGCTGGAACCTAAATAAAAAATTTTCCTGCGAAAAATTGGTTTCAACTTCCTTAATTAGGTCTTAAAAGTACACTAAATTATACATGAAGATAATTATCGGGACAATTTCCGACACCTCACTTCACGTGCGGAAGACAGAGATATCACTTCTTTTCCGATGTAGCTTGTTGACTCACGCTTATGCTAATTCATGTTATGCTTCAGATTTGAGCGAGATATCCTCTTTCCCCTGTTATTCTTTGTACCTTTCGTTGTGAATATGGGGTATATTCCAGCCTGATCTGACAGGAGCAGGTGTTGAAACAAAATAATCGCCGGGAGAGTTTTTAAGAAGTCTCGCATATGAGTTTCCGCTTCATTTTGCATTGTCTTCTTCTCAAGATGGTTTCGTTATCTGAGATAACTTTTTCCTTGCTGTCCGTGTTTGGATGTATTTGTTTGTATTTTACAGGTAAGAACTATTTATTTTATTTCTTTTTCAATTAAATGTAAACTTAATTATTATTAAATGCTCAATTAATTGTAAGTTTAATTATTATTAAGTGTTCAATTAACTGTAAGTTTAATTATTCTTAAATGTTCAATTAACTGTAAGTTTAATTATTATTAAATGTTCAATTAACTGTAAGTTTAATTATTATTAAATGTTCAATTAACTGTAAGTTTAATTATTGTTAAATGTTCAATTAATTGTAAGTTTAATTGTTGTTAAATATTCAATTAATTGTAAGTTTAATTATTATTGAATGTTCAATTAATTGTAAGTTTAATTATTATTAAATGTTCAATTAACTGTAAGTTTAATTATTGTTAAATGTTCAATTAATTGTAAGTTTAATTGTTGTTAAATGTTCAATTAATTGTAAGTTTAATTATTGTTAAATGTTCAATTAATTGTAAGTTTAATTATTGTTAAATGTTCAATTAATTGTATGTTTATTTATTATTAAATGTTCAATTAATTGGAAGTTTAATTATTATTAAATATTCAATTAATTGAAGTTTTTAAAATTACAATGCTGTGTGAAAGATTTTATTTATTATCACCAATGAGATTTTTAATAATACTGGACCGTGACCGGGGTATAAATTACTATGTAAAAATTAACTTATTGAATAATTAATCGTTATTTGTAGATAACGCGTATACAAGAGTTGTCCAAAAAAAAAAAATAAATAAATAAAAAACCCTTAAGGATGTTTTATGTAAAACTAGGCAACAATAACGGAATTTAATTCTTCGAGTTTAATAATAAAGTTGAAATTTTTTTGAAGCATGAACTTGATCCCAAGATTCAATAAAATTTTGTCTTTTGAATTATGAAGAAAACATTAATTTTTCTTCATCTAGTTTTGTTTTATTTCAATTATACTGACCTTTTTTAAATACTTACTTTCTTTTCTTAATTACATTTTTAATTTAATTTCGCTCTTAAATTATAAAATTTATTTCTTAAGAAATGCAAATGAACAGATATAAATTGTATTTTCTCTCTCTCTCTCTATGATATATATGTGGCTGTTGATTGTGATAAATTGGTACCTATTACAATCAAAGTATTGTTATAGATTGTAATAGATTGCCTCCTATAACAATCAAAGTATTGTTTTAGATTGCAATAGATTGTTGATTGTAATAGATTGCTACCTATTACAATCAAGGTACTACGTCCTGTTTTCAACCCAAGTTTTTCCTTTATTATATTCTAATGTTTATTTTATGACACAATATCATCACCAAAAAACATTGTGCAGTTAGCAAAAAAGATAACTGAGAATTCGCGTTTTGCATAATTTCTGCCAATATGACAATTCATTAAAGGTTATTCTTACTGTTGCTCTTTATATAATATATTTCGCTGAACATTGCATTTAAAAATAGATGTTGTTGTTGTTGTTGTCGTATTCCCTGAAGAGTACAAGAAAATCAATTATCGTGGTGCTCCCGAATAATAGTGGCTATTTTGATCGCCAGCTCGGAGTATAAATTTTCATCCGAGGGATGGTCCAGACAATGCATGGCTGCTGCAACAGCTGGGCAGTCAAAGACAGGATGAGGAGTAAGCTCGACATCAGGGCAGTTGTCACATTTTTTGTCAGATAGATAGAAAAATATTGCTTTATAGAATTAAAATACCGTAATTAAAATTAAAACACTATGTAGATAAAATATTATTTTTCACAAAACAAATTTATATTGTTATGGTTATTCTTCCTAGTTGAAGTTAAACTTGGGTTTCGATGGCGTGCTTTGATGAAGGCGAGGAGGTGAGAGTATAGCATCTTTTACTTACAAACATCTAAAATATATAATTGTGAAAGTTTCTTCTGCGTTATGTGCTGCATAACACCAAACTTTTTAATTAAAAACCCTAATCATATTCAAAGATCTAGACTTTAAATTCAAGACAATCATTTGAGATTAGTTTTAAAACTTCAAATTTTACCACCGTACCAATGCCTATTGAAAATTCATCTTTAAATTGTCATATTCAACTTCACATAATTTTAGAAGAAAACAAACTTTCAAAAAAAAGTTTCAATATAACTGATGTGCAATAGTAATAAATGTAACAAAATAGTAAACCCAACAGAAAATATCAATTGCAACTTCACAGGCAAATTAATTTTGCATAGACAAGCATTAGCCACATGAGGACCACTGATGCTTTTTAGTAGGCCCATTTCATGTATGTCATAAAAAATTTTGTTGAAAATGTTTTTAAGATTTTAAGATATTTTTAAATGAAATATTAAATTATAAAAAATATGATCAGCACACGTTTTATAAAAAATAAACGTTTAAGTATTAGAAAAATGTATAACTGAATGTTTTCCATATCATTACAAAATGAAAGATCCTATAGATATTTTAGAAATAAAGTGCTATCTTCGATGCAGATCCTTATCAAGCAATTCTTATTCAATTCCTTCTATTAGCTCACACTCTCCCTATATATATCTTGTTCATATTTTCAATAGTTAGTAAAATACTTTTTATTCCTCCACTCAAGTTCAAGTAAATTTTTTTTAAACTTGTAGTGGATGACACTAGATGTTAATACAGTTTTTTCAAATATTAATCCAGTAATTAAATTTAATTAATTCATTTTAGTTTTTTTTAGATCTAAGTTGAATATATCTACCAATAGATGGCGTCAGATAAACTTAAAAAATGAATGAAAATTATTTATAAAGGACTTTCTGCAATATAGTGAAAAAAAGTAGGAATTGACTTAAAAACATTTTTTTTTTTATATTACTTGTTTTTAAAAATTATTTCTACGATATTTATTGCCATGTTCCATTTTAAAATTCCATTTAAAAAGTACTAATATATATTTAATATATATATATATATTCACATATGATAGGAATGTCAATCTTGAATACTTTTCCGTAATTGTCATCAAAAATAGTAGATTTTTGCGGCATCTTTAACCCTGCAATATGTCAATCCTTGTTGTAATGGATAGGTGAGATAATGATAATGATAAATGAGGATTGATTAAAATCATGTTAAATTAGGGATGTACAGACTTGTGAACGCCCCGGACTGTATAAGTGAAAAAAGGATAAATTTGAAAATTATAGATATATATAGCTATCAAATAGATTATTATAGATATATAGCTATCTATAGATAGATAGCTAGTCAAATATCTTGCAAATTTATCTTACGATTTTATCTTACGAATTACTAGTCAGATATCTTACGAATAATTTTTTCGCATATGCAGTCCGTGGTGTTCACATTCCTAATTTATTATGATTTTAATCAATCATCATTTATCATTATCACTTTTTCATCTATCTATCACAACAAGGATTGATGTATTGCAAGGTGAAAAATACCGCAAAAATCTACTATCTTTCATGACAATTACGGAAAATATTCAGGATTGACATTTAAAAGAATGTTCAAATATAAAACAGTATCAATTACTTTCCTTTCTTTTTTTTACATTGTTCTACAGCCATCTGGTCAACTGATCAAATGGTTCTTGAATACATAGCATGAAATGCTTTCATCACGTGCAATTTATTGAACATTGACGTTCTTTCGTACCCAGCATTGATATCGATTAGTTAAGACGTGCATTTATTTAAAAGAGAGAATTTAATTTAAGTATTTTTGTATAATAGTGGTTTAGTGGTTTAGTGGTTATTTGTTGATGTTCTGAATAGGAGAAGTTCAATTAAAGTTAGGCTAATTAACCCTATGTCCAATAAATTTCAGGAGGGAAATAAGTTTTAAGTTGTAGTATCATCAGAAAGGGGTCTGAATGGCCGAGTGGCTAGCGCTGTGGCGCTCGGTACCACAGGTTTCAGGTTCGAGTCCCGGCGGTGCCATGGGTGTTTGTAGTGGTTCGGAATCCACTTTAAACCGTAGGTCCCGGTCTAATAGGATCGTAGAGCGTTGCGGGGGCATTGTTACTCCGCGTCCGTATCTTCCAGTTACACGCGCCCCCGGGGTAACGCGAAGTGAGTAACGTCTGTGCAGCGCTTGCCTTAAGGCATCCAAGACCAAGCTGTCTAAGTGTTTGCCAGCTGCATTAGAAAAAGAAAGTATCATCAGAAAAGATTAGCTAATCAACATCCTTCTTAAGACTTTTTTTTTTAAATCACATCATTGTAACCCTATTCTATTCATACTTATCTACATAAAGGAAATGATAATAATGATAATGATAAATGAGGATTGATTAAAATCATGTTAAATTAGGGATGTACAGACTTGTGAACGCCCCGGACTGTATAAGTGAAAAAAGGATAAATTTGAAAATTATACATATCTATATCTATTATACATAAAAATTAAATCACTGGGTAGTACTTTGAGCACGGGCACACAATATAGGCTCGTGCAAATATTAGCTTTATTGTTAATCTAATCATGCTGGCAAGAATTAGCTCTAGTTAACGGAATGAAGAATTAACTGTTACTTTTAACAATAATAACAAGCATCCCAACAAGCTACGAGAATTCAGGGAATGATTTTTATGAGCATGAATGTATGGAAAAAAAAAAAAACATTTTTTATTCTTAACAATTTTATTTAATTATTTATTTGTTTATTTGTTAACTTTAAATTTTTTATTAATCTTCATCTTTCTTGAAAGACAAAAGGTTGACGATTCCCTAGAGCGCTGATTCTAAAAGTAGGAGTGAGAGATTTTCTTCAGAATATTTGCTTTGGTCATGAGGTCATTTATGACATAACTGATGCGATATTTTCGAGTTAGATTTACATGAAAATTAAAAAGTGATGTGGTAGCTCTGGAATTGATTTCTTCATTTGACGTTCTCAAGTTATAAATTTAATTATTCTGAATTTTTAAATCATTAAGAATGACATCAAGTTGTAGATGAATAAATACACGTAACTTGAATCGTGCTTTATGTCAATGATTATTCTTTCTGTGATTATTCTTTCTATGATTATTCTTTCTATGATTATTCTTTCTTTCTTGTTTTTGTTTTTGATTATTCTTTCTTTCTTGTTCTTATTTTTGATTATTCTTTCTGTGATTATTCTTTCTATGATTATTCTTTCTTTTTATTATTCTTTTTTTGATTATTCTTTCTTTGAATAATGCAATTTTCCATTACGTAGGTAGATACTCAACTATTTATCTTCGTTGATGTTCAATATGAATTATTTCATTTTAAGTCTGGTGGGGTTAGCTTATAAAAAAAAAATTCAGACTTTTATAATGTCAGAATTCTTGTAATAATAATAAAATTGCGTACATAAATTTGCATCCGAAAGCACTTTAAAATTGTATTTGTATTTCATATCAAGTATCATCGAAATACAATTTATAGATATTTTCGGAGAAGAAAAAAAAAAAAAAAGTGCACGTGTCATACTAAACTTTCAGAAACAATTATAATGACAAAAGCAACAAAAATATTTTTATCTTCAGATACAGAAGGGTCAAAATAAGATAAAAAAAAAGGAGCAAAAATAAAACAAATATTATACCGTAAAGTATAGTTTACCTGTATCGTTTTAAGGCAGGTAGCGTGGCCGAGTGGTCTAAGGCGCTGGTTTTAGGCACCAGTCTTTCGAGGCGTGGGTTCGAATCCCACCGCTGCCAAAGTGTTTTTTTTCCCCGAAGACTATTATAATATGAATAAAATAAAAAAAAATATCAATTCAATTGTTAAAAGTTAATTTTATTATTATGTAACACTAAAATTTTTCTCTCTATCAGAGAATTTATAAGTGTGTTTTATATATTTGTGCCCTTCCTGTCAGATAATATTTATAAATTTTTAGAGCACAATAATAATTTATAAAGATTAATTATAAAAATTTCAAATTTGAAGCAATTTTTTGATTAAAAATTTAATGTTACCTTAATTCAATTGTATATTTTTATATGTATTCTAATTGTATTATTCTAATTGTATGTTTGATATGATCATTAGATCCTCAAAATACAATTTCTGAATTTTAAAATTTGACATAGTTTAATTATTAAATGAATTAAATTTGCTAAACATTAATTTAATTAAATTTGATAAATATTAATTTAGTTAAATTTGACAAATATTAACTTAATCAAATTTTAATAAATATTAATTAAATTAAATTTGATAAACATTAATTTAGTTAAATTTGATAAATATTAACTTAATCAAATTTTAATAAATATTAATTTAATTAAATTTGATAAATATTAACTTAATTAAATTTTAATAAATATTAATTGTTTATATTATTTTCAGGTATTTCTGGGGAAGAGAGCGGTGAGTATGTTTTTACACTCAAAGAACTTTTTATTATAAACTATTTATTTTGCTAAATAAATTAATACTGAAAGAGTTTAAATATTTAATTAGGGAAGAGAGGGTTGAGTATAATAGCCATAGAAAAAATATTGATAATTATGCATTTTATCACTCAATTTATTTATAATCCTAAAACAAGGGTGCCAACCCAAATGATCTTGCGGGCCACTTTGGAAATGCATCATAATTCCTTGGGCCACATATAAAATTATATATCCCCATATTAGATTTAGACCCACTATAGACAATAGACATTTCTGGAATGGATTAAAAAAGTGAAACAAATTGAGGTTATTATTTTTATGTTTGCTATTATTCTTACATGTAAACATAGATAATATAATAATAATGATACTAAACTCGCATTGCAAAGAAATATAAACTCATGTTTGTGAAAATTGCAACACCATGAAGGAATCGTCATAATTGAATGAAATTTAATACACAGTTGAGTAATAGTGGTACAAATAAATGATTAAATGTTCAAAGCAAACAAACAATAACAAGAGATCGGAATCAGTATTTTGTGTAGCCACCACGCGCTGCAATAAGTGCTGCTATACGACGTGGCATGGAGTAAAACAAATTTTGAATGTCTGCCTGAGGAAGAGCATTCCATATTGTTTGTATACGCACCCAAAGTTCGTCTGCAGAAGCAACAGGACGAGGATCACGAGCGAGACGCCGACCAACGAAATCCCACACATGTTCAATCGGCGACATATCCGGGGAATACGCAGGGCAAGGAAGAAGCTGTACCTGTGGCGTTGCAAAGAAGGATTGAACAGTCCTAGCGATATGAGGGCGGGCATTGTCCTGTTGAAATACAGCGCCTGGCAAGCTTTGAAGGAAGGGAACAGCTTGGGGCCGTAGAACTTCACTGATGTATCGGTTGCTGTTCAGATTGCCCACAATTCTTAGCAATTGAGATCGTCCATGATATGCTATGGCACCCCAGACCATAACTCCAGGTGTTCGTCCACTGTGGCGTTCGATAATGCACTCCGGAAGGTGGCGTTCACCGGCATAGCGTCTGACACGAATGCGGCCATCATGGTACCACAAATTAAAGCGGGATTCGTTAGAAAACACGACATGCTGCCAATCAGCACGCCAGTCTCTATGCTGAGCGGCCCATTGTAGCCGCAGGCGGCGATGGTTTAGCGTGAGAAGGATCCTGTATAAAAGAGTCCTTGCGCGCAGTCCACGCTGCAGCAGACATCTACGAATTGATGAAGCACACAATGAAACACCTGTAGCTATTGACCACTGTGCTGCCAATTGTCTAGAGGAAGCTGTACGGCCCGTCAGCGCCATGCGGACCAGGTGTCTATCATCGCGAGCTGACGTCACATTTCGGGGTCCACTCCCGGATTTCAGAGTTGTCCGACACTCGTCCGTCCACTGCTTCCACCGACGCATCACTGTGCTGCTGTTACGCTGCACACGAGCGGCTACTGCACGATAAGACAATCCAGCTTCACGAAGGCCGATGATTTTCCCCCGTTCAAACTCTGTAAGTTGTTCAAATCTCGCTCCCTTTCGTCGAAGGGGCATAAGTAACGATTGAGCTAACGTTTACCACTAGCAGATAACCACCGATAACCATACAAGCCTCGCTACAGCCGTCTATTTATTCGGATCCATCCGCCGTTCAGAGGGCGCTGCTCAGCATACGCATGAGCTACGGATTTGAAATTCTAATCATTTGCATATCATGCGCTAATTTGAATTTCCTTAAAAATTTCAGCTCACTCGCGTAAGTCCTTCATGGTGTTGCAATTTTCACAAACATGAGTATATAACACTAAAATGAAATATAAAAAATATACAAATATTAATATAATTTTAAAAAAGGAAATCATTACAAAATATTTATTTTACTAGTGCGATATTTGTTTGAGCAAGAATAGTATTTTAAAATCAAAGTTAATTTTTTCTCATAATTTCGACAGTTAACTTTTGAATAAATGGATGCACAAATAATGTATTTTTTTAATACATTGATTTTCACTACTTTTGCCATTATGAAATAAATATTTTTTTCAAAAGTGTAATAATTCTCACGGGCTGGAAAAATGTTCAAGGCGGGCCGATGGTTGGCCACCCCTGTCCTAAATATTGCAATAACTATAACTTATAAACAAATGAAAAGTAAAAAACAATACAAATAAATGCATATATTATTTTGATCAAAAAAAGAAAAATAATAAAATTAATCCTACCAGAGATTCTTCTTAAATAAATATTATTTTATATAAAACTTTATCTACAAATTATAAAGCAACTACAAATGTATGTTCATAAATGTTACAATTTCAGCACAGCCATTTAAATTTCCTCAGAAAAAATTTAAACCTTTAAATCATCTGAGAATAGTTATGTGAAATAAATACATTTATTAAACTCTAATGCGATTTGTATTAATTGAGATATTTATTTTCTAGACATGCCTGGTAAGTACTACACAATATTTTTAAAATTTATATAAATGTCAATTATTAAAATTTTTAAATTGGAGATTTCCATTGAATTTCACAGATAACTTAATTTATTTTCATATTTATTCCTTCAAGCTCCAAAATGTAAGTACCTTGTTTATACAATTATATATATAGCATATTAATAATTGTTATCAACGTATAATATGTTTATAGGCTGGTCAACAGAAGGAAAACATAACACAAAAAAAGAGACGAAATTAAATTGTTGTAAAATTGTTGAAATTAAATAATTGTATGGCGTTTTAATGACATTAGTTTATTCAAATAGTTAATGTTTATATTCTAAAAATTTGCTTTCCTCATTCTTATATAGGGGGTGGTAAAATCACAAAATATGGGGCGTTGGTATTTGGAGTCAAAAGTTATTTTCGCCAAAGTCCGCCAAATAACGGGATGAATTGCAAAAAGTACTAGAAACATGAATTACCACATTCAGTGACTTTCATGGATAGATTGGTATCATTATTGAAATGTATATAACCACGATCTTTTAATATTTATCTGAATCCAACGAAAAAAAAATTGTTTACAAATGATAAACTGAAATTTGTAGACAGATTTAAGTTTTTTAATTATCTCTGTTGTATGGCAATCATGTAATACTCTAACTTAAAGTAATTTTTTATATCTTATTTATCACTTTCACCATTAAGGCTGAAGAGAAATATCAGCCCTAACCTTGGAAGAGATGTAGTGAAAATAGAGTAAAGATACTTCTGATATAGATTTCATTCCCACATTAATTTAGAAAAAAGTCGCAATTTCTAATGCTTATAAAAAAGATGAAGTTTTTAATCATTATTCTAATTTTATAAATGACACACAAATTAATAAACTTTTTTTTTTCTTTTTGAAATAGAAAGAAGAATTGAGTAAGGAATTTTCCGAAATATTTATATAAATTTCATTTTTTTAGAAGTCAGTTAGTAGCATCCAAAAGTATGAATGGTCGCTTTTGGAAATTTCACTGTTCTACAACTAGCCATCTGCCATACCATGTTGAATATATTCTCATTCGATCACCGAAGTGAAGCATCTTTGGGCTCAATCAGTACAAGGGAGGGCGACCACTTGGAATATCGCGTGTCGTTACCCTTAAAAATATGAGCCTGGTGGGCGAGTGACTAGCACTATGATGATCGGTACATAAGGTTTCGGGTTCGAATCTCGGTGGTGCCTATAGGTACTGATGTTTTTAGTGGTTCGTAATCCACTTTAAACAGTAGGTCCCGGTTTAATTAGCCCTAGTGTGCAAAGAGTAACAGTACAGCGACAAACCAAAACCTTGTTACTACAAATAGTAAATTACCAATTATGGATTCAAGGTACATATGCATTAATTAAGTTAAGAATTTTTAAAACGTAATGCTAATTAGGTCAAGTGGACAAGCTAATTGAAACAAAAAATGTGTTAACAAAAAAAAATGTTTTAAAATCCAATTATTTGAAGGCTTTTTATGCAATTTAGTCAAGTATGATGCACCATAAAATAAAATCTTTGTCTTTTACTTTTGCAGCTGATATGGATCCAATATGTAAGTAAAATCTTTTTTTTTTCTTTCTAAATGCATTCTTCTAAATAATTATTATGAAATTATCCATTCAATAGAATTTGGTGTAAAGGAGCTTCGCACCTCACTGCAATAGAATTTCATGAGGGATGGCTAAAAACACATAGCACATATCAAATTTGTAGTTAACACTGAAATATTTGTCAGTGATTTACAATGAATCTTTGTTGAAACTGACGGCAATTGCATGGGTTATCCTTTTTCTTGAGAAAAAACTGTGTATCGTTAGAAAAGTTTAAAACAATTACATCACACATTTTGTATATTGATTTCAGTACATTGTTTAATCATCATGATTTTTAATATTAAATGTAAAAGGCAATGCAATTTTTTGAGATACTTAAGTAGGTTATCTCAAATTTTGGAGGATAAAATATGTATTTCATAAAATATGTTTAGCCTGTCTTTCTCGGTTTAAGTTAAGTATAAAAAAAAAACTTAAGTATTTAGTAAGTGATATAAAAGCCTGTGAAATTGGATAGTTGTAAATAAAATGAATAATTGCAAATAATATAATAAATGTAAACGTGATTTGTCCCTGCATGACTCCATAACTGTTATATAGTATATTTTCTCAGCTGTTATATTTCTCAGTTCCTGGTATAGTCCATATTCCATCTGTAATAGACTATCTGTAATAGTCCATATTCCATCTGTAATCAGATGGAATATCAGACAATCGCTAATTTAATGAGTCTCATTATGCATGATACCGAATATCTGATATCAGATTTGAGTGACAGGTTGTTCTCATTAGTACAAAACACTAAATGCATGTAATATAAATATCCACATTACTATTTATCTGCTGTTAAATTTGAGTTATGGGTTGTTATTATGTACTTGTTAAAGAATATGCATTCCTCTTTCCTGGGAATGAAATGCCAAAACTGTTCCAGTGAAAAAAAAAAAATTGCTACAATATCTACCAAACTTCCGTTTCAATTCAAAAGACAGCAATTTCCAGTAAGATTAGCATTTAACATCACTGTAAATAAGTGACAAGGTCAAACTTTAAGTTACTGCCGTAATAATTTTAAAAAACTCATGACTTATCATTGTCAGTTACATGCAGCTTGATTTAGAATGGGAAACCAAAATAATTCATAAAAATCTATCGACCATATAATGAGATGGCAAATGTAGTTCAAATGCAAGTATAGTAAAAGAATCTGTTAAATAAGTTTGAAATAAAGTGAAAACAAATTTATATAAAAATGATTTTTTTTTCTATGAGAATAAATACAGCTGTATTGAGAATATGATTATTTAGTAGATTTTAGATTTTTATGATTTTAGCATTTAGAGAATAATTTTTTTAAGTCACATTTAATATCAGTTGGCTGGCTTTGTCCGAGATAAGCGGGGGTAGTTCCGGCTAAAGCCTCATTCACACCAAGGCGTTGAGCGGCGAGGCGTAAAATGTCGACGAATCACAAGCCTCAGCGCGTGATATACAAGACTTGTGATAGGCAAATGCTTCACGCATCGCCGTTCAATACCTTGGTGTGAATGCAACTTTATAAGTAATGGATAATTGCATCTATAATTTATTAAAATTGCATTTTATTAACAGATAATAGAAAAAAAAAGCATTTTCATACCATTTCAGTTTAAAAATTATTGCACTTTGAAAAATATAACTTCACAAAATAATTCACATATTTATGGATTCAATATTTATTAAAAGAATATTCATCATTACTTTATATAGTAAAAATGTTGAATTTATTTTTAATTTTAATTAACAATTTATATGTGTGTTATATTACTAACTAATATATATATTACAATTTATATATATTAATTATATATATTACAATTTATATTACTAACTGATTATAAAATATCTTTTTAAATAATTTTTCAGATCAGTTTTATTTTGCTGTCAGTAAGTATTTGAATAGTTAGTTATATCATTTTATTCTTTTTATATGATTGCTTTATATTTTATTAGATCAATTTGGATACTAACTAAAATGCATACAATTATAAACGTTTAAATAATTTTAATTGTAATTTTTTAAAATTTAAACAGCATGCTTTTTGTCATTAGATATATTCAGAATTATCATTAGAAGCAGAAATATTAGTATTATCATTATTCTTGTCATTAGAGATATCAGAAATCATAAGATTTATTATAAAATATACCTTTATTAGCTTTATTATAAAAGATGCCACATGCTTAACAATTCAATTGATGAAACATCGAGGATCGATATAAGTATATTATAAATTGCATATTTATTGTATGGGCCTGAATGGCCAGCGCTCTGGCGCTCGGTACCACAGGTTTCGGGTTCGAGTCCTGGCGGTACCATGGATGTTTGTAGTGGTTCGGAATCCACTTTAAACCGTAGGTCCCGGTCTTAATAGGATAGTAGAGCGTTGCGGGGGCAGTGTTACTCCGCGTCCGTGGCTTATCTTCAAGTAACACGCGCCACCTGGGTAATACAAAGTGAGTAACGTCTGTGCAGCACTTGCCTTAAGGCATCCAACACCAAGCTGTCTAACTGTTTGCCAGCTGCATTAGAAAGAAAAAAAAATTATTGTATACATCGATATATGTTCATCGTATACTTTTATTGTACAAGTATATTGTGATCCCAGATCCGGTCTATTTATATTTTTAATTTTGCTTAGGATTTTAATTCTAATGATCAAGAAATAGTCAACATATTGACAAATTTTCGTTCGCGAATGTTCTATGCAAAAAATTATGAAACAAAGTTTATTTCGTTTGACACAGGTTGAAATTATTTTTTGTACCTAGATATACAGGACGATTATAATTAAAGTCCCACTTACAAAATGCTGTGAAAAAAGAACCATTCATCACAATGAATTCAAATTTGAACTGAAGACACTTGAAGAAGGGGGAAACAGTATGGCATCAAAAAAAAGTTCCAAAAAAGGTTCATCGACTTTTCCCATCCAATTTGGTATGGCCTTGCCTTGGTGGATGAGCCCATCCACAATATCACAATTGTTGAATGACTTAGAAGCCCTTTTCTTGTCAAAAAACAATCAAGTATATTGAACACTACGGTTGGTTTAGTGTGCAACTCATACCAAATACGTTGTCATTTCGATTCAAAATATCACTGACAGCCCTTTCCTTCCCTTTCTTTATGCCGCTTACAGCGCCATCTATTAATACACCTTGGAACTTTTTTTGATGCCGTACCGTTTTCCCTTCTTCAAATATCTTCAGCTCAAATTTGAACTCATTGTGAAGAGTGGCTCTTTTTTACAGCATTTTGAAAGTGGGACTTTAATTATAAACACCCTGTACTTTTTAACACCTAAATATAGAGACTACAATAACCATAATAGTTTCTATACTTAGGAGTTAAAATATATTAATTTCTCTTACTTCCTATATTTTGTATTCCTCTTTAAGGTGGGCTTCCACCAAGTACTAAAATCTCATGCTGTGGAACTCCAGCAATTTAGAAGTTTGAGTGGGAAGGAAATCAAGCTTCCGAATGGCTGGCGATCTATATCATGAGATTTTAACATCCGATGGAAATCCCCTTAAAAAGGTTGAATCTAAATTTACAAAAGTTGATTGAAAAAATGGGTTCTATCATAAAAGAAGATTATTGTATGAAGCCCCTCATTTTAGCAGAACACCTAGCAAGAAAGGTTTTGCTCATAAAATCATTGCACTTATGTTCTCATAATTAAAACGAATTTATTTCAGATTAACTAACATTATTCTTTTTTATAGGTTTTATTTTACAAATGAGATAATATAATGTATTTTATTTTGATAAATATGTTGTACTTCTAGATGCTACTAAAATTAAGGAAAAGAAAACTGCTCAGTATTTCTGGAATCACTTTTATTTCGTAAATCGATTCAATTATTAATTATCAGTTAATTCATACGACTTCTTTATCTGCATTTTAAAGAGTATACACTCAAGAGCCAAAACATTATGAGCACCCCTACATTTTGCAATGAACTCGCCTGGATGACGTGGAAGGCACGTGATCAGGTGGAAGTGGTATTTAACTGCTATTAAGTGGTGGTATTAATCCATGCCAAGGCGGGTTGAAGCTGTGTTGTGCGCCAAAGGTGGGTCAACTCGTTATTAGAGAGGTTTTGCATACCGTATTTTGGACGTCCGTTAGCTTTTTCTCCCTAGCGCGCATGCTCATAGGAAATTGCGCATGCGTATCTGTAATAATATTTTCTATGAGCATGCGCGCTAGGGAGAAAAAGCTAACGGACGTCCAAAATACGGTATGCAAAAACTCTCTATTGACAGGTGGTCATAATGTTTTGGCTCTTGAGTGTATGTAATAATAATAATAACAAAAATATATCTATATATATTCAATATTTTAATAAATTTTTTGTGATTTTTTTTTCTATTAGTAAGTTTCTTGTCTGCCATTGCTGGTAAGTATGAATTGTTTGTTTTCATAATGTTCCTATGCTATACAAGTAAAAATAAATTATTTACCCGTCAAAAATTTACAAGTTATTTAATTTTCAAAAATAAGATTTTCCTTGATTAGAAGAACGAATATATATAAAATAAATAGAAAGTACTAATAGAAAGTTAATGTTAAAATTATTTCTTGCTGGTTTGACACGCTATTTGTAATTATTCTATATTAGTCATATTTAGATATATATAATGTGCAGGTTGGGCAATCAAATTGTAACTAGGTGGGGTTGGGTTGAGATACTGTAGGCACAGGTTGGAGATCTTACAGCTTTATTTAAACACGCATAAACATCACACATATACAATTAAAGGCATACACTATTTAACACATTTAAAGACATATAATTATAGATTCGTAGAAGGACACCACTTCTAACCCGAAAACCCGATGCCCAGGTACGCGCAGGGTGCGCGAAATATTTTTCCTCTTTGGGTGAGAGTTTTTAAGCCAAACCATATGCAGGAGTGCGCTAAATATATTTCCTCTCGGGATGACAGACTATAAATTAAACGTTTCACAGTGGGAGCGTAGTTGCGCTGTACTTCCTCTCCAGTAAGAGTCTTGAGGCCTACCGACTATTTGTGCTGAACGCCAAAGGGGGGGCGCTCTTGTCAGTGTGTAGGAGGAAGTACAATTGCAAGATATTTTAACTAAGGTTCAATTAAATAATTTTTGAAATTCCAAAATATTCAGCCGTGGTATCGACGCCTTAAATTAAAAACCCAAAACACGGCTACCCGCAATCTGCTCTAAATATATTTCCTTCCTGGTGAGAGTCTGTAGGCCTACTGATTATTTCTCTTGAAAGTCACAGTGGGCGCTCTTGCCAGTGGGTAGGAGGAAGCACTGTTACAGATATGTTAAGAACTGAATTTTGATATTTTAATTGTAATTTATATTCAATTCAAGTTAATTTTTATTTGAATCAAATGGCAATGTTATATTATTTAAAACAAGCACAAAATATAACAAAAGCAAACTTAACAATAAAATATATATCTATATATGTGGGCCTAAATATTGTTCTTAAATAAATAAATAAAATATTTAAACAATCAAAATTTATTATTACTTCATTTTTAATAATTTGGCTGATTCTTTTATTTTAATAAATTTAATTATTAAAATATTCAATTAATTCAAATATAAGCAAAAAAAAACTGTACTTAAATAAATTACAAAGAAATAAGACATAAAATATTTTTACGACATAACATATTCATACGGCAAAGCATAAATTTTGATACTTTTATGGCTATTAAAATTTAAAATGTATTTTTATAAAACCTGCTCGTGACTTAAAGATCAAATTTTTATCTCTAAGCCTTCATTTGCATAAGAAATAGAAATGGGTTCTTAAGTTCAAATTACTTCCATTTCATATTAAAATCTGCCTATTTCAACAGCTGCCGAATTCTGAATCACTTTGATATTGTTGCTAACATTTTTGATATGAGCCGTTTTATTTCAAAGCCGTGAAAGTGTATTAGGCTTAAAAATGCTTTAATTCTGCATAATTATCTTAAAGCACTCTACATAAAATGATGAAATGGATTGGTAACTTTAAATATTTTTAAATAGAATTTACGCATTTGTAATTATGATCTGTTTGATGAATTAAATATTGTTTAAATATAACTTATATTGTCAACTTACATAGAACTTATATTGTGGTATAATTATTTGGACATGGCATTTATTTAGGATTCAAGTTACGGCAATTTTAGATATGATCAGGCATTTAATTTTTAATTCTCATTAACTAATTAATTCACATCTAATTTTTAATTCTCATTAACAAACAATTTTAACTTCCATAAACATAGAAAACAAAAGAACTGACAATTTTGTAATGCTGTTTTTAAGTTAAAAAAGTAAATTCGTAAACGTCATGGGAATGACGAATTGCTAACATTATACAGTAGAACCTGTGTAAGTCGAACTCAAGGGAGACGCCAAATAATTCGAATTGTAGAGTTTTCGACTTATTGAGGATTTCGACTTATGCGGATTTTGTAAGGAAATATTCGACTTGTAGAGGTTTAGATTCTTTCTAACTTATTTTGAGTTAGATAAGTGAAATAAATAAAAATTTAAGTTACGGAGATCATAAACATGTTTACTTGTTAGGGTTTAAATGAAATCAATAGTAATAATAAGAATTATAATAAGAATATTTAATAGAATTGGTTATTCTATGTACTGTATACTCATACATTGTTTTCTAAGAAATAATGACATAACTTATTTTTCTTCGAGCTATAGAGGTAATTAGTTTCAAATGATCGAGTTGTAAAGGTTGTAAAATCAAACATTGCTAATGTTCCAGATACAGAGGTCCAATTTTTTTTTCGAGTTACGGAGGAAAAATACATACCAAAATGGCTTGTGGGGATTGACTAATTATTTCGACATATAGAGGGTTGAAATTTCGAGTAATGGAGGTTTTAAGGCTTGAAGGGAAGGGAACAAAACTTTTTTCGAGTTTTGGAGGTTTTCGACTTATCGAGGTTCGACTTAAAGAGATTCTACTGTATATGAAATTCAGAAGACGAATATGAAAACCATACATTTATGAAAAAAACTTAATAGCGAATGTAAAACATCTTATAACTACATATATATAAAAAAAATAGGCGCAAGTGAAAACGCCACAAAAACCAAGTATCAAATTTACACCAGGGAAAAAAAAAGCACTTTTCCCATTTGTAAATAATTTTTTACACTAAAATGACTGGTGCCATCTGGTGGCGTCAACAATAAAAAATTAAATAATAAATTAATATTTAATTTAAAAAAATGACGAATAAAAATTTTATCAAAATAGTTGGCTGCAATAAGGTAAAAAAATAATAAATTCAATGAAAATATTCGAATGCTTTAGCTTTATAATTTTTAAGTTTTAGGAAACACGAACAGACAGGTATATAAGGCTCTCTTTTTATATGCAGAGAGATGATTTTTTTTTATAATAAATATACAGTAATTTGCAATACATATGTTAATAATGGGTAACCTGTTATTATATTTTATCCTATTTTATGATGTTATATGTAGTGTTTTTTTAGTGTTCTATAATTAAGTATATATTAAACAAAATTTCAGAAGAAGAAAAAAAAAAAAGAAGTAATACATTAGTGGTAAGAATTATTAAAATAGTTAAAAAGTAAGTAAATATATTGTTGAAATCTTTGCAGATTATATTTATTATCGTTTATTTGGAACACCACCTGAGTGAAAAATTTTCATTTTCTGGGACCACAGATACTCATAATTTACATTTATAACTGATGGTTAGTATTGATATTCATTGCTACCGATATGTTGAAGTAAATTATGTTTGTAGTCGAATGTTGATTGTTTGTTTGTGCAACTGGAACTGGGTGTAGTCAAGTTGAGACTCACGTTTAACAACACAAAATTTTATTTTTGCAAGCACACAAGCACAAACACGACACACTACAACAATTAATATTCAGCGGATAAAATCTTTAAAGACATAACAGTTGGGCTGACATGTTCGTAGGCCGACACATGGATGGCGCTACTAGTATTAAATCCATATGATTTTTAGTTAGCTCTAACCTTCAAAAGACACGTGTATAAATTTGACAGCTGTTGCACTATTAGTATGTGAGTTATAGCATTTTTTGTGAAGCAGCTTTTGTTGGAAAAAATGGATAAAAAGGAATTTCGTGTGTTTTAGAAAGCATTGCTTTTTGGCGAAAAAAAATACTACTGAAGCCAAGGCTTTGCTTGATAAACATTATTCGGACTTTGCACCAGGAAAATCAACCGTAGAGAAGTGATTTGCTAAATTTAAACGAGGCGAAATGAGCCGAGGACGATACACGCAGTGAACGCCCCGGAGAGGTGGTTACCGACGAAAACATCAAAAAAGTCCACAAAATAATTTCTGATAACTGTAAAGTGAAGTTGATTGAGATAGCTGAGACCCTAAAGATATCAAAGGAACGTGTTGGACATATCGTGAATGAATATTTGGATATGCGAAAGCTCAGTTCAAAGTGGGTACCGCGCAGAGCTCACAATCGACCCAAAACAACAGCGAATTGATGATTCTAAGCAGTGTTTGGAGCTGTTCAATCGTAATAAACCCGAATTTTTGCGTCGATATGTGACAATGGATGAAACATGGCTCCATCATTTCACACCGGAGTCCAATCGACAGTCAGCCGAGTGGACTGCACGTGATGAACACTAAAAATGCTATAATTTCACTAAAAATGCTATAACTGACATACTAATAGTGCAACAGCTGTCAAATTTATACACGTGTCTTTTGAAGGTTAGAGCTAACTAAAAATCATATGGATTTAATACTAGTAGCGCCATCCATGTGTCGGCCTACGAACATGTCAGCCCAACTGTTATGTCTTTAAAGATTTTATCCGCTGAATATTAATTGTTGTAGTGTGTCGTGTTTGTGCTTGTGTGCTTGCAAAAATAAAATTTTGTGTTGTTAAACGTGAGTCTCAACTTGACTACACCCAGTTCCAGTTGCACAAACAAACAATCAACATTCGACTACAAACATAATTTACTTCAACATATCGGTAGCAATGAATATCAATACTAACCATCAGTTATAAATGTAAATTATGAGTATCTGTGGTCCCAGAAAATGAAAATTTTTCACTCAGGTGGTGTTCCAAATAAACGATAATAAATATAATCTGCAAAGATTTCAACAATATATTTACTTACTTTTTAACTATTTTAATAATTCTTACCACTAATGTATTACTTCTTTTTTTTTTTTCTTCTTCTGAAATTTTGTTTAATATATACTTAATTATAGAACACTAAAAAAACACTACATATAACATCATAAAATAGGATAAAATATAATAACAGGTTACCCATTATTAACATATGTATTGCAAATTACTGTATATTTATTATAAAAAAAAATCATCTCTCTGCATATAAAAAGAGAGCCTTATATACCTGTCTGTTCGTGTTTCCTAAAACTTAAAAATTATAAAGCTAAAGCATTCGAATATTTTCATTGAATTTATTATTTTTTTACCTTATTGCAGCCAACTATTTTGATAAAATTTTTATTCGTCATTTTTTTAAATTAAATATTAATTTATTATTTAATTTTTTATTGTTGACGCCACCAGATGGCACCAGTCATTTTAGTGTAAAAAATTATTTACAAATGGGAAAAGTGCTTTTTTTTTCCCTGGTGTAAATTTGATACTTGGTTTTTGTGGCGTTTTCACTTGCGCCTATTTTTTTTATATATATGTAGTTATAAGATGTTTTACATTCGCTATTAAGTTTTTTTCATAAATGTATGGTTTTCATATTCGTCTTCTGAATTTCATATACAGTAGAATCTCTTTAAGTCGAACCTCGATAAGTCGAAAACCTCCAAAACTCGAAAAAAGTTTTGTTCCCTTCCCTTCAAGCCTTAAAACCTCCATTACTCGAAATTTCAACCCTCTATATGTCGAAATAATTAGTCAATCCCCACAAGCCATTTTGGTATGTATTTTTCCTCCGTAACTCGAAAAAAAAATTGGACCTCTGTATCTGGAACATTAGCAATGTTTGATTTTACAACCTTTACAACTCGATCATTTGAAACTAATTACCTCTATAGCTCGAAGAAAAATAAGTTATGTCATTATTTCTTAGAAAACAATGTATGAGTATACAGTACATAGAATAACCAATTCTATTAAATATTCTTATTATAATTCTTATTATTACTATTGATTTCATTTAAACCCTAACAAGTAAACATGTTTATGATCTCCGTAACTTAAATTTTTATTTATTTCACTTATCTAACTCAAAATAAGTTAGAAAGAATCTAAACCTCTACAAGTCGAATATTTCCTTACAAAATCCGCATAAGTCGAAATCCTCAATAAGTCGAAAACTCTACAATTCGAATTATTTGGCGTCTCCCTTGAGTTCGACTTACACAGGTTCTACTGTATAATGTTAGCAATTCGTCATTCCCATGACGTTTACGAATTTACTTTTTTAACTTAAAAACAGCATTACAAAATTGTCAGTTCTTTTGTTTTCTATGTTTATGGAAGTTAAAATTGTTTGTTAATGAGAATTAAAAATTAGATGTGAATTAATTAGTTAATGAGAATTAAAAATTAAATGCCTGATCATATCTAAAATTGCCGTAACTTGAATCCTAAATAAATGCCATGTCCAAATAATTATACCACAATATAAGTTCTATGTAAGTTGACAATATAAGTTATATTTAAACAATATTTAATTCATCAAACAGATCATAATTACAAATGCGTAAATTCTATTTAAAAATATTTAAAGTTACCAATCCATTTCATCATTTTATGTAGAGTGCTTTAAGATAATTATGCAGAATTAAAGCATTTTTAAGCCTAATACACTTTCACGGCTTTGAAATAAAACGGCTCATATCAAAAATGTTAGCAACAATATCAAAGTGATTCAGAATTCGGCAGCTGTTGAAATAGGCAGATTTTAATATGAAATGGAAGTAATTTGAACTTAAGAACCCATTTCTATTTCTTATGCAAATGAAGGCTTAGAGATAAAAATTTGATCTTTAAGTCACGAGCAGGTTTTATAAAAATACATTTTAAATTTTAATAGCCATAAAAGTATCAAAATTTATGCTTTGCCGTATGAATATGTTATGTCGTAAAAATATTTTATGTCTTATTTCTTTGTAATTTATTTAAGTACAGTTTTTTTTTGCTTATATTTGAATTAATTGAATATTTTAATAATTAAATTTATTAAAATAAAAGAATCAGCCAAATTATTAAAAATGAAGTAATAATAAATTTTGATTGTTTAAATATTTTATTTATTTATTTAAGAACAATATTTAGGCCCACATATATAGATATATATTTTATTGTTAAGTTTGCTTTTGTTATATTTTGTGCTTGTTTTAAATAATATAACATTGCCATTTGATTCAAATAAAAATTAACTTGAATTGAATATAAATTACAATTAAAATATCAAAATTCAGTTCTTAACATATCTGTAACAGTGCTTCCTCCTACCCACTGGCAAGAGCGCCCACTGTGACTTTCAAGAGAAATAATCAGTAGGCCTACAGACTCTCACCAGGAAGGAAATATATTTAGAGCAGATTGCGGGTAGCCGTGTTTTGGGTTTTTAATTTAAGGCGTCGATACCACGGCTGAATATTTTGGAATATCAAAAATTATTTAATTGAACCTTAGTTAAAATATCTTGCAATTGTACTTCCTCTCCAGTAAGAGTCTTGAGGCCTACCGACTATTTGTGCTGAACGCCAAAGGGGGGGCGCTCTTGTCAGTGTGTAGGAGGAAGTACAATTGCAAGATATTTTAACTAAGGTTCAATTAAATAATTTTTGAAATTCCAAAATATTCAGCCGTGGTATCGACGCCTTAAATTAAAAACCCAAAACACGGCTACCCGCAATCTGCTCTAAATATATTTCCTTCCTGGTGAGAGTCTGTAGGCCTACTGATTATTTCTCTTGAAAGTCACAGTGGGCGCTCTTGCCAGTGGGTAGGAGGAAGCACTGTTACAGATATGTTAAGAACTGAATTTTGATATTTTAATTGTAATTTATATTCAATTCAAGTTAATTTTTATTTGAATCAAATGGCAATGTTATATTATTTAAAACAAGCACAAAATATAACAAAAGCAAACTTAACAATAAAATATATATCTATATATGTGGGCCTAAATATTGTTCTTAAATAAATAAATAAAATATTTAAACAATCAAAATTTATTATTACTTCATTTTTAATAATTTGGCTGATTCTTTTATTTTAATAAATTTAATTATTAAAATATTCAATTAATTCAAATATAAGCAAAAAAAAACTGTACTTAAATAAATTACAAAGAAATAAGACATAAAATATTTTTACGACATAACATATTCATACGGCAAAGCATAAATTTTGATACTTTTATGGCTATTAAAATTTAAAATGTATTTTTATAAAACCTGCTCGTGACTTAAAGATCAAATTTTTATCTCTAAGCCTTCATTTGCATAAGAAATAGAAATGGGTTCTTAAGTTCAAATTACTTCCATTTCATATTAAAATCTGCCTATTTCAACAGCTGCCGAATTCTGAATCACTTTGATATTGTTGCTAACATTTTTGATATGAGCCGTTTTATTTCAAAGCCGTGAAAGTGTATTAGGCTTAAAAATGCTTTAATTCTGCATAATTATCTTAAAGCACTCTACATAAAATGATGAAATGGATTGGTAACTTTAAATATTTTTAAATAGAATTTACGCATTTGTAATTATGATCTGTTTGATGAATTAAATATTGTTTAAATATAACTTATATTGTCAACTTACATAGAACTTATATTGTGGTATAATTATTTGGACATGGCATTTATTTAGGATTCAAGTTACGGCAATTTTAGATATGATCAGGCATTTAATTTTTAATTCTCATTAACTAATTAATTCACATCTAATTTTTAATTCTCATTAACAAACAATTTTAACTTCCATAAACATAGAAAACAAAAGAACTGACAATTTTGTAATGCTGTTTTTAAGTTAAAAAAGTAAATTCGTAAACGTCATGGGAATGACGAATTGCTAACATTATACAGTAGAACCTGTGTAAGTCGAACTCAAGGGAGACGCCAAATAATTCGAATTGTAGAGTTTTCGACTTATTGAGGATTTCGACTTATGCGGATTTTGTAAGGAAATATTCGACTTGTAGAGGTTTAGATTCTTTCTAACTTATTTTGAGTTAGATAAGTGAAATAAATAAAAATTTAAGTTACGGAGATCATAAACATGTTTACTTGTTAGGGTTTAAATGAAATCAATAGTAATAATAAGAATTATAATAAGAATATTTAATAGAATTGGTTATTCTATGTACTGTATACTCATACATTGTTTTCTAAGAAATAATGACATAACTTATTTTTCTTCGAGCTATAGAGGTAATTAGTTTCAAATGATCGAGTTGTAAAGGTTGTAAAATCAAACATTGCTAATGTTCCAGATACAGAGGTCCAATTTTTTTTTCGAGTTACGGAGGAAAAATACATACCAAAATGGCTTGTGGGGATTGACTAATTATTTCGACATATAGAGGGTTGAAATTTCGAGTAATGGAGGTTTTAAGGCTTGAAGGGAAGGGAACAAAACTTTTTTCGAGTTTTGGAGGTTTTCGACTTATCGAGGTTCGACTTAAAGAGATTCTACTGTATATGAAATTCAGAAGACGAATATGAAAACCATACATTTATGAAAAAAACTTAATAGCGAATGTAAAACATCTTATAACTACATATATATAATAGGCGCAAGTGAAAACGCCACAAAAACCAAGTATCAAATTTACACCAGGGAAAAAAAAAGCACTTTTCCCATTTGTAAATAATTTTTTACACTAAAATGACTGGTGCCATCTGGTGGCGTCAACAATAAAAAATTAAATAATAAATTAATATTTAATTTAAAAAAATGACGAATAAAAATTTTATCAAAATAGTTGGCTGCAATAAGGTAAAAAAATAATAAATTCAATGAAAATATTCGAATGCTTTAGCTTTATAATTTTTAAGTTTTAGGAAACACGAACAGACAGGTATATAAGGCTCTCTTTTTATATGCAGAGAGATGATTTTTTTTTATAATAAATATACAGTAATTTGCAATACATATGTTAATAATGGGTAACCTGTTATTATATTTTATCCTATTTTATGATGTTATATGTAGTGTTTTTTTAGTGTTCTATAATTAAGTATATATTAAACAAAATTTCAGAAGAAGAAAAAAAAAAAAAGTAATACATTAGTGGTAAGAATTATTAAAATAGTTAAAAAGTAAGTAAATATATTGTTGAAATCTTTGCAGATTATATTTATTATCGTTTATTTGGAACACCACCTGAGTGAAAAATTTTCATTTTCTGGGACCACAGATACTCATAATTTACATTTATAACTGATGGTTAGTATTGATATTCATTGCTACCGATATGTTGAAGTAAATTATGTTTGTAGTCGAATGTTGATTGTTTGTTTGTGCAACTGGAACTGGGTGTAGTCAAGTTGAGACTCACGTTTAACAACACAAAATTTTATTTTTGCAAGCACACAAGCACAAACACGACACACTACAACAATTAATATTCAGCGGATAAAATCTTTAAAGACATAACAGTTGGGCTGACATGTTCGTAGGCCGACACATGGATGGCGCTACTAGTATTAAATCCATATGATTTTTAGTTAGCTCTAACCTTCAAAAGACACGTGTATAAATTTGACAGCTGTTGCACTATTAGTATGTCAGTTATAGCATTTTTAGTGAAATTATAGCATTTTTAGTGTTCATCACGTGCAGTCCACTCGGCTGACTGTCGATTGGACTCCGGTGTGAAATGATGGAGCCATGTTTCATCCATTGTCACATATCGACGCAAAAATTCGGGTTTATTACGATTGAACAGCTCCCAAACACTGCTTAGAATCATCAATTCGCTGTTGTTTTGGGTCGATTGTGAGCTCTGCGCGGTACCCACTTTGAACTGAGCTTTCGCATATCCAAATATTCATTCACGATATGTCCAACACGTTCCTTTGATATCTTTAGGGTCTCAGCTATCTCAATCAACTTCACTTTACAGTTATCAGAAATTATTTTGTGGACTTTTTTGATGTTTTCGTCGGTAACCACCTCTCCGGGGCGTTCACTGCGTGTATCGTCCTCGGCTCATTTCGCCTCGTTTAAATTTAGCAAATCACTTCTCTACGGTTGATTTTCCTGGTGCAAAGTCCGAATAATGTTTATCAAGCAAAGCCTTGGCTTCAGTAGTATTTTTTTTCGCCAAAAAGCAATGCTTTCTAAAACACACGAAATTCCTTTTTATCCATTTTTTCCAACAAAAGTTGCTTCACAAAAAATGCTATAACTCACATACTAATAGTGCAACAGCTGTCAAATTTATACACGTGTCTTTTGAAGGTTAGGGCTAACTAAAAATTATATGGATTTAATACTAGTAGAGCCATCTATGTGTCAGCCTATGAACAGGCCAGCCCAACTGTTATATTTAAATGGAAGAATTCCACTTCTAAGCTGTAAATAATGCTACTCATGCTGGATAGCGAAATGTGCTTCCTCTCTGGATAAGAATCTGTAGACCAATTTATGCACAGGATGGTGCTAACTCTATATCTTCTCTCGGGTGAGAGACTGTATTCAACCAAACATCATCATACGAAACAATAAAAAAAAAATTGAATGTACAATCAATTAACGAATTTCATTTTATAGAGTGCTAACAAGAGTGCTATTGTTGTTTCTTATCCCACTTGGCCGACAACAACATCAAAAACGTCCATGAACCTGTGTGGTCATGATAAAGGGTAAAATAAGGGACTCAGAGACAAGGGGCACCCAAAGGGAAAAGTCTGACTTCACCCCACAAAAAAAAAAAAAAAAAAAAAAAAAAAAAAAATCTAGCCTTTGGCAGTAGGGGGATTTGAACCCACGCCTTAGACACTCGGCCGCGCTACCTTCCTAAAACAGTGTGAAACAATTAATTAAAAAAGATTATTGATTTTTCTTTTTAAAAATAATTATTACTTTTATTTATTTATTTTTATTTATACATTTACTTATTTTGCAAGTATTTCATGCATTTGTTTCAATAATTTAGACAGTTTGGTTGAAATATTTCACAAGCTTTCCAAAATTGTATTCTTAAATTTAACTTAAATTCCAAACATAAAGAACTACTCATTTCATAATTGCAAGTCAAATCCAAACCATTATTATTTAAACAATTTCAAAATTATACATTTCCTTTTCTAGAAGGTTACAAAGAAATTCAATTTGAGATATAAAGCACATAACTTAATATTGACAACACGTTTATCAGGTAATCTTTTATAACCTAACATGCTTAACGGTAAATTAATGTTGTTGTTTTTTTTTTCAAAGATTTTCTTGTTTGAGATGCGCAAGAATATTTATTGATTTCTGTTTGTCATTTACACATTGCTGTGGACATCAAAAATCTCATTCTAGAATCTCATACCATGTTCACATATAACAAACAACAAATGCACAAATCAATTATACAAAAGTCTTAAGGAAATTATCGCCAATTTTATCATAGCTTCATAAGAAATTAAATTATTGTTGCAAAAGGATTTAAAGAGAATTTTCAAAAAGCATAATACTATAATATTCATTATTAAAAAGTAGTAATATTTTTTTTGAAACATTCGCCAAATTCTCTGCAAACATCATCCGATTTGTTGTCAATAAGTAGTTGGCAGCAAATTGAAAAATATTCATCATTAAAAAAATTTTAATTGAATCCCAAGGTCTTACACAATTTACTAATTCGTAAAAGCTAAACATTTATGTATGTATAGTTGCAAAGCAATTTTTTAATAATATATACGCTTTAAATAACGTGATTATTTTTTATTTTAGGTAATTTCAAGTTATAGATGTATACTTATTTCTTCAATACACTTATTTACATCTTCTGCCTCTTCATACCATTGTAAAACAAGAGCTTATGGAAATAAAGATAATTTTTTCACCTGAATTACTTTATAGTAGATTATTATGTGTTTTTTCATTCTTATTGTAGATTAATACGGAGATCCTTGGCCGCGTAGCGGCCACTAGCTCCTTCATTGTAAAATGTTGAAATGGTCTCATGCCCTTTGAGTTAATAAGAAAAATAGATAATTAAATGCCCTTTTTTCAAAAAAAGAATTATTTATTTAATAAAATTATAAAATGAAAAATAAAAAGAAATATCGAAAGTGTATATGTTGATGAAATCAGTTGCATGTAATAAAAAAAATAAAACATAAGCAAAGATCAAATTAGGAGTAAAAATTGCTTAGGAGAAAAGCGAAATTTTTTCATCTAGACAGTTGTGCATTATGTTTTTTTTTTTTTTTTTTTTTTTTTTTTTATCAAACTATAATCACATGAAAATGTTATTGTTATTCTATTAAAATCAATGTTATTCTATTCTTAATTAATAACATAAATTAATGTCGACGAAATAAAGCACAAATTAATTAAAAATTAATTGTAGAGCACACATTAATTACAAATTAGTTATAGAACACAGATTAATTATGACGAAATAAAGCACAAATTAAATGCAGAAAAATTAATTTGTGACGAAATAAACAACAAATTAATTACAAATTAGTCATACAGCACAAATTATTTACGACGAAATTAATTCCAAATTAGTCGTAAATCACAAATTAATTACAACGAAATTAATTACAAATTAGTTGCAGAGCACAAATTAATTCGCGACGAAATAAAGCCAGCACAGATGAATTACTACGAAATAAAACACAAAATAATTATAGAGAACAAATTAATTTGCGACGAAATAAAGCACAAATTAATTATAAATTAGTTGTTAGGCACAAATATATTTAGGAAAACATTAACTTGAAGCCGAGCTGGGAGTTTAAAATAGTTGAGTCTTGGTCTTGATTAATTAAAATAAATTTTTTTTTCATTTATTCAAAGGATAAATGATAATTTAAACTTCCTTTTTACAATTTCATTAATCTTTTGTGGAAAGTTCTCATATTGATGAGGTAATCGTTTTCTCGCATCCTTTTACGAAAGCTATTACAAAAAATTATTTTACTCGCTTATTTGGTGAAATAAAGCTTCATTACAAATATGAAGGATGCACAATCTATTTATACCAAGATACCTTTCGAATAGACATAATTGCACTAACTTAATAAACTGTTCTAATTTAATGGAACCAACAGTCTCCCTCCTTGTAGCGAAATTTGAAATAAAACTATAGAAAATCGAAAGAAGAAAATGATAAAACAATATTCACAGCTATTAACATTGTAGAGCACAAATTAATTACGACGAAATTAATTACAAATTAGTTGTAGAGCATAAATTAATTACGACGATATTAATTACAAATTAGTTGTAGAGCACAAATTAATTTGCGATGAAATAAAACCCAAATCATTTTCAAATTAGTTGCAGTACAAAAATTAATTTGCAACTAATAAAGCACAAATTATTTACAAATTAGTTTAAACGAAAAATATCTTTGCTTCATTTTGTGTTCGACTATTATATGCTGTCTTTTTCAATTTTTTCTGTTGATACAACAAATAACGTTTAAATGATTTATCAATCTAATTCATTCCATTCGCACATTTTTTAATTCATTGTTTATGAATTTTATTACATCTCGAACGTTTAATTGCGCAGTTTTAAAATATATAATTGTAAAGAAGTTGGCAACCAGAAAGTTTACACATTGGTAAACAAACAAAAATTTATCTGGATGTTCTGATGATAATTTTACTTTTGAAACAATTTTTATTACATACGTGGCATTAATTTTTTTAATGGATAAATGAGGATAATATTTTTTTCGTACCTTTATGATACAAGGTACACATAAATGATATTTATATATTTGGAAGATAATTATATAAAATATTAATAAATGATACATTTGCAAAAATGCAAATGTTTTCCAATTATTTATTTTAAACATATGTAGGATATAAAAAATAAATTAATATCAGGTTATTTTAATATACCTGCATAAAAAGTACTATATGAGTTATAAATTTATACATGTAATTTCTTGTATTAACTCTATTTAATTTTCTTATTAGAACAATATTTGGTAAATTCGCAGTTTAGGAGACAAAGAAATTTGACACCTTTTATTTCAATAATTTCAGTTTTAGTTTAATTTAGTAAATTTTTTTCTTAGTTAAGTCTGCACAATTTTAGTGAGTTATAGTTTAGACTTATCAACTAAACTTATTGATTGAAACAGGGCTGTCAAACTTTTCAGCTTCCCTGTGGCACATTTGAAAGAACAGAATTTTCAGGCTGCATGTAACATATTAATAATAACACTAATTTAAAATCTAAGATGCCTAGATGAAAACTAAACAAAAATGTTATAGCATAATCTGTAAAATAGTATAATATTACTAATAACTGTTAAGTAAAAATGAAAAATCTAAGCTACGTATGATGAAAAATAAGTAAAAATGTAATTAAAAATTCAGCATTATAATCTGATTTCTGTTTCATCAGTTTTGTTTTGTCTACTGAAATAAGAAATGTTTAGAAAATAAAAATAGGAAATATATAGTGTGGTATTTAAATAAAATAAAAACTTCATTAATTGTATTATTTTATTTACATAGAATTGTTGGAAAAACATAATGATTAGATAAACTTAATGATTACATACAAATCCGTTAATGTTTAAACAAAATTTCTGGTTTCATGTTTGTTCACTATCTTAAAAATACTGAGTTGCTTGTGAGTGTGATAACCCTTGTTTAAATGGTGTTGCCTTTTCTTTAATAGGATGTGTAACTTTTACATTTCTTTTTAACAATTTGCAATGTTTTATGGTGAAATTTTTATTATTAAGATGAAATAAAAGTCATAAATTATCATAATAAGTATTAAATTATCAAAAATCCGACATGGCTAAACTTATTAAAAAATTTTTCATGGTTCATTCATATCTGTAAAGTGGTTGCTATGAAATACATTTCAGCATTAAACACCATATTGATATTACAATTTTAAAATAAAGTAGTTTTTGAATTGTTTGTTAGGTTACAAAATTGTAAAAAACTTTCATTTTCTCAAAAATTTATTTATATTTTTTGTGGATTTAAACAAACTTTATAATAAGTTTATTATAAGATTTATTTAATTATTATAAAATTATTTATTTTTTATGTATGAGACATAGATTAGTATTGGTATATTTTTCAATTTTTAAGTGCATTGAAGTTTATAATTATCCTCTACGTGTAATTTCATTTGCAAAGATTAAAAAAAAAAGGTTTTCCCAACTCATGTTTATTATTATTATTATTATTACAGAATGAAAGAAAAGTTGAAACCATAAGATTTTCATATTGACAAATGATGCTGGAATTATGGCTAAATCACTTTTATCATTATTAGAAGAAGAATTTATTGATGGTAATTTTTTAAAATTATTATATTTTATACTTAAAATATGCTTGTTTTATTGGTTTTATATAATTTGTTAATGGTATAATGGTATTATATTTAATGGTAATTGTTTGTAATGGTATTATATTTAAAGAACCATCTATTTTTAGATTAATCAAATTTTATTTAAAGAACTATAATAATAATACAATAATAACTTTATATTATATATATATATATATATAGTTCAATTTAAGTAAGAATTGTTATTAAATCATTAGCTTATTCTAGGGGTCATTTATATAAAAAAATAATTTAATTTTCAATTGTGATGACATAAAACTTTTTATCATGTAAAACTTTTTTGAGTTAAATATCACATTTTCTATGATGAATAATTTAATGATACCATTTATGAAATTAATAATGTATATGTTATTACAATAATTTTCTGCCTATAAGTCGTAGCAGTGTAAAACTCAAAGCATTTGTTTTGACCCATAAAATTGAATGTTCTCATATAATCCATTTACAATTCTTGCCTGCTTTTTAAATATTAATCTTTTATTTTGTACTTATGAAATAAAACAAAAATATGTTTTTTTAGTTGAAACAAGTAAATTTTTTAATTTTTTGATATCTAAATCATATATAAATAAATGTTATAAATTTATGAGTGGAAATAAGAAGAAAAAAATTAAGCATTTAAAAATTATGATGAAAATAAAAGATTATTTTCCCCATAATTTGTAATCATCACATTTACTAAATGTGATGATTACAAATGTGTTGCAGTTAATTTAATTGATATTAAAGTTTTTTTAAATTTCATCTGTCGTCTTTTTTATCAACTAGTACACACCAATGTTTGATATACATCACATTTTTTTATTTTATCAAATGAGACTTAGATGGAAGACATTACTCATTGCTCGTATCTCCTTGAAGAGTTGGAGGCATATTTTGGATCTGGGTATTTTGGACAAATCTTGAGTAAAAGCTGTCGTGGAATTTAGATTTGCGATGGGCCTTGACTATTTGGCAAACCATCTGCACTGCATTGGCATTTTTGATAACTCACATTGTGGAAAAAATGAGATCATGGACAAGCACCATATAATAGGATGTCTGGCCTTGCATGGGGATTCCGAGGTGAAAAGATATTGGAGTGCTATAACTTTGCTGATGTGACATGGACTTTTTCCTCCTATTTTCTTTTTCTTGTATGTGTTTACACTGCTTTGATCTTGAGTTACTCATTTTCTCTTGCCATTGGAAATAAATTTTTTCTATTTTTATAAAAGTTCGGTTTTCCTTTACATTTTCTAAATCTGTTACATTTCTTTCTTTAGTTTTAAAAGATTGTTTATTCTTCTCTTTCAAACACTTCTGTCAATTTTCTGTTGGGAAAAAAGTATTTTTGATGTTTGTTTTATAGAATTGATTGGTTTTGAACTTCTAAAAAGGTTATTTCTACAGTAATTTAAAATATGCACCATTAAAGTGCAAGGTTTTTCAACATATAATTCATGGATTATAGGCAGAAAGGTTTGGCATATACAATGAAATAATGCAGTCTTTTATCTAAATTAATCTAAAATCTAATTAAAATAATTTTTAAATGTACTAAAATATATGAAATATATTTAACAAACAAAATATTTCGTAGTTGAAATTCCAGTTCACTTTAAAATTCTAAATAATAAGTAACAGAAATATTTTACTTTCTGTGATTTATTAGATAGATAAAAGTTATGGATTTCCCTTCAGAATTGAAAACTGTAATATTGTTGAAAATTGTATAAGTACTTAAATAAAAATAATTATAAATTACCATGGGTATTTTTATTTTTATTTGATATCAGTTATAGATTATTAAAATTTAATTGCTGTGATTTTTATTAAAATTTTTAGAAAATCTTCAATACTCATCATTTTATGAAGAAAATCTTGAGTTTTTAAAAACAGTTTCACTTCATCAAGTTCCAGATGACTTAAAGCTTGAAGTCGCTAGTTTATTTTTGGCGACTGATGATTATTATGCATGTATAGGATTTCTTGAAGATTTAGATGTCGATTGTATAACTATAAAAGTAAGTTTTTAAGCAATTTTGAAATTTTTTTTTTTTTATTTCATACTGTTTGTTTGCTTTAAATTTGTACATGCTAATGTTGTAAAAATTACATTTTTTGTATTTTTGAAAAATATAAAAAATATATATATATATTTAAAAAAAGGGATATATAATATACTATTATATTCTTCTACATCTGTAATCCAATTGGTAGATTCTTTTTCAAAAATATTGATTGTAAGTAATAACTATATTGAGTATAAATAAAATCTATACACTATCCTGCTCATTCCAGATGTTATTTTAATAATTTATTTGTGGAC
The DNA here is from genome assembly GCA_021605075.1 of Caerostris darwini. NCBI lineage: Eukaryota > Metazoa > Arthropoda > Arachnida > Araneae > Araneidae > Caerostris > Caerostris darwini. The sequence goes on along the minus strand of BPLQ01005332.1, from coordinate 188,385 downwards.
AATTTTTTGATTTATATTCATGCAAAGGTTTGGTTTTTCGAGTTATGCAATACTTTTTAGGATCTCTACACATAATATAAGCTTGTATTAAAGTATTAACCCACATAATCCAACCTTGACCTATATCTGATTTACCATATTTTAATGATTCTATAGTACTTTTTGTAATGCTTTGTGACACCCATTTTACTAAATCATTAATTATAAAATACGAATTATTTTTACTTCAGTAATAATATCTTTTTTTATAATTTTTGAAAAATGCTCTTAATTTTTTTATTTCCTAAAATTTTAATTCAGAGAATGAAAGTGAAATTTCTCTTATGTTGTATTCCAAATCAATAAAGTTCATATAAATGTTTTTAATAAAAATTGACTAGTTCATATAAATATTTTGGTAAACTAAATAAAGAAATAATTTATTATTATGATCAATAATATAGTTTTTGATGTTACATTTTTTAATAATTGTATTCAATTATATTTTTTTAAATATATGAATACTAATTAGTATTTTATTTCAGAGAATTCAGTTTGAATCTACTGCATCTCTAAAGCCACCTCTTTATGTGGCTTTCAATGGTGTTCTACAAGATAGAAAAAGTTTGGGTGATGTTATTGAAGTTTTATGTCGTAAACAAAGATTTGATATTCTTCGCCATTTGAAAGAATATGTAGGAGGTAAGTTTAATGTTAAAGATTTTTGTATGTCCCAGATTTTTTAATTTTGTATGCAAGGATTAAATGCCAGGAAATTTGTTCTTTCATAGTTATTGAAAAATCTTGCATTATGTGTATTTAGTTGGAAAATTCGTTTTTCTATGGGGGAGGGGGAACAACAAAGCCTGATGTTAACTAGAAAAAAAGAACAGTTTATTCTATAAAACAGTGTGGAAATTTATTTAAACTGTTTTATTCTGTGTCCAGTTTTTATACATTTTAATTTAACATATCTGCTTCTCTCTCCACAAAAAAATAATTTCCAAATTATTTACATAAAAAATTAATCTCTAGAATATTGGTATTTATCTGTAAAGTGATCAAGCTATCAAAATTAAAATAGATACAATAATAAAAATTTAAGTTTTTTGGAAAACCTAAATTTTTGTACTGAATATTTTCTCTTTCAGTTATAAAAAGTTTACTCTCCACTGACTTTTTAAATCTGGTGTAGCATAATCAAATATTCTATTTTAAAAATAAGCATTGAGTAATGAAAATATAATATATATTTCATATTAGAACTTGATTTGATTTTGAGATTTAAGATCACCTGTTGGCTGATTTATCTCAATTTCTGTATTAGGAGGAAATTACGTCATACTTTTTATTGAATATCTTTTGTTTGTCATAAAATAAAATGCAATTATTTTTGGAATACAACATCCAAATTTCGACTAAATGGACTTGCACTATTAATTTATAGGGACAATCTTCAATTAGTTAAAATTGTTGATAAATTTAAATGATTTAAAAAGATGATATCATGAAATAATTTTTTAAATCAAAATTGTAATTACTTTACTATCATGTTTTAATTTTGAGCTCTCTATTAACCATGTTATTATATTTATTAACCCTTGGCTTTATTCTCGGTCATATTTTTTTTTTTTTTTTTTTTTTTGTTTAGACTATTTAAAAAAAATCTTATTCCACTTTTCAGAATGTCTATAGAGTTAAAATTAAAATCAATCCTGATATATCCTTTAATATATATGGCAATATTAACAGAAATAATTAAAAATGCTAAATTTTGGAAAAAAAGATTTGTCTATTCACATAAGTGACACATAGAGAATAAGAAAATTTATCAGTTTTTGTTTTATTTTGTAGCATTTATTGTTAAATACTATTTTATTATATTAATTTAATTCGTTGCTAATATCATTTTTTATTCATAAAACATTCATGAAAATCAAAGGAAAAAGTTTGTGTAACAAGGTTATGTTTGTAATGAGGCAAATTCTTTCTCATTTTTTTTTTTTTAAGTGAAAATGTCATCTAATCCTTTTTCTGCTAAGTAGTTGTCGGTAGCAAGACATTGCGTAAATTGCTCTTCATTTTGCCTTTGAACTTCTATCAAAATTTAAATCATTTTACATAAATTGATCCTTAATTTCTATTGCAGTAGCTAAATTTTTTTTCTTAGATATTTTGATAAAAGATATTCTTTTGCTACTCATCTTTAGAAGTGCCAATTTCATCAACTTTGCACTTGTTGTACTAATTCTTTAAGCTTATCACTAGAAAGACTTTTACCATTTGTAATTTCAATGTCCTGCACTTTTATTCTATCCAATCCTTTTTCATTAGCTATCTTGACAATTTTGTTGACATCAGCAACAAATTCTATTGTGCCAACATCCTTCTTTAGCTGTAATCATACATACTTCCATACTCCTTTCAAACATTTCTCAGTCACCTCATTCCAAAAAAGATTGATGTTGTCTACAGCATCCATGATATTGTAGTTTTATAAAAATCTCTAATCAATTGTTTACCTTCTCCATTAGTTATCAGTTATTTATCAAAATGCATACCACAAATAAGCTTTAGAATTTTCGAGGAAATCCTATTATTATTGCATGATATGTAAACAGCATTAAACGAGTGTCTTAATGTATCTACAATTTTTTTTAACTGGAAAAGTTTATAATTGTAAATTGTAGCTTCTTTTTTATAGATCCATATCAAAACTTTAAGGGTGGCAAAAATTTTATGCATTTAATTCATTTTTGTTGCCAGGAGTTTTACAACATTAATATAAATTTATGCTTAATGTATATCATAAAATCCTTACAAAATGCACCTTAAAGAATGAGTTTATTTTTTACTCCAATTCCCTTACATTCTTGAAAATGCACCTTCCTCTATATTTTTATTCAATATAATAAAGAATTTCTCTTTTCTATAGAAATTTATTTCCATTTGAAAGAAGTTTCATTTTTTGATATATTGTATACTTTAGTCCCAATTATAACTACTGCCTTAAATTTAGAACATTTTATTTTTCTGTTCAGTTAGGAAATAAGAATGCTACATGCATTGATTACTAATTTGTTTTTGTAATGTAAGCTTAATTATATATAAAAATTCCTTTTAATATTGTTAAATTTTTAAGTCTAAAAAGAATTTACTGTGCAGGGATACATACTATAAAATATTATGTATTAATGAATTTTAGATTTTCAAAGGTTTTCAGTAAGAAAATAGATAAAGAAGTTAAAAAATATTGGTATAATACTCATAAATATCCTTTTTGAAATTCAAATAATCCTTTTACAGTATCACATTCATCCTGATAAATATTTATAACTGTAACTTTAAAATCTTAGGAATTTTGTATTAAATTTTCTATTTGGAAAAAGCATTTCTGATATTGTTTTATATTAACTATTTACTCACTGAACCTTTTATTAATTTCATATAGTCGTAAGTAGATAATATACTTTAATATAATGAAAATAATTACTTTTCTTTTCTACTTCTTTTTTAATATATCAGTTTAAAAAAATGAAATGCAAAATGGTGTATGTCCATAGATATTGCAATTTTTGTGAAAGGCATTGTGAATAAAAATAAAGAATAATATCATTAAACTTCAGTATGTTTTATTATAAACAATGAAAATATTTACATTTATTTTAAAATGAAACTTTACTTCTTATTTATTTTGAAACTTAATTATGTTTAATAACTTCCATTATTAACAATATAATGAAAGTTATAAACAACTAAAAAAGAAATGAAAGTCATATAACTTTAATAACTTTCATTTTTTAATAAACTTAATTAACATTCATTATTAACTTAAGTAAAGATAATTTTTTTGTTATTTTAAAATATCATTGTAATTGTTTAATTATTTTACTATATCTTTTATTAATTTAAGGCAGTTCTATTTCTAACTTTCAAATATTTTTAAATTTTACGAAGTATTGTTTTGTATTTTTTAATTTATTATTATTATTATTATGAATATATTTAAATTTAAATTAGTGTAAATTTTGTCGTGTAAAAAAACTACTTAACAGAATCTTTATAAATATATGAATTACATTATTATTAAAATTTACAGTAAACTTTACAGATACTTACAGTTCACTAAATGTTATAAAATGTTAATTAATAATTACATTTTAATAAAAAATTTAGTTTCTTTAAAATCTAATTAAATTCCAAAATTTAATTTTCATAAAAACTCTATGCATAGAATGCTTTAATTTGTTGAATTTTTTCAATTCTGTTTAATATAATAAATTTTCCTTTAAATTATTATTCTCGTTTTATCATTGTAGCATAACTTAACATAATACACATAAATAAATGTGCCTAATATTAAACTTATGTAATACACCTTACTAAAATAAACTAATTTATCTCTTTATTTTAAGGTTTGCTAAACAAATACAACTCTTTGGACAAAATTGCTTGCACTGATCCTTCTCCTACTGCTCCTAATCTTTCTTCTAATCTCCAAGGAAATTTTAACCATAATTTGAATCAGAATAATGGAAGTTGTTTAATTAGTTGTGATGCATTCCAAAAAGAGAAAAATAAAGATCATAAAACAATTTTAAATGGTTTGCAGAAGTCAAAAATAATTTCTCCCTTGCCAATATATTCAAACAGAAAACAGTTAGCAACAGCTCCTGATATTTATTCTAGTACTATTTCAGTTTTTATAATGCATTCCATGCAAGACAGAAAGAAAGCTAAAAAGTTAGTTGCAATTCTTGGAGAAAGGAACTTGCTAGTTATAACATCAGCACAAATTCAGTCTTTTCTTAGAGAGAATCGTACCAAGATAATGAAAGTTATAAACGAAAAAGTAAGTCATGCCTTTTAATTATGCTTATGTATTTCATAATTTAAATCAAGATAATAATTTTAAGAAATTTCAATTGATATATATATATATATATATATATTATAATTACAATTAAAATTTCACAAATTCTATTCTATTTTATGTATCTTGCACACTTTGATATTGTATTTAACAGAAGTTTGCTTTTGTATCAAAACTACCTTTGAGAAGAAGCATAGTAAAATATTTTATTCTTCATTATGTTCATAGATTATGGAAATTGCAGTTAAATTTTATAATTGAGAAAATTCATAGTTAGCTTTAAATTGAAAGATATTTATTTGATCACAGGACCAAAAATTTCTCAAGAATGTGTGTGAACTTTTATAGGTTTTTTTTAATTCTTTTAGGAAACTTATGATTTTACGTATACAATACATTATTCTTCTATTATTTTAAAAGATTATAACTATTTCTTCCAGGAATTGTTCATCCTTTAAATTTTTGATATTTTTAAATATTTGTTTAATTTCCATTTTTGTATTTTCAATTAAAATGGAAAAGCTTTAATATAAAGCAAGATGAATCAACAAATAATGTGAAAATTTGAAAAAATAGCAAGTATTGATTTTAAAAATCAATTTTCATTGTAAGAGTACAATCTAAAGGAAAATAAATAAGAAAATTATGCGATACTTTGTTAAAAAAGAAGTTAATATAATTTTCAAAAATATCTCTGTGGCAAATCAAATTTTTCCCTTTAACTCTTACACTCAAATTTAAATTTGATGTATAATTTAAAGAATTTTGAATTTCCTATTAACAAAAATTAAAAATGTCATTAAAATTAATATTTTAAAATCTGAAATAAAAATTAGGTCATATAAATATCTTTTTTAAAAAATAAGGCATTCTTTAACATGACATTAAAGTATCTTGGATTTTATTCTGTTAAAGATCAAATTCCTTGTGCTGCATTTCATAATGCAGTTTGAAATATAGTTGTTTTACTATTTGTGAATAATATTTTTTTACACTTTATTATATTTAGGAAAAATATTTATATTTTTATATAGGTAGATTTTGTTATACCACTTGTAACAGAATGCCTTATGAAGCAAATCCAACCCACTGTATACAGTACTCAAGAGGAAATAAATATAGAAAGTGAAGCCAATTACTTCATGTATGATTTATTGTTGAATGAATATTCCAGTCAGGGTTGTAGAAACTGCAGGGTGAAGCCAGTTTGTGATTCTTCAGAAAGCAGAAAGCTTGCAGTCAAAGATCCCATTCTTTCCTGGTCCTTTCATTTACAAACTGAAGCCACAAAACTTCTAAAAGAATTGATAGATTCTAAAAAACGCTTGGAACGTTTAAAATAATTATTTTGGTTTCAAGAAATAATTCAGATATTTTGTTAGTTGTACTAATATTTTGGTACTAATAAGTTCTTGCAATAAATCACCATCATTTATATGATGGTGATGGTCAGAAATTATAATTGACAGGGAAATAACTAGAAATCCTCTTCCCTGTCAATTATAATACATTTGTCACGAGAAGAGGTCTTGGAGCCATTGAAATAATGGAGATTTTAATAATAATAAACTATCTATTTTAATTGTTGTTTATATTACATTGATATTATGTAAATATCATACTTGTTGCAATTACTAAGAGCTTAATCTTATTTTAGTTGTTTAAGTTTTTTTTTCTTTGTTCTGTTATTTTTTAAATAATTTAATGAAAATTTTTTTATTAATTTATTTTACCTGTGCAATATTTTTTTTCTTGATTTTAATTTATGATTGTTAAATACATATAAATAAATTCGGTTAAAATCTTTTTAATAATAAAATTATTTAATTTACTTGTATACTCTAAAAGTATTTAAAAGGTTAATTAAAAAAGTATAAGAAAGTTATATTAAAGATTTTAATTATTTCAAAATTATTTAATTTGCTTGCATACTGTATAAAAACATTTAAAATGTTAGTTAAAAAGTATATTATAGTTAATAAATGCATTCAGAAAGTTAAAGATTTTAATTACTTTAAAAGTAAATAATTAATCTAATTATGTCACATATTAAGTTTCAAACATGTGCATAAAATATTATTTATTTATAGTTTATAATATTTTGCTGCAAATTATAAAATAATTGTTGTCAAGTTTTTTTATGATTATCATTATTTTGCTTCATTAAAATATACTATGTCAAAAGATTATTCATTACCAAGAAATTTTCTCTTCATATTATTGTACCTACCTTCCCCCCTACCAATATCCTACTATTTTGAATATGTTCTGAAACCACTTTTATACATGAACATTTTATAAAAATAATTTTATAATATGCATAATTTTTTGTAAATAGATTATAAAAAAATTAATTAAAATTATAACTCAGATGCATGTACACAAGATGTATTTCTTTATAGTTTGTTTTTATAAAAATTGATTACCTTTTTTAGCAGTTTAAGTATTTAGAGATATATAAATTGCTCTAAATGTTGACTAAAAATTTTTAATATTGAATATTGCATATATGTAATTTGACACAAATGATCATTGTTTTTTGTAAGTTTCATCCAATTCTTTGAAGAAACGTAATTAAAAGCTTCTTGGACTTTCCTATTGGCTACTTTATCTTGAATTATTCAATAAAGTTTTATCTACTTAATTTTTAGAATATAATATAAATATATTAATCTCTTTACTTGTATATTTGTAAATGGCAATAACCAGGAAAATTCAGATTTTTAGAACTGAAATTAAAACATGGGGCTCCAATATTTTAAATTAATTAGTATTTTTAGTTGTAACTATTTTTTTGTCATAAATTCACATTGCATTTTATATTTTATGGCTTTACAGTAATGAGCTTGAGAAATAACTTTAATTATGAGTTAATATACTTTGTTATTGTTGTGTTTCAAAATTTCAGACATTTAATTGCATTTCTTGAGTAGTTTTTTTAAAAAAAAAACTTAGAAAATCATAGTTTAGATTTCATTTCTGTGTATATAAATATGAATTGTGATGTTTTACTGTTCTGTGATGAATAATTATTTTACTGATTATTTTGTTATTATGTTAATTTATGTTGAGTAATGTTATATATGTAGACATATATCAAAAATTTGCTTTTTAAACCAAGAATACTTAGTATATCACTTCAAACATTTTAAGAACAAACAGAGTAAACAAAATATACATTTTGTTTAATATAAAGATATGTAACTGATTCCTATTTTTCATTAGATATATTAGAATCTGAGTATGACATGAAAATAAAAAATATATATTTTGCTTTTATTTCTTGAATTGCTTTTACTTCTTATTTCTTGAACAAAATTTAATTAGTTTCAGATCAATTTTCAAATCCAAATTTATATGATGTCTGCTTAAGAGAGAAAGGGAAAACTAACTTATTTTTTCTTCTTTATTCAATTGAAGCATTGATGAAATCCAAGCATTTCCTTTTGAAACATAAAGTTATATAAGTTTTGGAATATATATATGTGTGTGTGTGTATTTGAAAATTATTAGTCAGTATTGAAAGTCATTAGTCATTTAAGTCTGTTATTTTAATACCAAAAATAAATAAATACTTATATAGCATCCATAACATTTTATTATTTTACTTACTCATAAAATGGTTTTTTTATAATATGTGGAGTGAACCTTTCATAGTAACAATACCATCAAAACACTAGGAAGTTTGACAACACTTCAGTGTTGTCAAATTCTTCACACTCAACAATTTGTGATATTAATGCAAATTTTATGAAAGACACAAAAATACTTAATTTTTTAAAATCCTTCAAAAAGGAATTGAGGTTTGTTTTGTAATGTATCTTATTTAAAGCAAGCATGATTTTTTTTTTTTTTTTTTTTTTTTTGCATAATTTCTTATTTTTAAAGACATTAATCACAATAACCATTGGTGAAAATAACAATCTCAAAATTTTGGCAATTAAGACATGTGTCTTGCTTTTCAATATTTCTGAACAATATAGGATGTCCAAGAATTATTAAACACATTATTATATTATGTAAAAAAAACCCCAGGAACATGGACTGTTTTCTGATAATGCATATTAATGTTTTCAAATTTTTGTGTCGCATGGCATTGCAAAAAAAAAAAAAAAAATACGAACATATATCACAGTTGTTCCTTAGATGCTGGCATGTAATTGAGTATCTGTTGGATGCATTATTAATAACCAAGCGATTTTATATAATAATTTATTAGCTTTTACAATTATATTTTCTGTTAGTAAAGACATTTTATTGCTATCTCTTAGAGATTTTTTTAATTAAATTTTATAATATACCAAATAATTCATAGATATATTATTTACAGATGCATAACATTTTATGATTTTTTAATAGGGTATGGGAATTATTATATACATGATGACATTGAATATATTTGTGGAATTTTTAATATTTACTCATTTATCTATGAATTTATTTATTTATTTTTGTAATTGAAGATTTGTAATAAGCAAATTATTCTCTAAGCATAGTTTTTGAAAAGTGGCTGAATTTTTCCTGAAAGGCTGAAAGGAATTTTAGTATTGAAGATGAACAGAAAAGTTCTCGACCAATGTAGGTTGATAATGATTGGAAAGAGCAGGTAGAGTCAAAAATCCATTTAACAAATAGAAAACTAACTGACAGACTCCATTGTGCATAAACAGTAGTGGAATACCTAAAAATATTAGGAAAGATTTCTCGAGCTGGTATTTGGATTCCACATTAGCTTACAGCTTAAATCATCAGCAACGAGTAATTGTTTGCTCGTCACTAATCACAAGAAATGAAATTAATAGTGAGGGATTTAGAAGAGTATAGTGATTGAAGATGAAAAGTGGATACTTTATACAGCTGTTACTTGAAGAAAAAAAAAAGTATTCCCAGCCTAAAGTCAGGATTGCATCTAGAGCAGATTTTGCTTCACATTTGGTGGTATATGGAAGCTGCAATTTATTTTGAACTGCTTGAAAATAATATATCGCTTCAGACATCTATTGTCATCAGTTAGAGAATTTAAAGCAAGCTTTACTCAAAAGACAAAGTGCGATTTTTCAACAAGATAGCATCTTGGTTTCACACCGCAAGAATGACTCAACAGAAGCCGAAGGAATTTGGATGAGAATTTCTACTTCATCCGCCATTAAGTTCTGACATAGCCCATCAGATTATTATCTGTTATTATTATCTCTGAAGTAATTTCTTAATGGCAAACATTTCAGTAATAAATAGGAGATTGGAAATTTTGTAAATGTGTATTGTGCTGCTAAACCAAAATATTCTTCCAAGAGGGAATCAAAAAGTTGTCCGAAAGATGTCTAATATATGTACTGTAGTATGTTGGGAAACCAAATTGTAACTGTGTGTGGTTGAGTTGAGATACTTGTGGCTCAAGTTTGAGAACTCGCAGCTTTATTTACACATGTACAAACACCACACGCATGCAATTAGAGACATACTCTATTTAACATTTAAAGACAGGTAATTATACATTCGTGGAAGGATTTCACTTCTAAAACCTAATACTCAGCTAGGCGCAGGATCCACGAAATATACGTCCTCTCTGGGTGAGAGTCTGTAGGCCAACTAGCACACAGGGTTACTTTAAATATATTTCCTCTCGGGGTGAGAGGCTGTAAACTAAACGTTTCTCAACAGAAGAGCGTGGTTGCGCTGTATTCGAGTCTCTAGTACTCTCATCCACGCGCTTTGAGTACTAAAGTCTCGAGGCCAACTGACCATTTCGGCTAAAAGCCACAGGGGGGAGGGGGGCTCTTGCCAGTGTGCAGGAGAAAGCCCGACTACAGTACAACAATATAGAGACAAATAAGGAAAAAGCATGTCATAAAAGTCAATGGATAACAAGATATTTTCAGATAAATTGTAAAACAAATTTATTAACTGTTTATCCTTTATCAACAGATAAAATAAGAAAAAGAGTTTTAAATATTGATTTCCTTCTTGAGAATTGTTTTGAAATTTGTTTTATTTAATTTTTTTTTAAACATTGTGGTCTCTCATAAAGAAAAACGACTGTCGTTCGAAATTTATTTTCATTTTAAATGGAATAAATTTGTCAGAAATGTTGCTAAACTGCCCAAATTAGCCATTTTTCGACAGTGTTACGTGTCACAAGTTGTCTAAAAGAAGAAAGTGGAATTAAAAACGAGGAAAGAAGTGAGTAATAAGATTTATTTCAAATGTTTTGAAAAATCCGTGTTTAAGCAATGTAAAACTTTCTACAACCTATATTGAAAAAGATTTATTATTCAATTTTCCATGATTTATCCGTTCTACAGGATTCTTTAGGCGAATATATATATATATACATATAAATAACCAGAAAATGTTTTCATAGAGCAAGAGGCCTTCGTGAAAAACATGATGATTAAGCCATATCTTGCTGCAATGCTGACTTATTATAGATGGGAACAGTTTCAACATTTTGGTTTTGATAGTATAGATTCGTGGAAGGACTCCACTTCTAAGCTAAAACCCCGAAAATAAGCTATGCGTAGGACGCACGAAATATACTTCCTCTCTGGGTGAGAGTTTGTAGGCCAACTAATGAGCAGGGTTGCGTTAAATATATTTCCTCTCGGGGTGAGAGACTGTAAATTAAACGTTTCTTAACAAAAGCCAATACCAGTACAAATGCGTGCGTATCTTTGCACTGGTATACACGTACAGCAGTACAAAGACGCAAAACTGAAGAGCGGAATTGGTACAGTGAAATATGGAGATATAGGTTCACAGTTGATGGGTGGATTAAGAAATTAAATGTTTTTTAATGGATTATTTAAATATTTTAATATAAATTTAAAGCAGTTAGCCATAATTTCATTATTGGAAAGAAGTTTAATACAGATTTTAAACACAGCTCTTGCAATATTCGATTTTAATATCTGTATAGCTATACTAAAGTTATCATTCCCATAGAACATATTTAGAGACATCTAATGGTTAAAATTAAAAAAAAAAAAAAAAAATTAAAAAAAAAAAAAAAAAAAAAAAAACGAGCCATTAAACTGAGAAAAATAATTTAAACAAAATAGTATAACATTGGTGCAGAAATTGCAAAATATCTAGTGGCCTCAATATCAAATGTTTAACCCTTTTTGGTTATTAATTAACTATTTTTTTTAGAAATATAGTTGTTAAATAAAAACATTATGCAATTTTGTTTGTAACTTTATAGGAAAAAACGTAACAGCTTGTTGTAATTATGGAATATTTTTTAAATGTTATTTGTATAATTATAAAGTATCCATATGGTAACCATTGTATACCTTGTTAATGTTAAAAATGCTTATCTAATTAACTTTATTCTATGTTAATGCTTTTTTGCGTAATTTTTTTTTTAATTCTGTTATCATCATCATTGACGCAACAGCCCCATTGCGGGCCAAGGCCGTCTGCCTACTGGCAGATTACGAGACGAGAGATGTTTGTCTTTTTACGGAGTAGGGTTGTCAGCCCAACGCTCAACAGCCATATTAGACCGGAACCTATAGTTAAAAGTGGATTCCGAACCCCTAAAGCATCCATGGCCCCGAAGGATTCGAACCCGAAGCCTATGGCACCGAGCGCTAGTCATACGACCATAAAGTCCCAAATTCGCCTATACATATAATAAAACATTTTTACATTGTGTATTATTCCATACAATTTAAAGAATGTGTTGGTTCGAATGCTGGTTACCAAAATATTAACGCTAGTTCAACGCGGTGAATAAATATAAAGCTATTTTTTCAATTCCTTCTATTAGCTCACACTCTCCCTATATATATCTTGTTCAAATTTTCAATCGTTAAAAAAATACTTTTTATTCCTCCACTCAAGTTCAAATACATATTTTTGGAACTTGTAGTGGATGACACTTGGTGTTAATACAGTTTTTTCAAATATTAATTCAGTAATTAAATTTAATTAATTAATTTTAGATTTTTTTTAGATTTAAGTTGCATGTATCTATCAATAGATGGCGCCAGATAAACTTAAAAAAAATGAATAAAAATTATTTATAAAGGATTTTCTGCAATATAGTGAAAAAAAAGTAGGAATTGACTTAAATTTTTTTTTTTTATATTACTTGTTTTAACTAAACTGGGCAAGAAAAAAGGTTCGTTTAAAAGCTGTGCAATATTTACTAAAGGATTAATTAGAAAAAAATCCACACATTTTTTTTAAAATTGTATTTTATTATTGAAATTGTTAATGAGTATGTAACGATTTAAATAATATGACAGGGACTGTAACTCAGATTATAAATAGTTTCAAGAAATTCCTTTGCATCTTTTATAACCATGAAACACAGGCGTGTTTTCTAAGCGTTTCCTGTTTGTCAGTCATGCTATTTACATCTCCACCCTCTTCAGAAAGCACTAATTATGCTTAAGAATGTACACTTTCTGTTATTGAAAAAGATTATGTGCTGTCTGTAAAGTGAGAAAGCTGAAAGTAATTTTGGGTGTAAAATAGTTAAGATCAATCATGATATATGCTTTTTTGAAATTTTTATGCATAAAAAGTATTTAATATGTCTATAAATAAAAAGCATAGTTTTATATTTTTTGATTCAATATTTTAATCATAATCTATTTAAAAAAAATATGCAGCTAACTAATAATTATTTTTAACTAATAATAGAGCCATATAGGGCGTTTGGGAATTATCGGATATTTTACAAAATAATAATAATAATATGTAATCGGCTTGGCCTTTATAGAGTTTCATAAAATTTAGAACTTAACATAAGAACAAAACACATAACAGCAATTTTAAAAAATAAAAAAAACCTATGGAATTCCAAACGATTTTTTTTTTGAAAAATATCGTTTTCATTTTGAAATAAAATTATCTTTGCATTCACCAGACGGCCTCTCCCTATTTTTCAAATCACATTGCCACGATCGAATAAAAATCAAGAAATTTTTAAAGTAAATCGTCTCCTGTATTTAGCTGTTGTAGTTGAGAAATTCAACAAAAAGCCTGTTACACTTCAGTGTTTCAAGTGTAATTTTTTTCACCACAGTTCAAACAACTGTGGCTTTAAAGCCCGGTGTTTGAAGTGTGGTGAGGAACATTCACATAAGGACTGTAAACTATTTGATAAGCTTGAAATTCCAACTTGCATTAACTGCGGACAGTCGGGACACACAGCCGCCTGGAGAGGTTGCGCCAAGTTTCCCAAAATAAAAGTTAACTCCACCAAGTACGCCACATACCCAAAACACGTACCAGCCAGACAGGTGACACCAAACTTTTCCTATGCTTCGGCAACGAAAAATCAACCACCATCTCAACAACCAGCCACTACTGCCACCATCAACAATGACTTCTCCCAAAATCAATTGACTCACTTACGGAGCATCGCGGATCAAGCCCCCTTTATCCAAAATGCTTTGCTACTTATGAAAGAATTTGTATCCATTTTCTCGGAATTAAAGAACTCTGGAGAACTTCTCCAACAAATTAGAAACGCGGATAACAAGGTAGATAAATTGCAGGTCTTCATTAATGGCCTAGCAACTCAAACAACCCCTAATGCTCCTTAATGACTCAGTTGGTCTCTGGACTTCGCATTTGCTATTGGAATGCATGTAATATTTGGTACAAAATGCTTGAATTTACTAACTTTGTAGATAATTATAATCCAGATATAGTACTGCTTCAGGAAACACCTCTTAAGCATTCTCAAACACCTTACTTAATGGGGTACACTTTTTATTGTAATGATGGTCCTCAAGATCCAGTCTCCGGGGGAACAGGTATTTTTATAAAGAATTCACTGCCGCACAATCACATCGCCACTCCGCATCTAATAGGAATCAAAGCCACAATCATCTCTCTTAATTTTCCACATCTTCCATCTCTGTATGTTAATTCTGTGTATGTTCCAAATGGTATTGCTGCTACTAACCTCACTAATGATTTAGATCTTTTATTTTCTCTTAATAACAGCGTAATTCTTGCGGGGGATTTTAATGCGCATCATACTAACTGGGGCTGCAATTATAATAATAATACTGGCGCTGTTTTGCAAAAATATGCTCATAACCTAAATTTAGACATTATTGCTCCTAATACACCCACTAGAATAGGCACTAATTCCACCTCTATAATTGATTTAGTAGTAACTAACAACTTTCTTTTTAATAACGCCATTAATTCTTTAGATGAACTTTCTTCAGATCATAATCCTGTAATTATAGACTATAACTTTCGCGCGCTGCATGACTTACCTAACCCGAATCTCTCTACTTGTTGGTCGAAATTCTCTAACATACTGGATACTAATTTTAATTACTCCTCCATTCCTATCTCTTCTCCTAAAGAAATTGAGGATGCTGTAAAAGATTTAACTGCTAAAATCATCGCTGCTCATCGAGCTGCTTCCAAGCCTCTTCCTACTAATAATAAAACTTATTTACCTCCTTCTATTAAGATACTAATCACTAACCGAAATAATGCACGTAAATTGTGGCAAATATATCGCGACCCTCGAAGTAAAAGTATATACAATCATCATCAAAACTTACTCAAGCAAGCTATACTCAAGTATAAAAATGACTGCTGGGACCGGCGACTAGAATCTGCAAACGTCGAGGACGGCTCTATTTGGAAAATTTGCAGCAGATATCGGAAGAAGATAACAAGAATAACAAGAACAAGGAAGAAGATAACTCTTCAGAGCTCCAACTTTACAGCTTCTACTGACGTGGATAAAGCAGAAATTCTTGCTGATACCCTACATGAGCAATTTCAGGAGAACCCCTCCTCCAACAACACTATTGACTCCGAAGTGGAAAGCACCATTACGTCCTTCCTTGCTCTGCATAACTCTCAAAATTTTAATACTCCTGCAACTAAAGCTTCAACAATAGTTAACGCCATCACTCATCTCAAAATCAGCAAAACTCCAGGAATTGACTGTGTAACGAACAAAATGCTCAAAAATATTCCATATAAAATTATTCTTCAAATATGTAAAATCACCGATGCCATCCTAATTTACAGCTATTACCCGAAGTGTTGGAAAACTGCACGGATTCTGCCTATAATCAAACCTGGTAAGGACGCCACTTCGCCGACCAGCTATCGACCTATTTCTTTATTGTTAACACTCAGCAAAATTGTCGAGAGAGTTATTGCGGACATTTTTAATCATGAATCTAAGGAACTTAACATTCTCATACCACAACAATTCGGCTTCACTCAAGACCTTTCAACCACTCATCAATTGTACAATATCATCGAGACCATCTGCGAAGGGTTCTCCTGGAAGCAAGACACAGCTGCAATTTTTCTGGACGTGGCGAAAGCCTTCGATAGAGTTTGGCTCAAAGGTCTCATTTACAAAATGATCAAATTTCAGTACTCTCCGTTCCTCATCAAAATTATCCAGCATTACCTCACTGAGAGGAGTTTTACTGTTTCTGTTAATAATGTTGACTCAAAAAATTGTATCATCCATGCAGGTGTTCCTCAAGGCTCGATCTTGGGACCTTTTTTGTACAATATTTACACAAATGATATACCACAAGATCACAAGATTAAATTGACACTTTATGCTGATGATACAGCAATTATTACACAGGGGACGCAAATACACATTATCCAGAAAAATTTACAAAATTACATTAATAAACTTGAAAAGTGGTTGGACACTTGGAAAATTAAACTTAATGTCGCGAAGACTGAAGCCGTACTATTTACCAGGAAAAATAATCGTACTCCACCTAACGTAACTATTTATAATACTAACATTTCCTGGTCTAAAGAAGCTAAATATTTAGGTGTAATGCTTGACCGCCAACTAACTTTTAAAGCTCACATAGATTATTTAAGAACTAAATTCAATAATCAGTTAAGAAAATTTTATTCTGTTTTAGGTAGACACTCTATACTAACCATTGAAATTAAAAACTAATCTATCTTGCTTACTTACGTCCAATAATAGCATATGCGAGTCCAGTCTGGGGCTCCACTGCACCAAGTAACTTTCTACTTCTAGAAAGGCTTGAAAACAAGGTAATTCGCATGATTGTTGATGCACCATGGTACATGAGAAACAAAGACATAAAACACTCTTTAGACATGCCTAGCTTTCGGGAATTTGTTACTAAAACTGCTAAAAATTTTTATGATTCTATCCATAGTTCCGACAATTCTGTTATTCAAAATTTAAACACTTTTCATTATGACATTTCCACTCCATGTACACGTAAAAGACCGAAGCACGTCTTGAACATTAATGAGTAGTTGGGTTTTTCTTTTTATCCTTGGTCCTGGTTGCTTGTCTTAGGGTCGCGTTGAGTGCGCGTTTGATTGTTTGTATTTATGATCTGCTGCTGCGTGGGTGATTATTTTTACTTCGGTTCTGCTTCATTTGTCATTTTCTGTTTTGTTTCTGCTTTAATCTCTGTTTTTCCTTTTTCTAAGTTTTTATTTTTACTTTAAAATTATGCAATGTGTTTTACATTTACTATGGGCCTTGAGCCGACTGACAATATTTTTATGTTGCAATTAGGAGGTTTGGTCGCTTCGCGACCAAGGTACTCCGTTCACCTACACCGATTCAGCATTCACCAGACGATCTTTTAAAATAATTTTACATGGTTTAATTATATAATTGTTAGCTCGTGAAATTAATTAATCTACTGTTTGTTAATTCTTCAAATCTAAAATTGCATTTCCAACTGAAATACGATTCATGATCTTGTAGAAATGATTGTTTATTTTTGTTCTTTGTTTCATTTTAATTTATTAAAAAAATGGCGCATAAATTAAAACCGGCATCAAAAATCAGAAAATTGAAAATTTTTCGGACTCATAAATATAAGCATCGTCTGATTAAAAATTTAGAAAATATTTTAATTATTATCTGTTCTTTCCAATCATTATTTTTCGCAAACAATTATTTATTAGCGATTTTTCTAAATAAATATCGTCTGATTGTTGTTTGTTTTATAACTTTAGAATATTTTTTTGATAATTTTATCGAAGTGGCGGGAGCCAAACAGATTCCAAAGGAAAGGGAAGTTATCCAAATTTTAGATTTAAAAGTTAAATGGATACATTCAAAGAATATTTCTTAAGTTTTAAAGTGATCTTTGAGGTATATTTATAGAATTTTACAAAAAGGATTTACTAATAAGAGAAGATCTGGTAGATGAGGAAGCAGTTTCAAAACTTTTTGTTTGGCATCCTTTTTTTACATTTCAAAGCGTGTTCTTTCTACTACTTTTGCTACTTCAAATGTCTTAAAATTGAATATTAAAGGATAAATACTAATATATTTAATAACAGCAAAGACGTGAGAATGCTGAAATAATATCAGTTATTTGAAGAAATCTTTAGGTGAGTGTTCTTTAGATTATTTGATTTTTAGTGGATAAAGCCGACATGATTTAAGTTTGCTTATAGAATTTGATAATGAATTACGCTGATATGTAGCATAATGAAAGCATTCATCGTGATGAATAATTTCTCTTTTTCTAAAAATGTCTATAGAAAAGAATACAATTATTATTATTGTAAGAATTAAAAATAACATACATAAAAACAGCAAATTGAAAAAAAAAAATCATGCCTTATGTTTTCATGAAAATTTATTGTATTTAATCTTAAAATTGAGAAACACCGTATAGGTGTGATTATTAAAAATAATGATATATTTTTTAATAATTACATTTGCATGATAAAATACATAATTTAATATTATTTGTGAAAATGTATGGCTTAAATATAAAATATTCTTATTTAATAAACTTATCTCTCGGTGCAAATTACAGAAGGCTGAGAAATTTGTTTTTAAATTATAAATTTCTTGCTATTGTTTAGCTATAAATTGCAAATCTTTAAAAATTTGTGTTGTTTAGAATGCTTGCATTAGGAATATAATGTTTACATGTGCATGTATTGAGATTATGTTCGTCTTATAATTGAAAAATTCAGAGAGATTCAAATTGTTATCTGTGAACCCATTATATTTTTTTCTTGTGCGCACCAAAAAATAAATTTTTTTTTATTTAATTAAATAAAAACCGAAATTTTTATAATAAAATCCATAATTTAATATTATTTTTTAAATATAGGTTGTAGATTTTTTTTTTCATGCTGATTGTAATAAAAAACTACGGGGCCTGATAACCGGGTGACTGGCGCTCAGTACCACAAGTTCACGGTTCTAATACCATGGATGTTTGTAGTAATTCGGAATCCATTTTAAACCATAGGTCCCAGTCTAATAGGGAGTTGACTATTGGACGTTGTTGGGAGTTGATAATCTTACTCTGTAAAATGAAAAACAACATCTCATGTTTCGGAATCTGCCAGCAAGCAGACGGCCTTAGCCCACCATGGGGCTATAGCACCAATGAAAAAAAAAAACAAGTTATATAAAAACATTTTTTTTTAAAGTCAATTCCTACTTTTTTTTCACTAAATTGCAGAAAGTCCTGTATAAATAATTTTCATTAATTTTTTTAAGTTTATCTGGCGCCATCTATTGGTATATATATGCAACTTAAATCTAAAAAAAAAACCCCTAAAATTAATTAATTAAATTTAATTACTGAAATAATATTTGAAAAAATTGTGTTAACGTCTAGTGTCATCCACTACAAGTTCAAAAAAAATGTATTTGAACTGGAGTGGATGAATAAAAAGTGTTTTATGAACGATTGAAAATTTGAACAAGAGATATATATAGGGAGAGTGTGAGCTAATAGAAGGAATTGAAAAAATGAAAAACTTTGCATTATAATAATAAAAAACTTATTCTTGGGGAAAAAAGATCCATATCAGTTTCTGCTAAAGTAAATTACATAGTAATAAAAAAAGTTTTCTGCTGTTTGAATATTTGCAATTTCCAGTGCAGAGTATTTGGAAATATAATGATGTAAGACTTAGAAGATTAGCATGTATATGAATAGCATAGTGATATATGAATTATACACCAATATAAAACAAAACTTGTGATTTCTTGGTAACGTATGCAGGTAGCAGAATTGAAGGATTAGGTATGAATCTCCTAGTCGCAATCACTTTTTTTTTTAGGTCAGACTCGGGGCTCAGTATTAACGTGCGCCTCTTGTGAGCATTAGGGCTAAGGTTCAATCTGTTGGCGGCTTTGTTGTAGACACTGTTTCAAAAACGAAGGGACTCGATAGTATTTGTGATGTTCAGCATCTTGCCTCATTGGTCAGACGATAGTCTGGTAGGAGTTTTCCGCGTTTTCTTCCGTACGATAAGCAAATGTGGGTAGTTCCCACCTAAAAAGTCCTCCTTCTTCAGCGACTCGGAGCCAATCCGACTTCTATCTACCGTTGCTCTATCACAACATAAGTTGTCCATTTTCCCTCTATCCTTGAGTACACTACACTCATGGGGTGTCTGTCCAGCGCTGCCGGACACTGACGATGAGTCATAACAATAACTTCCTGTTTCAAAATCACGCGAGAACTTTAAATTTAATCTTTTGACTGTTTTATCTTAATCTATTTTTTGAAAAAAAAAAGAACGGTTTTTATTAAAATTAAAATAATTAGTTTATGAATTTTAATATTTTTATAAAATTCCTAAATTAGGGAGTGAAGGAATTCCTTAATTGAGGGAAAAAACATCGATCTGCAGTGTCGGTGTCGAAAATATGGTACAACGTTGTAATCACACAAAGTCGTGATAGTAAGTAAAATAAAAATACTATATTGTTGTAGTTTGTATTAAAAATGATAGGTTAGTTCAAGGATCCAAAAACTAGTTATCAAATTGTATCCAAAATTGCTTCAATGTTTGTTTCCCTGTACATCGTCTTTTTTCTGCACATTAAAATAAAATGAATTTAATTGTTTTCTTTTCATTAAAAAAGAAATTAAGTTTCTAACTAAGAAAAAAAAGAAACTAAACATATTAAGTTCTGAAGAGGGAAAGGAGGCCTAGGGGACAGCTTTTGTGGGTTTCGAAACATAATAAAGCTGAACCGAAAGTTCCTTTGCCGGAAATAAGTATGATAACAATTTAGACGCCCGCCTCGTGGCTCAGTGACAACGCGCGCCTCTGGCGAGCATTAGAGTGAAGGCTCAATCCGCTGCCGGCTTTTATGTAGACACCATTTCTAAAAACGAGGAGGCTCGATGGCGTTTGTGGAGTTCAGCATCTAGCCTATTTAGTCAGATTACCTGGTGAAAGTTTTCGGGTCTTTCACTCATACGATAAGCAAATGTGGGGTAGTTCCCCATAAAAGTACTCCCGGAAGGCCCTTCCCTCTTTCTTCAGCGTCACGGAGCCAATTTAGACTTCTACTTACAGATTCTCCATCACAACAGAAGCTGCCCCCCTTTTTCAATCCTTCCATGAGACTACATGGGTTCTTGGACTAGTTGGTTCTTGGTTCTTGGACTTGGATGTTGCTGTCTACCAAGTGGAATAAGAAATAACAACAAAAAAGAACGCAGTGCTATAAATCAAACACATAAAGTTTTTGAAGAGGGTTAAGGCGACCTGGTAGACAGCCTTTTGGAGGTTTCAAAACTAGGGTATATAGGTTCGAACCCAGATAATGAAGCTGAACTGAATGGTCCCTTGCAATAAATAAGTATGATAATAATTTAGACTGGAATCGACTTCTCTTATTTTAAAGGAAAAAAGTGAAAATCTCGGATGCCACCCTCTGTATATGTTCCTTCCAAAATATGGTGAAAAAAATATAGGTACAGCTTAGGCTGTCCCACCTTGCATCTGCTACGTGTCTGTAGTTCCAGTTGCAAAGGACTGCAGGTGAAATTGGCCAGTATTCGAAAACAACACATTTTATTTGGGACAAATTAAAATCATTAAGAAATTGTGCTCACATTTTGGGAATTGTGGGAATCGGGAATTTGGGAACTTGGGAATTGTGGGAATTGGGAATTTGGGAACTTGGGAATTGTGCTCACATTCTGAGAACCACTGCATTGAAATAGCATTAAAGCTAAAATAATACTAAGGCTTAACTAAGAAACTTGAAAATTCATTGGACACCTTTTCCTTGAAATATTTCCCGATTCCCTGCTTCCAGTCTTTGATCATATTTATGCCCTAGAAAATTTATTAAATTAATAAATAAGTCACTTTTCTGAAGCAACCTTTTTTCTGTTTGTAAAAGCATACATTGAAAAAGATAACACACATATAGTTTAAAAGCATCGTGTAAGCACGAGGATATGATTTAACATATCCTTTGCATAATCTTTCCTAGAAATGTCCAGTATTTCAGAGTTCACTGACCTGGATAGCATTGAAATGTAAATGTGCACGAAATTTCTTATTTTTACGCAATGAACAGGGATAAGGGTTATACATTATCATAGGACTATATAATGTATACATATTTTAATTCCTCGGACACTGATACATGTGCTTCATTTTTTGTCAGTGCACTACACGCACGTTCGTCACGAAGCTTATACATATGATTTAATATGCTTCAATTTTTTAAATAAAAATTATTCCTACTGAATAAAGTTAAATATATTACAAAGGAATTAATTCCCTTTCACGTTAAAAGCAAAGAATGCGTTATATATCAGCTTTGTTAAAACATCATTCTGCTATAATGTTTTTTTTTATCCCACTTGGTGGACGCCAACATCTCGATCAAATCCAAGAACCCGTGTGGTCTCATAGTAGGAGCGAAAGTGGGGCAGCTTCTGTCGTGATGGAGCACCCGTGGGTAAAAATCTATCCTGGCTCCGTGTCGCTGAAGTAGGAGGGTAGTGCCTTCCGGGAGGACCTTTAGAGGGGACTATGTGCGTATCGTATGGGAGAAAATCCGGAAAACTCCCACTAGGTAGTCCGACTAGCATAGCAAGAGGCTGAACATCCCAAACGCCATTAAGTCTCTTCGTTTTTTGAAACAGTGTCTACAATAAGGCCGCCAGCGGATGGAACTTCCACCCTAATGCTCACCAGTGGCGCGCGTTTCCACTGAGCCCTTATAACAATTGGCCACATTATAACAAGCCCGACTAGTGAGTTGGGCTTGTTATAATGTTGTTTTCTGAGTAGGAGGGGCATAGTTGTGGTTGCGAACTAAGGGAACTTAATTAGAAACCGGACAAGTAATGCCAAACCTAAAGCTCAACGTCTTTTCCGAAATGGACACGATAAATTTGTTGGTTGGAAAGCCATTCCCTTAGGCTAAAAAAAGGCAAGGAAGAGGATGTTAATCCTCTTCCATCCTCTCCCTTCCAATCTTTTAGATGCCACGTTTGGTGCGTTTGTTCCGAATTGTGATTTCAATATGTGATTACAATGTAGCAAGCTCCCAAATAGCACCAGAGGTAACGCTGAATCCGTTATGCATTTCTTGCTGTAAAGAAATGACACGAAATCAAATTTCCGGCATTGCTTTGTATATTAAATAATATTGTTTTGTAAAATTCGTTGTGTTAGACTATATAAAGAAGCAAGTATATGGTATATATAGAATATCTTCGTTCATTATTTACTACAAACGTTTAACGACTATGCAGACACACACACACACACACACATATATATATATATATATATTACACATATATTCATGTATTTATATATATATCGTGTGTGTATTATTTGGAATACATATTACTCTTCTAAATTTTTCCTACTTTCTGATTTGTTTTCAGTACAAAGTAAACAACCAAACAAAAAAAGTAAATCTTCTTTCTTTTTTAAAACATTCGTCCTTGTAAAGGTTAAATCTAATTCCACTAGAGGATGTCGAATTCTTTTTTTTTCTTAATCATTGATGCTTACTTTTTGTAGAAATTTAAAGTGGTTTAAGTAGATGATGTTTGATTATTCAAATTGACTTGCATTTTTTATTTATTCTTTTATTAAAAAGTGAAAAAATAAATGGGGAAAAAAAAAAAAAAAAAATCTTTCTTCCATTTTTTGCAGTTCTAAAAGCAAAGAATTAATGCTAAGTCTAAGTATTTAATTTCCAGCCCTATTTTACTATCTTAGTTTCTTTAGCTAACGAAGCATGAAAACATTAAGATCCACAGTTTTCAATGTCTCTGGGATTAAGTACTGCCTACAAAACGTTCCGGTTCAACTACATTCTTCGAAATGTAGGACGCTGAAGGCAGGACTTGATTCTGTTTGGTTTTGGTGTCTGGAAAAATCATCAAGCATAGTTTCGAATACTGTTCTTAGTTCTAATCATTAAAATAATTATTTTGAAATATATCTTAACAGGTAAAAACCTTTGTTAACCCTAATAAATATTCCATATTAGAAAATTGGAATAATTTTTATTAAAACAATTTGCTCAGAATAATTCGGTTGATAATATTATTCTACTTTTCCTTCTTACTTGAGGGGAATATTATCGTTTGATATAATATTATGATACTATCGTTTGGTAGTTGTAGTATTAAATATTTACTAGGGTTAAAGATTGTTACCCCTAGGAGATTTTTAATATTAGAAAATTGAAATAATTAAGACATATTGCTCATAATAATTAGTTTGATAATATTATTGCTTTTCCTTCTTTTTTTGAGGGGAATATTATCGTTTGATATAATATTATGATACTATCGTTTGGTAGCTGTTTTTATTCATAAAATATATGGGTATTGTTTTGGGGAGCGGAGATTTTCGTGTTCCTGGTCACTTTCAATTTTGTTTACAATTTTTTTCAGGATATTTTTACGAACTTTTTTTATGCATAGTATTTATATACAAAATAATTCAATAATTATTAATTTCGTAAAAATAATTAATATAAAACTGTTATAAATGATCGTCTGGTGAAAGCAAAGACGGTTTTATTTCAAATTGAAAATGATATTTTTCAAGAAAAGAAAATCGTTTGGAATTTCAAATAATGTTCGTAGTCAAGTCATTAAAATAACAATAGTATATCTTAACTGGTATGAAGCTTTTGTAATATTTCGCAGCATTCATGTAAATATTCAGCTAGGCACACACATTGGAAATCACTGGTCTATATAATAAAGCTGAAAAGTGCCACACCATTAAAAAATTTAATTAATAAAATAAAATTTATTTATTTACCAATAATTTTATTATTTGCAACTGCTAGTTTTCTGGACATAAGGTCATCAGAATACGCGATTTCCTATTCCTTCTGGAAAATACAATTAAATGATACTAGTACAGGATACTCGTATAAAATTGTGCAAAACCTTTGATGTTGATTAGTCTTATAGCAGTGAGAAAAATCCGTGAGTAAAATTTGATCTATAAACAACCGTTCCCGGTCAGCAATCAATTGCTGGCAACTTGCATTTGCCTGGAATAAATCAGAACAACTAAGGTATTCCTTCAGTGGATGCCTCAAAAATTATTTGCAAAAGAATGTAGAGATCTCTTTTCAAAATATTTCTTATACTTCATTTCAATATATAGTTTAACTATATGAATTGTCTTCGATCTTTAAATTTTCCATACAACTATTGGACCTTCCTTTGGCCAAAAAGTCAACCATTTGTAACCATTATTTTATCTATAAACAATCGTATCCGGTCATCGATTAATTGCTGGCAACCGGCATTTGCCATGAATAATTTGAACAACTAAGATATTCTTTCAGTGGATGCCTCAAAAATTTATTTGTTGAAAAATGTAGAGATCTTCTTTCGAAATCTCTCTTATATTTCATTTAATGTATACATAGTTTAACTATATGAATTGTCATCGATCTTGAAATTTTCCGCATAACAGTTGGTTGGACCTACCTTTAGCCAAAAAGTCAACCATTTATAACCATTATTTTATCTATAAACAATCTTATCCGGCCATCTATCAATTGCTGGCAACCGGCATTTGCCATGAATAATCTTAACAACTAAGGTGAATGGCAGAAAATTTAAAGATCGAAGACAATTCGCACAGCTAAACTATACATTGAAATGAAATATAAGAAATATTTTGAAAAGAGATTTCTACATTCTAACTAACTCTTTCAGTGGATGCCTCAAAATTTATTTGCTGTAGAATGCAGTTGATCTCTTTTCAAAATATTTCTTATATTTCATTTTAATGTATAGTTTAGCTGTGCGAATTGTCTTCGATCTTTAAATTTTCCACACAACTATTGAATCTTTCTTTGGCCAAAAAGTCAACCATTTAATTTCCATTGGCTTCTTACAACCCTCGCTGGAGAAAAAGCAATTACCAAAGTGTTTATTTTTCCATTTTTAATAACAGTTCCACAAATCAAGGTGAAATAATTAATATTTTTTTTAGCTCTATCGACTTGCCAAACTGCATTTTCGTATACTACAACAACTGCGAGAGAGTAATTACGACCAAGAAACTTTAATTACCAGCTAATTGTCTTTTGATTTATGTTATATGGTTGGGTGATGAACCGCATATTTCCAAATACAACACAAAAATAAATGATCCGAAATGCATTTAATTCGCCTTTTTTTTTGTGATTTATATAGAATTTAAAAAAAAAAAAAAAAATGAAAATCCTTGATGGATGAATGAGTTTGCTGTATTATTTGGTCTTCAGATTTGATTCATGTAGACTTATTGTGACAAATCAGACTTGGATTACGATACTCCTTCAAATAATATGTGATTTGATAGCCAATTGGCTAGCGCTCTGGCCGTTGGTACCACAGGCTTCAGGTTCGAATTTTGGCTGTGGTATGGATGTTTGTGAGTGGTCCGGAATCCACATTAAACTAGATCCCGGTTTAATTAGCCTAAAGTGTGTAAAAATTATTTTAGAGACAAACCAAAATTAAATCTTCAAATAACATAGAGGTTATTTCTCCATAACGCCAAAGATCTCATATTCCACGCAGCATGCCATAAAAAAAAAAAATCTGATTCGAATGTTCCTTCCGTAAGAACTTTTAAGGGTAACTACTTCGTATTTGATTGTCAAATGGGAGGAAATTCAGAAGGGTCTTAAAATGTCTTATCAATTTTGTGGTTTGTGGTTCAACTGTGTTTTGAATGGTGTGGAAATAAGGATAATGAGCAATTCTATATTATAGAACAGCGTCCAAGAACCAAATAATCTATGATATGAATGTACATGTCTTTTGCTTGGTGCCACAGAGTTCGATTACCGACGGTGGCATGGATGTTGGTAGTGGTTCGGAATAAACTTTAAGCCGGATTTCCCTGTCTAATATGATTGTTGGGCGTAGGGCTGACAACCCTACATTATAAAAAGAAACCATCTCCTGTCTTGAAATCTGCCAGTCGGCAGACGGCCTTGGCCCATTAAGAGCTGTAGTACTAGGGAGTTAGTTTTATGAATGCATACGGCGTCATTTTATTTTTCTGCGGCAAAATCTCAAATTGCTCACTATTCAATTGCCAATTCACTATGCAGTACATTAACAATATACATGGCAAACCTCGTACTCCTTATAGTAAACAATCTCGAATGAGTAAAGAAATAAAAAGGCGTTAATACTGATCTGGATTAACTGTTTCGCACTCTACCAGGTTGTTGAACAGTCCATGCCAGGCACTTAATCGTCATCGAACTAACCCATTTTTTAAAGCAGGAAGTATTATAAACATATACGCTGTCGGCAGAGAATAAGCTTTGGCCAAATAATTAATTAGATATGTAAATAAATGTGTTACAAGTGTATTTGTATTACAATTTTTCATCTATTGTGTTTGGTTGGTATAACTATAAAAATTTTAAACAAAATGTATTAAATGAATGGTGAATTGAGTCTTTGTACCTTAATTAATAAGAACAATATATATTGAACACATGCATATATATACATATATGCACTTGCTTTTTTTTAATTCAGAGTCAAAACAAATAGAGTATTAGGATCGAAAAGAAAGATTACTTTTATTGCTTGTGATTAATAAATATGGTATAGATAATGATTGATATTCATGATATTATGTTGATATATATTCTTATATTTATGTATATATATATATATTTATATATATATATATATATATATATATATATATATATATATATATATATGGTATATTATGTATATATTATATTATGTATATTATATTTATGTATATATATGTTATATCAAAATAATATATAAAATTTAACTAATTGTAGAAACAAAGTTTTTTTCAACAAAATAGACGTCATTTTTTTAAAAAAAATATGATATAAAATCAGAAAGATTTCTTAAGAAATATTTGAATAATAATATTGTATTTTTAATGGTAAAATCTTTCTCCTATAAGTATATTGTCATGGGGGAAAAATTAAAAATAAAATTTCTTAAAAACTTTTAAAATCTTTTTCTAACTTTGTTAAAAATCTTTAACAAAGGTTACCTACAAATAACATCAATAAGTTGTCCAAAAATAAATAGTTAAAACTATAGGTGTGCATTACTGTCTGAAAGAAAAGGCCATTGCTACTGAATAAGTAGTTCTGTTCCTGATATGCAAAAAAAAGAATGATAACCAGTAATTTTGGAATTAAAGATCATGATTATGAAAATTATTTAATCATTCAAATTTCTTTCCGTACTTTCAGTTTTCTAATTGGTTTAAAAATATAATCGATGATACCGAATAAAATAAAAAATAATAATATCGAAATAATGAAAATTTAATAATAATATCGATAATTAAATTTTTATTTTCATCATCCTGGCACATAATTTGTGAATAACTAATAACAATTGCTTTATTAACACATTAATTCGATTTTCAAAAGCATAAAGAAATTTTTTTCAAAAGCATAGATATTCGACCCGTGCAATAATGTTTATAATGTTTAACAAAATATGTTTAAGTTTCAATATGATGTAAATAGGTTGGATGATATAAAAATCGTTTCATAATAGGAATTATAAGTATTATTATTATCTATTTTTGGCTATTAATGTTACAATAAAATAAAGATTGAACAGTAAATAATTAAATTACTGAGATTACTTACTTAAGATTGAAGAGTAAATAATTAAATTACTGAGATTACTTACTTAAGATTGAACAGTAAATAATTAAATTACTGAGATTACTTACTTAAGATTGAACAGTAAATAATTAAATTACTGAGATTAGTTACTTAAGATTGAACAGTAAATTATATTATTATCTAAATCATTAAGATCTGTGTTTTTCAAAATCAATTTCTTTGATTTTTTTTCTTTTGAAATCATTTTATAAACATCACTTAATCTAATATAGGTCTATTTTCATTATCATTACTTAATAATGAAGTTCGAGGTCAGTTAATTTATTAGTAAAATTTCCCGGCACATAATTTGTGAATCCTGCATTAACTTATTTACAACAATAGCCTAAATATATCTATCATCTGTAACTAATAACATTTGTTTTCTTAACTTGATTTTCAAAAGCACAAATAAATTTTTTCAAAAACATAGATATTCGACACGTGCAATACAGTTTATAATGCTAAACAAAAATACGTTTGTTCTGTCTCAATGTGATATAAATAGGCTGGATGATATAAAAAGCGTTTCATAATAGGAATTATAAGCATTATTAATATCTATTTTCGGCTATTAATGCTAAAACAAAGTAGAGATTGAATAGTAAATCATTAAGATCTGTGTTTTTCAAAAGCAATTACTTTGATTTTTCCTTTTGAAATCATTTTATAAACATCACTTAATCCAGTATAGATCTATTTTCGTTATCATTACTTAATAATCAGTTAATTCGATAGTTAAATTTTTATTTAGATCATCCTGGCACATATTTTGTGAATCCTATATTAACATATTTACAACAATAGAGTAAATATTGTCTTCTATATTTAATAAAAATTGCCTTAGTAACACATTTTTAAATCGATTTTCAAAAGCATAAAGAAATTTTTTCAAAAGCATAGATATTCGACTCGTGCAATACCGTTTATAATGTTTAACAAAATACGTTTAAGTCTCAATGTGATGTAATTAGGTTGGATGATATAAAAAAAGCGTTTCATAACGGGAGTTATAAGCATTATTAATGTCTATTTTTGGCTATTAATGTTAAAACAAAGTAGAGATTGAATAGTAAATCATTAAGATCTGTGTTTTTCAAAAGCAATTACTTTGGGTTTTTTTTCCCTTTTGAAACCATTTTATAAACATCACTTAATCCAGTATAGATCTATTTTCGTTATCATTACTTAATAATCTAGTTCGAAGTCAGTTAATTCGATAGTTAAATTTTTATTTATATCATCCTGACACATATTTTGTGAATCCTATATTAACATATTTACTACAAAAGCGTAAATATTATCATCTATATTTAATAAAAATTGCTTTATTAACACATTTTTAAATCGATTTTCAACAGCATAAAGAAATTTTTTCAAAAGCATAGATATTCGACTCGTGCAATACCGTTTATAATGTTTAACAAAATACGTTTAAGTCTCAATGTGATGTAATTAGGTTGGATGATATAAAAAAAAGCGTTTCATAACGGGAATTATAAGCATTATTAATATCTATTTTTGGCTATTAATGCTAAAACAAAGTAGAGATTGAAT
This sequence comes from Caerostris darwini, assembly GCA_021605075.1. Classification (NCBI taxonomy): domain Eukaryota; kingdom Metazoa; phylum Arthropoda; class Arachnida; order Araneae; family Araneidae; genus Caerostris; species Caerostris darwini. Next base: position 158,038 of record BPLQ01005332.1, on the reverse strand, counting down.
AGTAAATCATTAAGATCTGTGTTTTTCAAAAACAATTACTTTGTTTTTTTTCCCTTTTGAAACCATTTTATAAACATCGCTTAATCCAATATAGATCTATTTTCATTATCGTTACTTAATAACCAAGTTCGAGGTCAAGAAAAATGAGAATAAAAATCAAACTTTATTGCCATATCTATTGTTCCGAAAGAATCTTAACTGGAACGCACATGCTCTATAAATGAACGTTATCTTTTTTTTTAAATAAAAGTTCTAGAATAATAAACATGCAAATCACGTTGTAGACGATTTACCATAAAGCCCCTGGGGAATTTCTACAAGCAGATGTGTGACTTGATGCATTATCTTCTTTTCCCGCCAGATTTTATCGAATATTCCGTGGATGGCATTGCAGATTTCATTGACTGGAAGCAATATCCGTTGCAGACCTTGAAATGGAGAATAAAAACAAGAAAAAGACTCGATTTTTTAATGGCAGTTTTTCAAATAACTGTCCATGACACTAATTCTATAAGGGGCTCATCAATAATTTATAATTAATATAGCAGAACCCCGGCTTCCAGTTGTTAAGGTCATTGTTTGAGAGAAGATGGACGAAAGTAGAGCAAAAGAACTAATTAGCTTTCAGGGAGTTTGCCCTCAGGGTAGAAATCGAGGCTATATAGTAACAACATAAACGCTTTTAATTAATTACTTGAGGACACTAAACATTTTAAAAGCAATTAGTAATATATCAGTTTAAGCATACTGAATAAATATATTTTGTTTGATGTAAACAGATTAAAATGTCCCTTTTGATTAATTGAAGCAAATGATTAGAATCATTAATACTGCACTCCAATTGACATGAAAAATGTTCTTAAATTGTACTTTTAGCAAATTTGTGTTAATATTTGATCTATTAAATCAAAATCTCTTAATAAATACTGTAATTAAAATTATTATTGTTCAGTTCATACACTTGTTTAATACAATTGCTAGTATGTAAAGCAATCATATAAATTAAATTTAACTATTTCTCATTAAATTTTATAAATATAAAATCTTTTCAAGAACTGAAATGCCTTCATTCAAAGCAAAATGAATTCTTCAAATCCTGCTCTAGACGTGCTTTAATTTCACTAGATATCCTAAACTAGCAGATTTAAAGTGAACACTTATATTATAGTGTCACTGTAATATTATACGAAAATAGATCAAGTCGCAAAATAGGGGCCGTTGGGATTTGAAGCCTTTTTTTGTAACTCAAATTGAGCGATAATCTCCAAATATGGTAACCCAGATTTCTTGTAGAGTTTGTTATTCACTTCACTTACAATAGCACCCCGTTACTTGGCGCACTTTGGCGAAAAGAATTGTTGCACCAAATCTTAGTGGCTTTTATTCTGCGATTTTGCCATTAAATCTTCTGAGGAACTATTCTTCTGAAATGACTTCATTCAAATCATCCTGCTTTCACGTGCCTTAATTTCCTTATACAGATACCTTAAACAAGCAGATTTACAGTAAAGACTTAAAGTTAACTGTAACAGTATACGAAAATATTCTATTATTTTTGTGTTTGAAAAATAGCACTATTTGAAGAAGAAATTTAATGTATTATAATTTTTGTACTTGCGCTTTTTTTCACAAAAAAAGAAAATGTAGTCAAATCGCAAAATAGGGGCCTTTGGGAATTGGCAACTTTTTGTGACTGAGCGATAAATATCCAAATGTGGTAGCCCGGCTTTATTGTATTGTTTGTAATTCACTTCATTTACAATTACAACCCTTTTCTTGGTGCACTTCAGCGAAAAACCATAGCAACCCCTATTCTGTGATTTTGCCGAAAATGTAACTATTATAATATGTATATATATATATTAGTTATTAATGGTTATTTGGTAGAATTATTTATACTTAGTAAACACGTTTTTTTTTTTTGTTATTGGGGTTGGCTGCGTGATTGTTTTTCTGATTTTCTACAAGTGTAATACAAATTCTTGTCTGATTTCCTGGTAAAAAAAATGACTACGTGGAATAGCAATCCAATATGTCAAATCCAATACGTGTGTTCTTTTTATTAAAATTATCGTCAATAGGAAGTTTCATAGACCGAATGCTGAAACCTATGCAACATCTTCGATAAAGTAAATAAATAAATAAAGAGCAGTCAGTTTACGAAATAAATTTTTGAAGTTGTATTACATCAATTATATTTTCAGTTTTATCACTTTATACGAAAATTGTCAATTTCAGAGGAAATTTCCGAATTTTTAATCCAAATCACGTGTTTACAGTGTTGTTTACCAGCTAATATGTCATTTGGATGCCATACAGATAAAAGTGCTTGATGATAAAAGGAATAATGAAATAAAAATAAAAAAAATAAAAAAACTGAAAGAATTTATGGATTTCACGTGTGAACATATTATATCACTTATATCCTTAAAGGAACATAAATATACAATTTTAAATGGTTGTTGAGTTAACTTCCGTAAACATAACTGGTCCTTAGATAACTGGTTTCCCTTCTCTAAGAATAATTTAGAATGTCGAGTTCTTCTGGAAAGATTGCCAGTAGAGGGGTTACACATCGTCCTCCAGTGGATCCCTGGACACTGTGACATTTTAGTTAATGATCATGCAGACTAAGAAGGACATGCTAAGAAAGACATACGGATAATACAACAGCAAATACTTGCAACTGTTTTCATTCCATGAGACTTTATACCAACAATCAAATGAGTCTTTGATGGAAGGCACTGCTCACTGCTCGTATCTCCTCGAGGAGTTGGAGGAACACTTTGGAAGATATTTCGGACAAACCTCGTGACAAAGCTGTCGCTTAATTTATATTTGTGTTTGGCTAACCATCATTGGCATTTTTGATAGCTCAAATTGTTCGTAATTGTAATTTAAAATGTAATTCCTCTACTGAGGTACACAACTGTGTCCAAAAAGTAACATCAGTTTTCAATTTAAATTTCCCGGGCTTATGTAATTTCAATTTTTTTTCTTTTTTAGATTGTTGGCACTGTCTTTGATATCTGTGTGAAATTTCATGTCAAAATATTAATTAGTGTTTGAGTTACGCTTGGCTTTGTGAGACGCTAAAGCTGATTTCGGCGATTTTTGAAATGTCTGCATTAATTGAGCAAAGAACTTAAATTTTGTTTGCGCAAACGTATAGAATGTTGTAGAAGGCATTCGGTGAGCATTCCTATATCAAAAAGAAATGTTTAGAAGTGTTATAAACAGTTCAAAGAAGGCAGAGAATGCGTTGAAGACGAAGAGCCCTCTGGTCGATCACCAACCTCAACTGACGAAGCTCACGTTAAAAAAATCACAGATTTGGTGCTTGCAAATCGTCGATTTACAATTAGAGACCTTGATGATGATGTTGGAATTTCAAAATTCCATTTTAAAAGTTGTTTTGGGCCTCAAATGCATCAAATTTTAATTGGTACCAAAATCACTGAATGCGTCAGCTCACACTGCATTGATTCTTCGTGACTTTTTCGCCAAAAAGGAAACCCATATCGTTCCACAACCCCCTTATTCACCTAATTTATCATCGTGCTCCTTCTGGCTATTCCCTAAACTCAAAAGACCATTCCGGGAATACCGTTTTGAGTCGATTGAAGAGATATTTCAAAAATCGCAGGTATCAGTTTTAGCATCTCACAAAACCAACGTAACTCAAGCACTAATGAATATTTTAACGTCAAATTTCTCACAGATGTCAAGGACAGTGTCAACAACCTGAAAAAGAAAAAAGAAAAAATGAAATACCATATGCCTGGGAAATTTAAATTGAAAACTGGTCTTATTTTTTGGACGCAGTAGTAATTCATAAAAAAAAAAATCCGTGGCATTTGTTAGGACAAAATAAAGAAAACGAAAAATGCCGAGTTGCTATACATGGAGCTGAAATTAAGAAACTGAATAATGCTGGAAAGAAAACTATATATTTTATTCCGAAGAAAATTATATGAAAAATTAAAAGGTGCAGAAAAGTAAAAAAGAGAAAACAATTTAGGTAACTTCCCCTAGTTGAATAATAATATGGAAAACAACAAAGTACTTTACCATCCTTGGAAAGTCAGAAAAAAGAGCAATTGGACCCCGGAAATACCAATTAATGTTTATTTTCAATAAAAGTTTTTGTAATAAAAACTTCTCGTGACGCATGAAGAGATTGATATTTGTACTTATTTTTCCCATTGATTGTTTTACGGATGCAATGGAGCTCATATCCAGATAATTCCAGAAAGTCAGTTTTCTTGAAGTTCACTAGCACCGAAGGGACCATTTCCTGTATTTGCAGTTATACAAAATTAAAAGTACATGATCAATTATACAGAATTTATAAACTTGTCAGAAGAGAATCTTAAATCAAACAATAATTAATAACAAAAAGAAATGTATGACAAATCAGAACGCAAGAAAACTACTTAATTTTTTCGTAATAGTTTACAGTTAAAGCCTTTTGATCTTACTATGAGGAATATAAGAATCAGTTTCCTGGATTGCTGTATTTCCATGTTCATCAATATTGTTGAAAACTGTAGTTGAAATATATTTACTAAAATATTAAAAAGATTTAGAGCGTTGTAAAGTTCTACATTATTCATGAACTGCTTTGCATTTAAAGTTTGAGTAATTGAAATATTGTGGAGCCCATTAAGGGTTTTAAAGCTAGAATTTGCGATGAAGGCCCCAGCTCCTATCAGAAGATCATATTCATTCATAAAAAGCAACCAATGTGTAAAGTCAATTAATAAAGAGTTCTCTGATTATCAAAACATTTTTTATATCAACATTCATGTTATATCAACCATATTTATTGCAAATAAGTATTAGATTTGGTTTATCGCCCTACGGTAATTTTTTAGACATTTAAGTCTAATTAAACTGGAGCCTACTGTTTAACATGGATACTGAATAACTAACAAACATCCATGCTACCTCCAGATTTCGAATCTGAAAACCCCTAGTATGAAAGGTCAGAGTACTAGCCACTTGGCCATCAGGCCGCAGCAAATGAGTAAGTTTAAGATGAGCCTTTAAATTTTGTTGAGATTTCAATCCGAAACACGTCTTTCAACCCCCATTTATGACATTTGAATTGTATACAAATAAAAATACATAGAAATTCAATTTTTACTCAAAACCATAAATATAAATCTGACTTAAAGTTTTATTTAAAAAATATCCATTAAAATACCACCACGTTACTTATTAGACTGGATCGTTTCAGTTAGGATTTCATGTAGGGATTTGATTTAGCAAAATTCGATTCTTCCTAACATTGGCACTGCATTTACATTGGCATATCTGAGTCTACCTCCATCACAACAAATGAATGGAATCACTGTTTTCACTTACTCAAGGTCTGTCTTAAAAACTCTTAATAAATGTTTTTCGAGAATGATCATGAACATTATACCTCTTTTAAAACAACTCCATTGCTTTCACCGAATGTGTATACTGCAGTGGATCCCTGCTCATGTGGATTTTGAGTTTAATGAAATTTCAGATTCTTTGGCGAAGAAGGCCAGAAGTCTGGATTAGGCTGACATTCCTATTTCCCTTGCAGATGCAAAAGCCTTGGCAAAATCTAAACTTATGATTCCTTCTAAGATTAAAACAAAGTACCAAATTACAGAAATAATTCTGGACAGAAAAACAGTTACTACTCTCACAAGATTAAGGATGAAACACCACAAGAATATGAAATTTTCTGCTGATGGCGTTAAAAAATACCAAAAATGGGGCAACTGCCCAGATGTCGAGCCTGCCTTTGATTGCCCAGCTGTTGCAGCCGTTATACATTGTCTGGACCATCCATCGGAAGAGGATTCATACTTCGAGCTGACAATCAACATAACCAATATTATTCAGGAGCACCTCGATATTTGATTTTCTTGCAATCTTCAGGGGATAGGACAACAACAACAACAACTACCATTGCTTTGATAAACGAGTAGAATAAGTGGTGATTATGAAAACCAATGGTATGGACAAAGTTGTCCATATATTCTTGAATATGTCACTAAAATTTCCTTAAAAGTTCTCACTGTCTGTGGTTACCCATAAAAGTTTATTCAGTTTCCACTACCTTAAGGTAAAATGTCGATTAACTGAAGTGTTAACCATTTAAAAGTTGACATCAATTTAGCGGTTTCATGAACCAACGATGAAGGTTTGGTTTGGTTTGTCGCGCTACGGTCATTTTCTGCACACTTTAGGCTAATTAGACCGTTACAGTTTAAAGTGGCTTCCGAACCATCATCACTTCCGAACAAGCATCCATTCCACCGCCTGAATATGAGCCTGAAGCCTGTGGTACTAAAGGCCAGAGCGCTAGCCAATTGACCATCAGGCCGCCCAACAATGGCGAAACATAAACTCCTTCCACAAAACACATTATTGTTCATTAGTGGCAATTTTATAGTTTAGCATTTTGCTATGATAGAGTTTAGCAAAAGCCTTGGCAAAATCTAAACTTATGATTCCTTCTAAGATTAAAACAAAATACCAAATTACAGAAATAATTCTCGACAGCGAAAGCCGCAGAAACGCAATTTGTTTAATATTAAGAAACTGAGAGCATTTTCATACAAATAAAAGGAATGAATAAAAATTAAAACTATAAATATTTATAACATAATATAATTAAGGAAAATTAATCTTTTCATGGCCATGAGGCATACATTATTCTCTAATAAAATCTTGATCATTTACGTCAACTAGATTAATTTAAATATTTTCCCCCGCAAAAAATACGCATACAAAATGGGTTTTTGATAATTTTATCACTAAAAAGAAATTACATACGCATACAAAATGGGATACGCATACAAAATGGGTTTTTGATAATTTTATCACTAAAAAGAAATTACATATGCATCATTAGTGAAAAGTAGTTTAAGCACTATTTTATGTTTATATTTTCGCGTATTCATAATTTATTTATGCATAGAATATAATTTGCTATAAGTTTATGGTGTAACATTTTCATTTATTGATAATAGCATTATCATCTTTCTTAAAACAATATTTTAAAAATAAGTTTAACAGAGAAACAAAAACGAAATTTTTCTATAATACCTACGATTCTACCAACGGTATATTGTCTCTCATAATGATGGTATTTTATGTTAAGAAGATACTTAATAAAGTCATTTAAATACCTTAAGACTTTGTGTTAGTTTATAAGTCCCTCTAATCGAAATAAAGATTAAAAGAGTATTACATATTTTTCAAGACAATTTCATACTAAGACCTTTTAAGTCGAAACTATCCTAATATTCTGAAACTAAAACTCGAGCATCAAAACTCGAGATGTGTCACGTGATATATGCTATCCGATTCTACTTTCGGTCTTTAGTAAATGGGTACATTTCTATTCGATTTGCGTGTGAAAATTCTCTAAACTAGTTTACTTACACTTTGTGGAAGAAAAATCATCCTTTTTTTTGGAGAGGTATTGGGGTGAAATGGTTTCGCACGCATATGGGAAAAATAAAATAGATAGAATATTAGGTCACGTGATATCCACGAGTTTTGTTGTTTTCCTACATTCATATAACTCTGAAATCCACCATCTTGTGAGTTATTGTTTAAACATTCAATAAAAAAATGTATTATTATACTACCTGTAATTTCATACATAATTTAATTTCAATTGATTTTCATGTATAAAACATTATATAATTTTAAAATATTCGAAAAAATGTTTGTACTTGGAAAAACATACCTGTGTTTCATTAAGCTTTAAACAATTTTATATAAACAAATATAAAACAAATATAAAAAAACCCATCAAAACAATAAATAGTATCCACACATGAGTTTTGGTTTGCAACTCTACTGCCATTTTGTGAACACTTTGGGATAATTAGAACGGGACCTACAGTTGAAAGTGCATTCCGAACAACTCACAAACATCCATGCCACCCCCAACGAACCTAAAGCCTGTGATACCAACGGCCAGAACGCTAACCAATTGGCCATTAGGCCGCTATCTACACATAAGAATATTTGACATATGGTTGTACTATTCTGCATAATATTGGACAGTATTATGCAGAATTGTACAATCAAATCTGACATACTACGAGTCATTCATTGTTTTCATTGTTGAGGGATTTTGTTGTCGTCGTATCTCTCATAAAAGGAGGGAAGGGAGGGCATCTCTTCTATTGTGAGGGAGCACTCGTAGGTAGAAATCTGACTTCTGCTCCGTGTCGCTGAAGAAGGAAACAGTGCCTTCAGGGAGGACTTTCAGGGGGAAATACCCCCGCGTTTGCGTATAGTAAGGGAGAAAACCCAAAAAACTCCCACCAGCTAGTCAGCTTAACGAGGCAAGATGCTGAACGTCACAAGCGCCATTGAGTCTCATCGCTTTTTGAAACAGTGTTTAACAACAAAGCCGAGAGTGGATAGAACCGAGAGATTTTGTAGTTATAATTTTTCAAGAAGTTTTAATTTGTCATTTTGAAAATAATTAATAAAGAAAATAATTTAGTTTCTTTGATAAGGTTAATAGATGATAAATGAAAAAATATTTAATGAATATGAATTAGGATCCTGAACATTTGGATTTTTAATGCATTAAAATATAATTTATGGTTATTTGTATTTATAAATATTTTTACCTAATATCTTTAAAAAAACTTTATTATTGAATATTTTTATAACAGTTTAAAACAAAAATTTAATTTGTATAATGTTTAAATATTATTTTTTAAAAGCAATACTCGACTTACTTGATTTGATTATGAATTTTTTTAGGAATACTTTATGCTTGAATGTTTGAAATTAAAAACACAATGTTTAAAAATAAATAGTAACGTTTTTTTTTTATTTTTGATAATATCTATATTATAAAATTTATTTTAAAATAACAGTTTGAACCAACTATTCTTAATTATGACCTTATAACCCAGTTAATGATACTTCTAGTTTACACAATAGGATAGAAAATACCATCTAAAAATAATTCTTTTCACCGGTTTTTTTTATCCTCGTTAATAATTAATATGTTTAGATGGGTCACCTGGTTGTTGAAAACGTTACGCAAAAAGAAGGGTAAAATTTACTTTTATGGTATTTGTCATGTTAAGGCAGTTAAAATGATAAAAAATGAATAATTTATACAAAAAAGGCGTACTAGAATTATTTATATGTGGTTTTTATTCTAAAACAATTTGACGTTAAAAATATATTTTAAATAAGACAGGTGAAAGTACATATTAAATTAAAAAACAATGTTTATTATTGAAAGTAGATTTATATACTCATGTTTGTGAAAATTGCAACACCATGAAGGACTTACGCGAGTGAGCTGAAATTTTCAGAAAATGCCAATTAGCACTTGATATGCAAATGATCAGAATTTCAAATCCGTAGCGCATGCGTATGCTGAGCAGCGCCCTATCAGCGGCGGATGGATCCGAATAAATAGACGGCTGTAGCGAGGCGTGTATGGTTATCGGTGGTTATCTGCTAGTGGTAAACGTTAGTTCAATCGTTACTTATGCCTCTTCGACGAAAGAGAGCGAGATTAGAACAACTTACAGAATTTGAACGGGGGAGAATCACCGGCCTTCGAGAAGCTGGATTGTCTTATCGTGCAGTAGCCACTCGTGTGCAACGTAACAGCAGCACAGTGATGCGTCTTTGGAAGCAGTGGACGGGCGAGTGTCGGACAACTCGGAAATCCGGGAGTGGACCCCGAAATGTGATGTCAGCTCGCAATGATAGAAACCTGGTCCGCATGGTGCTGACGGACCGTACAGTTTCCTCTAGACAATTGGCAGCACAGTGGTCAATAGCTACAGGTGTTTCATTGTGTGCTTCATCAATTCGTAGACGTCTGCTGCAGCGTGGACTGCGCGCAAGGACTCCTTTATACAGGATCCCTCTCACGCTAAACCATCGCCGCCTGCGGCTACAATGGGCCGCTCAGCATAGAGACTGGCGTGCTGATTGGCAGCATGTCGTATTTTCTGACGAATCCCGCTTTAATTTGTGGTACCATGATGGCCGCATTCGTGTCAGACGCTATGCCGGTGAACGCCACCTTCCGGAGTGCATTATCGAACGCCACAGTGGACGAACACCCGGAGTTATGGTCTGGGGTGCCATAGCATATCATGGACGATCTCAATTGCTAAGAATTGTGGGCAATCTGAACAGCAACCGGTACATCAGTGAAGTTCTACAGCCCCAAGCTGCTCCCTTCCTTCAAAGCTTGCCAGGCGCTGTATTTCAACAGGACAATGCCTGCCCTCATATCGTTAGGACTGTTCAATCCTTCCTTGCAACGCGGCAGGTACAGCTTCTTCCTTTGCCTGCGTATTCCCCGGATATGTCGCCGATTGAACATGAGTGGGATTTCGTTGGTCGGCGTCTCGCTCGTGATCCTCGTCCTGCTGCTTCTGGGTGCGCATACAAACAATATGGAATGCTCTTCCTCAGGCAGACATTCAAAATTTGTTTGACTCCATGCCACGTCGTGTGGCAGCACTTATTACGGCGCGTGGTGGCTACACAAAATACTGATTCCGATCTCTTGTTATTGTTTGTTTGCTTTGAACATTTAATCATTTATTTGTACCACTACCACTCAACTGTGTATTAAATTTCATTCAATTATGACGATTCCTTCATGGTGTTGCAATTTTCACAAACATGAGTTTATGTATGCGAAAAATGTATACACAAGAAAAGTAACATTTGCTAAAAAAAATCACACTTCGTAGAAAAGAATATCACTGTGAATATCAACAAAATCTCAGGAAAAATAAAGAAATTATGATGATGATTGTCCTAAATACTAAATCTGATATCGGAGCATCTACAACAAGGAGAAACTTACGTATTGATGCATGTTTGATCAAAATCTTCAAATATTAAGCAGTCAGTATTATGCAACATATTTTATTTAATATAATCCGACGTGAAGTACAAATTCAACTGATATAAGCTATCTGACATCAAGTTTCCAATGTAGGCGTGTCAGTAAGGGAAATAAACCTAATTACTAAGATTATCTTCGCATTCATTAGCATTATATTATGTAGAAAACTGTATTATAATATAATCCACATAAGAATATAAGTGAAACGTAAAGTTCAAAAGTTAATTTTTAGTAACCACTTAATATAATACAGCAATAAGTAAAATATTGCAGGAGCAATACTAGTATGCAAATACAGGATAAGAAATAAGACATCTCAGAAATCAGCATAAATTTGTAAGAAAACATATATAAGATGGCTGTTAAGATAAGAAAATAACTTTTTGGACCAGCAAGAACTACATACGTTCAGAACATTACACTACCGTGTCCAAAAAGTCAAACCAATTTTCAATTTAAAATTCCAGCTGCTTACGCCATTTTTTTGGGTTGTCCTTGACATCTGTGGGAAATTTGACGTATTCATTAGTATTTGAGTTACGCTTGGCTTTGTGAGACGCTAAAACTGATTTTTGAAATGTCTGAATTAATTGAGCAAGAACTTGCATTAAATTTTGTTTGCGGAAACGTATAGAATGTTGCAGAAGGCATTCGGTGAGCATTCCTAAAGGAAAAAGAAATGTTTACAAGTGGTATAAAGAGTTCTAAGAAGGCAGAGAACGCGTTGAAGACGAAGAGCCCTCTGGTCGACCATCCACCTCAACCGACGAAGCTCACGTCCAAAAAATTAAAGATTCGGTGCTTGCAAACCGTCCATTTACAATTAGAGACCTTGCAGATGATGTTTGAATTTCAAAAGGATCGGTCAATTCCATTTTGGGCCTCAAACGCGTCAAATCTTGTTTGGTACCGAAAACACAGAATGCGCCAGATCACACTTCATTGATTCTTCGTGATATTTTCGTCAAAAATGAAATCCCTAAACTCAAAAGACCACTCCGGGAATACCGTTTTGAGCCGATAGAAGAGATTAAACGCGAATCGGCGCTGGCTTTGAAGACCATTCCTGCCGATGACTTTTTAGCAGGCATTGAGGACTGGAAATAATAATAGTTGGCATAAGTGTATTGTGTCCGGAGGGGATTACTTTGAAGGCGATGAAATAAATTTGGAAGAATAAACAAAGAGTTTTTGAAAAAGAAAAATGGTCTTACTTTTTGGGCACAGTAGTACATATATTTTATAATATATCTATCTAATTATATCTTTTAATAAGTTCTTTTATAATTCTTGTTAGTAGAGCAAAGGTATTTAGTTTTTCAATAACAATATCATAGTACTTGATATAGCAACATAAGGATTCAACAACAAGTTCAACTAACAACAATAGCATAGCTCATAACAACAACAAGTTCTTTGTCCACTCTAGTTATTTCCCACTCGTTATGGCATTTTTTTTTAAAAACGATATAGTAAGAATAGAAAGAAAACTAAAAAGTGTTAGACGGTCTTATTATCATTCCTATTTTCAAATATAAACTTAGATCTATAAACAATTAAACCGATTTTCTCTTGAGATATTATTATTAATAATTTCTCAACTAGTTTCTCAATATCATCTCAAGATTACCTATTTTAAATTGTATATTTTAAAACTATATGCTGAAATTATTCAAAGCTACGAAATCTTACAAATTTACAAAATAGATAGTTTAAAGTTAAAAATGAATTCTTTCCATTAATGCGTTTCGATTAGTTTTTCTACAGAATTGAATTCTTTACTTTTTTTCACAACAAAAATACTACTAGTTGTATTGATGTAATTTTAGTTAGAATGTTAGATACTTTTCAGCTACAGTAATGAAAAAAATATGGTAATTTATTATTTATCTTCTTCGATAACTTAAGAATGTGTTACTTTTATAACAGAAGACAAAGAAGTAATTTTTAATTTTTATTTTTGTATTATTTTGCAGACTAGAAAGCATATTACCTTCTTACTCTGATCAATCTTTATTGATTTTGTTTTAAGGTAAAACAAAAAAATAAAACAAACAAAACGAGAGTTACTCTACTTCATTATATATACATATATATATATATATATATATATATATATATTGGGACCAGATGGCCGAGTGACTAGTGTTTGGTGACACAGGTTTCGGGTTCGAGTCCCGGAGGTGCCATGGATGTTTGCAGTGGTTCGGGATCCACTTTAAACAGTAGGTTCCTTTGGAATAATAATTTTTCTAATATGACTGCAGAGCGTTGGGCGTAGAAGGGCTCTCTCTTGTCTTGAAATCTGCCAGCAAGCAGAAGGCCTTGGTTCCCCATGGGGCTATTGCGCCAGTGAAGATGATATATATATATATATGTAGAGAGAAAGGAACAAAATCACAATAGATAAATCTATCGAGACATTTTACGGAGATGCACACACACGTCTTTATATATATAAACATAAGGAATATGTCAGGAATTTAGCTCCATCTCCTTAAAATGTGTTGAAGATATATCTATTTTGTCTTTTTTCCTCACAGATGCAACATGGATTAAATTGCCCTGAGGTTGTGTATTCCTTTCTTAAGTTAACTGTATTTTAATGGACTTCTGTTGACTTACCTGTACTACACGTTTTTCAGTCTACTTTTGTAATTTTTTTCCTTATTGTGTTGCCGCAGTGTGTATCCCGTATGGCCTGTTATGCCCATCCTTCTTGTTTGTTGCTTCTTGAGAAATGAATTTGACCTCTTTATCCTTGCTATATATATCCTTATATGTAGTAAAAAAAGTTAAAATATTTTTAAAATATAGAATATTAAAAAAGGACACACTTATGCAAACTTTTTTTCGACAATTTAATTCAGTTACATGAGATTAATTACTATTAGTTATCCAGTTTCTTCTGATTTGAAAATAAGCTAAAAATATTTCATTTAGAATAATCAGCATAATTATTTAAAAGCACATATACTCACTATAATTATTTTCCTATTTATGTTTTAAAAGGAATACAATACATTTCGCTATTAAAAACAAGTATTACAAAAAAAAAAAATTTAAAAGTCAATTCCTACTTTTTTTTTCACTATATTGCAGAAAGTCGTAAATAAATAATTTTCACTCATTTTTTTTAAAGTTTACCTGGCGCCATCTATTGGTAGATATATGCAACTTAAATCTAAAAAAAAACTAAAATTAATTAATTGAATTTAATTACTGAATTAATATTTGAAAAAACTGTATTAACATCAAGTGTCCTCCACTACAAGTTCAAAAAAAAAATGAATTTGAACTTGAGTGGATGAATAAAAAGTATTTTATGAACGATTGAAAATTTGAACAAGATATATATAGGGAGAGTGTGAGCTAATAGAAGCAATTGAAAAAGCACATTTCCTTTTGAAAACTCTATTTGCAGTTTATTGCATTGAGGACAATTATATATATATACAATACAAATGACGAAATTATGTATATTTATAAAAAATCCAAGCAAATTACATTCGTAAGAGTTAGACATCAGCATTAAAAACTAGACGAAAAACTTCAAACTACTTTTAAGAGAAGTGTGTCTAGAAGTCAAGGATTCGTAGTCAACAAACTGCATGTTTTCAATAAATCGTTTATGTAAATAAAATTCGTCTTCATTATTCAAAGAAGCTCGTATTATTTATTAAGGTTGTCTGTAAAAAAATAGAAGATCTCCGTGACATCTTTTTATCAATGGAGAGAATCTGCATATTTAATTATGTAGTAGGAAACCGAACATTCTTCAATGTGTTCTCAGTTAAGAAAGTGAAGAACTTCATATAATTAGTGTGTAACGAAAACAAATTAAACCTGCTTTTTCAATTATCAGTCTATAAATAAAAGAGTTCGAATTTATCCTTTTAAAAGAAAATGTTTTGAATATTTTGATTGCTGAACATTTTATTCATTTGGTTCACCTACCAGCTCAGCATGTTGACTATTTTACAAATGATTACTATATTATTATTAGATTAAAAGGAGGTCCACAGTTTGACAAATTGTTTCCTGCGAAGATGAATTTGGTTTGCTGCTCTGCGTTCATTTTGTGCACTCTTTAGGCTAATTAGACAGGGACCTGCAGTTGAACATGGAATCCGAACCACTCATAAACATCCATGTCCCGTCCAGGATTCGACTGTGGCCAATTGGCCATCAGGCCGTCCTATGGTAATAGAGGAAAGATTATTGCCGCAAGATATGAATTTTATGAATGATTGCCCAAGTTTGAGTTTCAAAACTTGCAGCGACTTGATAGCCAATTGGATAGCTCTATGGTCTTTGGTGTCACAGGTTTCGGGTTCCTGGTGGTAGCATGGATGTTTGTCGGTGGTTAGGAATTCACGTTAACTGGAGGTCCTGGTCTAATTAGCCCTCTTGTGCACAAAATAACCGTAGAGCAACAAGCCAAACCAGATCAATAAAGCTTGGAATACTTAATCTGGCAGTCCTGGCTAGCTTGTGCGAGAATTCTATGACTGGTGCTGTCGTAACCACAGAATTTACTCGCTTACCAAAAAAGTTGTTGAATATATTACTAGATCTAATCAAACTGGGGACCTTTTGGAGTGTGCTTTATCAAAACATGCTGAATTTTAAAAAGTTATAAAAATAATCTTCAATAAGTAATTGAATTTTCTTTTATTACACGTTTTCATTATACTGTTGTAACCTTTTTTTTCTTGATGTGCCACTGCAGTTTGTATCATGTATATCCTATTATGCTCACTCTTCTCGTTTGTTGTTTCTTGAGAAATGAATTTGACGTCTTTACCTTTCTCGCTATATATATATATTTATATGAACTAAGTAAAAATATTGCTTAAAATATTGAATGTTAAAAAGTACACATGCAAAGTTATTTTCAAAAATATAATTCAGTTACATTATAAGGTTTTTTATTAGTTTTCGAAATTTTTTTCAGATTTGAAAAATAAGCTGAAAATATTTAATTTGGAAAGAATTAGCATACTTATTTAAAAACATGTTTACGCACAATAGTTATTTTCCAGCATATGTTTTAAAACGAATACAAAACTTTTCACTATTACAAAAAAGCACATTTTCTTCTGAAAACTCTATGAACTGTTTATTGAATTGTGAATGACGAAATTATATATATTTACAAAAAAAAAAAAAAAAAAAAAAAAAAAAAAATCCAAGCAAATTACAGTCGTAAGAGTTAGAGATCTGCATTAATAACTAGACGAAAAATTTCAAACTACTTTTAAGAGAAGTGTGTCTAGAAGTCAAGGATTCATAGTCAACAGACTGCATGTTTTCAATAAGTCATTTATGTAAATAAAATTTGTCTTCGTTATTCAAAAGAAGCTCGTGTTATTTATTAAGGTTGTCTGTAAAAAATAGAAGATCTCCGTGACATCTTTTTATCAATGGAGAGAATCTGCATAGTTAATTATGTAGTAGGAAACCGAACATTCTTCAATGATGTGTTCTCAGTTAAGAAAGTGAAGAACTTCATCATATAATTAGTATGTAAAGAAAACAAATTAAACTTGCTTTTTCAATTATCGGTCTATAATTAAAAGAGTTCGAATTTATCCTTTAAATAGAATTTTTTCGGAATATTTCGATTTAATTTTTAACATTGCTGAACGTTTTATTAATTTGGTCCGCTTACCAGTTAAACATGTTGACTTTTTAATAAATGATTATTACAGATTGATAGGAGCTCCACATTCTGACAAAATGTCTTCTATAATGATGGATTTGGTTTGGCGCTCTGCGGTCATTTTGTGCACGCATTAGGTTAATTAGATCGGGACCTACAATTTAAAGTGGATTCTGAACCACTAACAAATATCCATACCACCGCTAGGATTCCAGCCCGAAACCTGTGCTACCAATGGTCAGAGCCTAACCAATTGGTCATCAGGTCGCCCTATGACGATGGATGTGGTTTGTTGCTCTGCGTTCATTTTGTGCACACATTAGGCTAATTAGACCGGAGCCTACAGTTTTAACGTGGATTCCGAAACACTAATAAACAAACATGCCACGGCCAGGATTCGAACCTGAAGCCTGTGGTACCAATGACCAAACTCTAGCCAATTGGCCATAAGACAGCCCTATATGATAGAAGAAAGAGCATTGTCTCAAGATATGAATTTTACGAATAATCACCTACGTTTGAGTTTCAATAAAGCTTGGACTGGCCTGATGGTCAATTAGCTAGCTCTCTGGCCTTTGGTGCCACTGACTTCAGGTGCGAATCCTGAAGGTGGCATAGATGTTTGTTGTTGCTTCAGACTCCACGTTAAACTGTAGGTTCCGCTGTAGTTAGCCCTCGTGGGCATAAAATGACCGTAGAACGACAAACCAAACAAAATCAATAAAGCTTGGGATACGTAATATGGCAGTCCTAGTTACAATAACGCATGGACTTCATTGTTAGAGTATTCTATGAGGAATGCTGTCATCATCACAGAATCTACTCGTTTACCAAAAAAATGACTGTTGAATATGTTACTAGATCTAATCTAACTGTGGACCTCTTGCAGTATGCTTTATTAAAGAATGGTGAATTTTAAAAAGTTATAAAAAGAAATTTTAATATGCATTCGAATTTTCCTTTTATTAAAGTTTTGTTAAAAGTCTATTTTCTGTTTTAATTTGATCTTGAAAGTCTATTTTTAACGTTAAAATAATTAATTTGATTTCATTAGTAATATATCAGTTTGTAGCAGAGCCAGCATATTTCAAGTAACAAACACGAATATGTGTAAGTGTTTCTTTAGTGAGGTTTCTAATAAATCAATTACTTTTTTATGCACTACTTTTTCCCCTGTTGTGCAGATGGATTTTGCTACAAATCTATTATATTACAGACAAATAGTGTCAATGATCCACTATTAAGGATACATTAAAAATTTTTAAAAAGATTTGAAAATTATTTCAACGGAAGTTTTAGTTAAAACAAAATTAAAATTATTAAAAAATTATATTAAAAATCAAGAGTCATTAATTCAGTGTAAAATTTAGTATTTTATGAATAATAAACGAATAAATTATTTTTCTTCAATGTGATTAATAGTTTCATCCGAAAAAGTATAATCACTTTGAGTAAACCAAACAAAGTCTAAAATAATAATGATTATTTTTAAATTCAATTTATTCTGTCTAAATTATCCTTGAACTGTCAAATTAGGTCTTCGCCTTTATTACAGGCAATCAAACATCGATACATTACGAAATAAAAGAATGAAAAACAAAATATCAATTCTTGTACGTTTCTGATTAGTTGTCAGTTAAATTGAAATTGTTTTATTACAACAGCTCGTTATTATAAAAGTAATAATATTTTATTTCATGAATACAGGATAAGTATTTCAATTAAAAGAGATAAAGTGGGTCAATATCAAGCAAAAAAAGTATAGCATCTGATTTTTTTTTCTGTTTTTTTTTGTTTTTTTTTTTTTTTTCCCCCTTTTCTTTTTTCTTTTTCTTTTTATTACAGGAAGACTCAATTCGAAGATTACGTTTATTCTTTAAACCGCAACAAGTAACACCCCGGATAACTTCAACTTGGGCATGAATCGATTTGTTTTATAATAAGTACTTCCTATATGAATCAATATAAGTATTTTTTAGAAATCGTAGCTAGCGCTCTGGCGCTCGGTACCACAGGTTTCTGAGTTCGAGTCCCGGCGGTGTCATGGATTTTTGTAGGGGTTCGGAATCTACTTTAAACCGTAGGTCCCGGTCCTAATAGGATCGTAAAGCGTTGCGGGGGGTATTGTTACTCCGCGCCCGTAACTTATCTTCAAGCTGCACGCACCTCCTGGGTAGTGCTAAGTGAGTAACGTCAGGGCAGAGCTTGCCTTACAGTATAAAAGACAACTGTTAAGTGTTTGCCAGTTACATTAGAAAAAAATATTTTAAAAATCTCATATATTTGTCTTTATACTTAACAGAAAAATATTCATTTTACACTTTATATTTTTTTGCATATTTTTGTGTAAAATATCAATGGATATTGTTTTCCACTTGTGTACGCCACATACAGGAAACCAAAGGGTAATTAGAGGACTGGGAGGACTTTTTAGCGAGTAGCTGCCCCGCATTTACGTGTCATAGAGAAGGAAACTTGGAAAACTACTTCCAATCAGATTAATTATCGATACGAGATTATTTACACACGCTGTCAAAATCGCCATCGAGTCTCCTTATTTCTGAAAGCAGTGATTGCAACGAAATAACCCAGTGGCTGCTACTATTCAATCTCGTACTCACTGGACTACGTGTCAAAAATTAGAAAATATTGATGTGCTGTTATTGTTATGACTAATCCTCAGTGTATGATAGTGCGAGATGGACACTAATGAGTAAAACTACTCATGTATAGAGGGAAAGGGTGAAGCTTCTGTTGAGATGGAGCAGCCATAGGTAGAAATCTGACTTGGCTCTGAGTCGCTGAAAAAGGAGTGCAGTGCCTTCCGGGAGGACTTTTAGGGGAACTATTTAACTTTTGCGTATCATAATAGAGAAAAACCAGAAAACTCCCACCACGTAGTATGACAAACGAGGCAAAACGTTGAACATTACAAATGCCATCGAGGCTCCACGTTTTTTTAAACATACCATACATGTCACATAAGAATATTTCGGGAAAACTCAAACTAGGCCATTTAATTGTCAATGCGAGAACTTCACACAAACTCTAACAACCGCCACACGGCCTGATGGCCAATTGACTGGCGCAATGGCCTTTGGTATATAGGCTCCAGGTTCGAATCCTGAAGGTGGCATGGATGTTTGTAAGGGGTTCGGAATCCACGTTAAACTGTAGGTCCCAGTATAATTAGCCTAAAGTGTGCACAAAAGGACCGTAGAGCGACAAGCAATACCAAAACCTAACAATCGCATCAGATCTCTTCTTCTATAAAGCATAACAAATGACAGAAATTCGCCTTCTTGCACGCTAGTCTGCGTATTTTACCTTTATGACAACAAACTCTAAATCTGTTTGAATAATTTCGATATTTGATTTCCATAAACAGAGAGTTTGAAGATAAAACGTTCAATGCATAGAATAATTTTGCTGCGCTGTTTAACAAAGAAAGTCGGTAATTGAGCTGAATGAATGATGCATGCTGAAAATATATTCCAAATACAGTGTCCAAATTTTAACCTATGTTCTGCCATGACTGAAGGCCTCTCTACTATGGTTAACTGGAGCCATCAAACATGAGTAAATTTCAAATAAATTTAGGACGTGAGGACTGATGGCCGAGTGTCTAGCGCTCTGGCGCTCGATACCACAAGTTTCGGTTTCGAGTACCTGTGGTGACGTGGATGTTTGTAGTGGTTCGGTATCAACCTTAAACCGTAGATCCGTCTCAACAATAACTAATTTCTTTTCTTTTAATCATAATTTTGGCACGAATCCTGGTGGTGAAAGGGATATTTGTCTGTGGTTCAAGTCTGGTTTGGGTTGTCGCTCTACTGTCATTTTTTGCACACTTTAGGCTAATTAGACAGGGACCTGCATTTTGACGTGGATTCCGAAGCACTCACAAACACCCATGCCACAGCCAAGATTGAAACCTCAAGTAATTATGTACCGAAGGTCAGAGTGCTAGCCAATAGGCCCTCAAACCGCTGTTTGTGGTTCATATTCTGTTTTAAACTGTATAGATCACAGTCTAATGAGCTATATTTGCACAAAATGACGATAAACCAAACCATTTGATCATGATTTTCATAATTTTGTTATTCTCCAAAACAACCAACAAATTATCAACCTTAATTTGATGTCGTTCTATATATATTAGCAGACACGTTTTGAAGAATTCCGGCAGCAAAGGCGTCGCCTCATTATAGATGTAATAAAAATTTTAATTCCTTACAGAAATGCCGCAAGAGCGCAAGGAATGGGTGCTATCGGCCTTGGCCTAATAACAATCAGGTCTATGACGTTCGTTTCAAGTCTCTATACAAGTAAAAAATAAGTTGAAGGAAAAAAAATTTGTACTTTATGAGCAAAGAAAATCCACATACAATGGCATGAATTGAAAAGTCTGGCAAAACCACATCAATGAACTCATCTTTTAAGAACGTTTTAAATACTTGTTATTCACCTTGTATTACTTTATAAGAAATGCAGTAATATAAGTATTGTAATGAAGCTACTTAGAATTTTGGCAGCATTCAATCTAGTTCAAACACGCAATATTAACAAAAAATAAAGGCACCCTTGGCATTCAAATGGTGTAAATGAGAATTAAATTGGAAATTCCATTTTCTTAGATTCTCATTTGCTTACCTATCTATGGTAATGGTATATTTTTACTTACGTAATAGATATATAGTAAAATATTTGACCTTCCCTTAACCTATGTCTGTCCGTTAAATTAATTTTAATTATAAGATAACAGTTATGGCTATGTATTTGGAAGATTATGTAATTATAATTCCTATTTCGATTCAAGAATTTTTTATGTTAATTATTTTAAAGAAGAAATAGATTTGATAAAATTTCAACAACCTTACCATTAGTAAAATTTTGCAGGTTTCTTATAACGAAGTATAATTAATCTCATTGAAAGAAGCAATTAATTAATTAATTTTCTTAAGTTATACATAATTAATCAAATTAATTTTTTCAATCTAAAACTTTTAAGTTGCACAGTAATTTACTATTTCAAGTTTGAGTCCCGGCGGTGCCATATATATTGGCAGTGATTCAAAATGCACTCTAAACCGTAGATCTCACTCTGATATCGTAAATCAACCGTAGATCTCACTCTGATATCGTAAATCAACCGTAGATCTCACTCTGATATCGTAAATCAACCGTAGATCTCACTCTGATATCGTAAATCAACCGTAGATCTCACTCTGACTGTTAGACGTAGGACTGACAACCTTACTTCGTCAGAGAAAACATCTCCTGTCTCGAAATCTGCCAGTAGATAGACGGCCTTGTCGGGTGGGGGATGGGCCATGGGGTTGTTGCGCCTTGTTTGTTTTGTCTTTTTTTGCTGGTTAGGGTTTTTAATTTTAGGGGCCTGATGACCGAGTGACTAGCTCTCTGGGGCTCGGTGCCATGGATGATTGTAATAATTCCGAATCCACTTTAAACCGTATGTCCTGGTCTAATATGACTGTTGGACGTAAGGCTGGCAACCCCATCCGGCCTTGGCCTAACATGGGGATGTTGCGCCACTGATGATGATGACGATGAGTAATTTAATAATTTATGTTTTATATAATGTTTACATAAAAATTTTCATAAAAACTTCGTCTTTTTTTAATGGTTAAGGTTGTCAACCCTACAATTAGACCTACAACTCTCTACAGTCGTATTAGAAAAATCTTCATAAAAATTTTCCTTTTTTTAATTTGGAAGATTTTTATATGCTTTTAATTAACAGGCAAATAGCTTGTTTTCAGTATTATTTAATTAACATAAAAAAGCTCAAAGCTTAAACATTTAATTAATTTTAATTTTACGATTTTGTTAAATTTTCCAATTAAAATATTTTAAAAGTTAATCATATTTAGTGATAAATTTGTATTAAAAGAAAAAAAAAGTTAGATAACTAAACAAAAAAAAAAGTGACAGTTTTAAATTAGTCATATAGTTTTATTTAGCTTTTGTTCAGTGTTGATGTTATCTAAATTTAAGTCAGTGCAGCATATTTTTTCTGATTTATTTAGTTTTGTTGAAGGTTTCTAGTTAAATGGTGATTTCTAAAAAGTACATTGTGTAAAAATAATAAATTTTAAAAACATGACATCTAAATATTCTTAAACAATTAAAGATTAGTTCATGAAAAAAATTTTATGTCAGTTACAACATTATTTTCATGATTCATAATTTAAACCTGCTCACAAACTGTAACAAAAATTTGTTCAATGCTTAAAAATTAAAAAAAAAAAACTTTCTTGCCATTCCAATTAAATCAGTCGAAACAGTTACACAAATTAATTTCAAATGAATGTTCTTCTGCGAAATTCCAAAAATTTTAATGCAGTTTGATTTAAAAAAATTTCATTTCTATTATTTTGAAAAAGAAATTTTTACTGAGCTATCCTTTTGGGTGTGAAGAAAGAAAAATGAAACGTAATATGCCTTTTGGGGCCTGATGGCCTAGTGACTAGTGCTCTGGTGTTCAGCGCCATGGATGTTTGTAGTAGTTCGGAATCCACTTTAAACCGTAGGTCCCGGTCTAATATGGCTTTTGAGCGCTGGGACAACCCTATCCCGTATTTAAAAAGAAAAACAGCTGTCGTCTTTTAATATGCCTGTAGGCAGAGTAATGTTTATAGGCAAAAAAGATTATTGATTTTCAAAACTTTTGCAAACTTTTTTCCATGGTAAAGCGCTTAGAAAAGTTTGTCAGTGCTTAATTCAATTGTAAGTTATAAGATTTTTCTTTCTTTCTAATGCAGCTGGCAAAAACTTAGACAGCTTGGTCGTCTTAAGGCAAGCGCTGCACAGACATTACTCACTTTGCACTACCCAGGGAGAGCGTGTAACTTGAAAATAAGCCACGGACGCGGAGTAACAATGCCTCCACAACGCTCTACGATCCTATTAGACCGGGACCTACGGTTTAAAGTGGATTCCGAACCACTACAAACACCCATGACACCGCCGGGATTCGAACCCGATACCTGTGGTACCGAGCGCCAGAGCCTCGGCCATCAGGCCCCGTATATTATAAGATAGTGGCATGTAATTGATAAACTTTAAGAAGATATGTTGATAAAATAAGCCATTAAATTAATGGACAGATATCTTCATCATTCGAAATATGGAGATAGGAACATAATGTTGCACAGGGAATAATGTTGTCGGAAACAAATTGCAAAAATTGAGGAATTATAACGGCTTCAATACCAATAATACACGATACACGGATGGAAAACGAACATATGCAAAATGCTCAGGTGAGAAACTAAATCTCAAACTGCGCAAAAAAAAATCTGTTGAATATCTTGTAAAACAAATCATACTATAAGCCTTTACTTTTATGCATTGGCAAGCTGTTCAAGTAAGTTCCAATTGATTCTTTAATATCTGAATATCCGTAAAAATAACATTATGAAAATTGTTTTCTTTCTAATGCAGCTGGCAAACACTTAGATTGCGTGGTCATGGATGCCTTAAGGCAATCGCTGCACAGACGTTACTCACTTTGCACTACCCAGGGTGCTTGTAACTTTTAGATAAGTCACGGACGCGGAGTAACAATGCCCTCGCAACGCTCTACGATCCTATTAGACTGGGACCTATGGTTTAAAGTGGATTACGACCACTACAATCATCCATGGCACCGCCGGGAATCGAAACCTATGAAAACCCGAAACCTGTGGTATCGAGCGCCAGAACGCTAGCCACTCGGCCATTCATGCCCACATTATGAAAATTATAATTTAAAAAAAGATATGTTATAAAATTAAGCATAATAAAATAGTTTTTATAAGACATCTTTTTCATCGTGTTTACAAATAATCTAGTATGCGTTAAGATTTCAGCATCGTTTTACTGCTTGGCCATCCGAAACTAGATTCTTTTGGTTTTATATAAAAAATGTTTGGGAATTCCTTCTGGTTGTAGCTCTTTTCTTGGGTTTTGCTTTGTTGTAGAATGAAATGAGTTCTCTAGATTCAACTAGCCATGAAAGGTATTTCGATTCGGCAATGGCAAAAATATTTACTGTACAAATCGTCAGCAGTAATTGAAGTATTGTCGATCCTGATCACCCTCGAATTACGTTCAGTAATATTAAATTGCCTTCAATTTCAAGTTGCAATGTAGTTTTAATATGAGAAAATACACAATTTACTTTTTAAACAAAAGCTTATATCACCATGGGAAAAATCTTTCATTTAAGTAAATTATTGTCATTTTGTTTCCGGATTATAATAATCCATTAAGTTTAATATTCAATCCCAATTATAGTGGAAAAAACCGGGATTATTAATTACTTTTGCAAAAGTTTATTTCCGTTTTTACTCATCTTTCAAATTCTTAACTGAGGTTTTGTTTGCTGCTCTATGGTCATTTTCTTGCACACTTTTGGCTAATTAGATCGGGATCTAAGGTTTAACGGGGATTCCGAACCACTCACAAACATATATGCCATCGGCAAGATTCGAACATGAAATCTGTGGTAAAAAAGGCTAGAGCGCTAGCCAATTGCCTATCAGGCCACCAAATTCGTAGTCAAATTTCTGATGGCCAGTTGGCTTGCTCCCTGCCTTTGGTACCACAGGTTTCCGGTTCGAAAACTGGCGGTGGCATGGATATTGGTTAGCAGTTCGGAATCTACGTTAAACCATAGATTCCGGTCTAATTGGCCTAAAGTGTGCACAAAACGACCGTAGAGCTACAAACCAAGCCACTAGACAATGAATTAGTGTAGTTGTATTCTCATAGGTTTACTTCTGAAGGGGCCTGATGGCTGAGTGACTAGCAGTCTGGCGCTCGGTACCTTCGGGTTCGATTCCCAGAGGGGTGCCATGGATATTTGTAATGATTCAGAATCCCCTTTAAACCATAGGTCCTGGTCTAATAGGATCGTAGAGCGTTGTGAGGGTAGTGTTACTCGCGTCCGTAGCATATCTTCTGACCGTAGAGCGACAAACCAAATCAAATTCGTAATAGATAATGCAAATGAATTTCTTTATCTAAGCAGAATATATTTTAATAAAAGAACTGTGAAATGTCCCAACATTAAAAATTATCACTTTTCATGTTTTTTTTTTTTTTTTTTTTTGCAATTGGTTTTTTAAAAAAAACAATCTTAAAGTTTGTAGTCGAAATGGAATAATTATACCTGTTATAAAACATAGTAACTTTATTCTGGAGGGTTCAAATGATTTCTTCATTATCGAATGTTACATAAAGCGAAGAAAGAGATCTGTGGTTCAATGTTCTGGGTCGATGGATTGCAACCTTCGAGGCTTTGGCAATCTTTAGCAATCTTTTAAAAGCATCGCGATACGTGAAGGAAATGTTGCAATCTAAAAGTATTTCCCTTTCTTTCATAGCATTATTTTTAAAATGAATCATCATACACGACACGCTTTTTTTTACAAATTTATTACTACTACTATTTATTATTTTTACTATTTGAAGCATATGTTTTTTTACTACTCACAATTGATATTCTATTTATTACTTATAGAGATCGGAAAATCGTATTTATTTATATCAAAATAAAAATTATGAATAGAAATTATTTTTTAAAATTATTTCCAATGCCAAGAGAAGGAGGGATCTCTTATAGGATCAAAGCAGTGTAAAACACACACAAGTAAAAAAAAAACAATAAGAGAACAAAGTCAATGTCTCATCATCAAAGTTCTGGCTCTTCAATATATTTTCATCTCGAAGTCCCCATCATGATATATGGTGTCTGTGCATTGCATGTCTGTGTACGACTGTTGGGCAAGCCATATTTCCCACAGAGCGGGCGATTTGGACTATCGAAAATGCCCAATAGGGTGCAGATGGCTTGCCCAACAGTAGTAGCCCACCCACAAGTCTCAACATCGTAGCTGGCAAGGGAATGTTGAATCTCAACTCTCGTAGATTGGGACATGTCGCCCGCATTCCGTTGTAAGACACTCAGCCTACACGAAGGTGATCATTCTTGGTTTATTTTGGTTTGGTTTGTCGCTCTACGGGCATCTTGTGCACACTTTGGGCTAAACAGACCGGGATCTACAGTTTAACGCGGATTCCGAACCACTAACAAACATCCATGCCACCGCCAGGATTCGAACCTGAAGCCTGGGATACCAATGATCCAAAGCGCTAGCCACTTGACCACCAGGCCGCTGATCACTCTTAGAGCGTTACTCCATGCCTATAGTAGTAAATCTTTTAGCCGCCTAAGACATTACTAGGGTGCATCACGGGAGTACCACCTACTGTCGCACCCACTGAATAGAAATTATGAAAATGGAGATATTTATTCTTAGTGTACCCCTTTAAAAAAATTTTGGGTGGAGGAGCATGAGAGGGGAATTAAACATCATAATGGACCTGAATGGCCAAGTGACTAGCTCTCGGTATTACAGGTTTTGGGTTTGAGTTCCGGCGGTGTCATGATTGTTTGTAGTGGTTCCGAATCCACTTTAAAAATTCGTAAGCCGTTAAGCCGCAGATCCCTGACTAATATGAATATAGTGCATTGAGCGTAGGGTTGACAACTCTATCCCGTAAAAAAGTCAGCGTCACGGAGCCAAGTCAAATTTTTACCTACGGGGTGCTCTATCATAACAGAAGCTGCTGAGACTATATCATGATACTATACTCGTTCGTGGGCTTGGTCTGGATGTCTACTAAGTGGGGATAAGAAAAAACATAACAACAAGCATTATAATTTTGTTGGAAATTAAATCATTTCACATTTTAATATTTAAATGAACATTGCATATTTTATCTTGGGAGATAAGTCCTGAATCTGCAATTTGTCAACAGAGAAGGCATATGATTAACAGAAAAACTCCGAAAGGAATTATTGTTTTACTCAAGCTTTATGGTTAAATATTGAAACTTGTTTATGTTTACATAATTATTGTATAATTAATTACAAATAAAATTTAAAATATTTCGAAAGACTTAAAAAAAAAAATTAATTATTTCTGTTCATTTTAAAATTGTTGAATTGTTTAAAATTAATCTGTTCATTTTAAATTATTTTCATTTTAAAATTGTGGAAAAAATAGATTCCTGAATAAATACTACAATACATTTTAAATAATTCTACACGACATTTTAAAAAAGAGTAAAGTCAGTCAGGTGCATACAATTAACAAGCAGTTAATAGGGAGTTTTTGCATACCGTAAGTTTGTTACCGTAGGACGTCCGTTAGCATTTTTCTCCCTCCAGCGCGTGCTCAGTTTCCTATGAGCATGCGCGCTAGGGAGAAAATGCTAACGGACGTCCTACGGTAACAAACTTACGGTATGCAAAAACTCCCTAATAATAGGAATGCAGAAACACGTTGGAAAGTGTGTAAACTATAAAACCTAGTTGGAAAAACGTGAAAAAGATAAAAGATTACGAATGCTGACAGCTTCATGTGTAGAATAAGAGGTTACTAGCATCCATAATGTGTTTTACGTTTCCACGTTATTTTCTGTTTTACAATCTGTTCACTTTCTAACATGTTTCTTCATTCCCATTTTTAATTGCTACAAAAAATGGCATCATAATTTGGCCTATTTACTTAAAATACGGAAAAATTTCCTTTCTCCTAAATTTTATTTATAACACTCAGTGAAATCTTCCTTCAGTATGTTTTTTAAAAAGAAATTTTTTTCTTTTAATGCAAGTATTAATTTGATTTATTTGAAGATAAGCAATATGTGGCAGCAAATTCTTTCGTAATGTTAAGGTTAACTACAGTTAAGTTCCTTGTTTTCTTTTTAATGCATTTATATATTTAACACAAAAAGGGGAAAATGTACAGCCTCGTGTGTATTTGAGATAATTAAAGATTTAAATTGATAGTTCGTTTGAACTACTTGATGCCAATTTCCCATTCATTTTCTATAATTTTGCAAAAAGGCATGGAACTTCAAAAAGTAAAATATTCTATATTTAACTTATATTGCATTCTCTCATAAGTATGTGTTAAAATTATACCTTTTTTAATTAATTATAATTTTTTACACTTTATATCGATTTGTTGATCCTTATTTATCATAAATCTGAATCTCAGAAGTGATTCTCTAATCGACTATTTCTTAATTCGTATAAAAATGTTTGGAAAATTGTGTTCAACTATTATAAGGTAAACTGAAGTGAATGGAAATCACTGTAGAAAATACTTTTGAAATCTTTTAATTTAAAAATATATATAGTCATTGTTTTATAGATCAGTGTATGACAAAATTTTTCCAATGTAGTTTTATTACTTTTTTCTATATTCTTCAGCAATGGTGCGACAGTCACACGGTGGGCCAAGGTCTTCTGCCTATTCGTAGAAGGAAATAACTATAGTATTCTTTGTACGGGGTATGGTTGTCAGCCTTACGCCCAACAGTCCGGGATATTAGACTGGGACCTACGGCTTAAAGTGGATTTTAAACTACTACAAACATGGTACCGCCGGAACTCGAACTACAAACCAGTGGTGCCGAAAGCCAGAGCGATGGTCGCATGGAATTCAGGTCCCTTTTTCAATATTAGACTATTATTTTTCAAAATTAAATCAAAATTAATAAGTACATTCGAATTTCATTACTGTTCATAAATTCAAAGGCACATTGTTACATCTCTCTTCTTGAATCCAATGGAGGCAATTTCTTACCTGGAGATTTATTATCCATTTCATAAGCGATGGGATTTTGTTTCTTTTTATTTGTCGAGTTTTGTGCAAATACTCTCGGTTCTGAAGTTCAATGTGGTAATCAACAGATCAGCGATGGCCTGAATAGCCGAATGTCTAGAACTTTGGCGCTAGGTGCCATAGATTTCGGAGAGAGATACGGCGGTGCCATGGATGTTCGTAGTAGTTCGACATCCACTTTAAACCCTATGTCCCGGTTTAATATGAACGTAGAGCATTGTCTTGAACGTTGTCTTGAGTCTTCAACCCTCGTGGTTTCTCGCTAAAATGAAGCTGCATATTACCCTTAACTATGGCCCAGTCTCCTGCAACAAGGTTTATTAGACATGATGTATGTTTTCCTGCACCAGGGGTATATTTAACAACAACAACATAGATCACTGCTAGACCATATCGCAAACTATCAATTTGGTGTCACAAAGTTTACACGAAGATAATCAGTGGTTATTATGACAGTCTCGCATTGATAATTGTACTGCCTGATAGAAGTTTTCTGTTTTCTACATACATTAAGCAAATTCAGAATATTTACCAACTAACCCTCTAAGGAAAGTAATAGCTCCTTTCTTAACCCATCAAAGATTATTTGGTGCACGTGGTCCCTGACAGAGAAAACAAGTGATATGAAAAAAAATTTTTATGTCAATTCCTACTTTTTTTTCACATTGCAGAAAGTCCTTTATAAATAATTTTCATTCATTTTTTTAAGTTTATCTGGCCCCATCTATTGGTACATATATGCAACTCAAATCTAAAAAAAACTTAAATTAATGAATTAAATTTAATTACTGAGTTAATATTTGAAAAAACTGTATTAATATCGAGTGTCATCCACTACAAGTTTAAAAAACTGTATTTGAAGTTGAGTGCACGAATAAAAAGTATTTTATTAACGATTGAAAATTTGGACAAGATATATATAGGGAGAGTGTGAGCTAATAGAAGGAATTGAAAAATATTATCATAGATATACAGCGAATAATTTCTAATCATTAAAGGGGCGCGGTCAGTACATGGGTGGATGATTACTTGACAACGCTGTAGGTCTTGGCATGAAAATTATTCATATATGTGGATAAAAGGTTATGTAAAAAAAGTTAAGTTTTAGTTTCAAATCTGCGCCTTAACCGAAGCTGAAACATATAAATTTTTAAGCATTTAGATTTTTATCTATTACTTTCTTTACAAGCCGGTTTCAATTTATCACACCGCTGATAACAATCTAAAAAAGAAATTTACATTACTTAGTAAAAGCGTTTGATTTAAGAGGAATGTTTGACAGAAATCCACCTTTCAGTGTAGTATGTAATCCTATTATGCATCCAGAAAAATGTTTACTTCCGCCAGATTAAAGAATTGATATCATAATTAAAAATAATTATATATTAGAAAGACCAGTTCAGTTACTCTGAATGAATAAGGAATATTTATGGTAAATTAAAATTAAAATTGCATTTACATTAAAGATTAATGTATAGTTTTTAATCCTTTGATTATACTTTTAATCTTTAATTTATAATAATAATTTAAATAGTTCTGAAATATAATAGCTATTCTGTTTCTTATGATAAAAATTGCTCAGCATGCATATATATATACACTATAACTATTTTTTTAAATAGGATGTTGTTCAGATTTGCGCTTTAGAATATTTATTTTATGTACTTGATGTGTAAAAAAAATTTGTTACTCTTTATTTTAAGAAACCTTAATTTTGAACATTTAACGGTAATTTATAAAAGCTTCTTTTTTATGATGGTATAATTACTTTAAAAGATATATAGAAAATTTCTAGTATAAAAAATTTTTACAATGCATGATGCTTTTTGTATAGTTTATCATCATCATTGGCGCAAAAAGCCCCATGGTGGGCTAAGTCCGTCTGGCTGGTGGCAGATTCCGAGACAGGAGATGTTTTTTTTTTTTTTGTTTTTTACGGGGAAGGGCTGTGAGCCCTATGCCCAACGCTGTCCAGTCATATTAGACAGCGAAGTATGGCTTTAAGTGGATTCCGGAGAACTACAAGTATCTATGCCACCGCCGACACTCGAATCCGAAACCTGTGTCATTGAGCGGCAGCACTCTAGTAACTCTACCATCAGACCCCTCTATAGCTTATACCCTCTAAATAATGTAAGATTGAAATTAATCGTCTTCTTTTCATCAAACCAAATAAAGGGAAACCCTTATGTTGCGAAAGGGCTTCTATTTCCACAGTTTAAATTGTAGTGTATGCCTGTAGAAAAATTCTGTTGAGTTTATTAACTGTCTGTTGGGCATTCGAAACATCACAATTGAGACACAAATCTAAAATTAAAAATAAAATAACTGATCTTAATACTGCTTTAGCGCGACTTGTAACCCAGTGTTAACACGTGCAGATGAATTTTGATTCGAATCTGTTGGCGGCTGCCGGTACTGTCACTGATTTCTGATTAGCAATTTAAATATGAGTCAGAGTCCATTGACATTGAAGCTGGCCGATGAGAGCTTTCGGGTTTTCAATAGCACGCATATGCTCTCTGTAAGTCTTTCTGGTAGGCGATGGCTTTCTTTCATTATTTATGGTATATAAATGATACAAAAAGGCCACTGATAGCAAAAAAACTTAAATTAGTAATTTAATTAAAAGTTGATAGCAAAAAAACCTTAACAGAATCTACTTAACTACTGATAGGAAAAAACTTAAATTAATAATTTAATTAAAAGTAATAAATTTTTTTATGTGAAAACTATTTCTGAAATAGCACACCATTCCCATTATTCGTGAAGCACTTGACTAAGTGAAATTCACGGCGGTTGGTAAGTGTAACTATCTGGAATGATAAAACAAGCAAAATAATATTCATTATCATACCTATCAAATTAAGTATTGCATATTACAATTATAGAGCAAACTATAAGTAGCGCATTGGACATCCAAACAGGGAACTAAACTCGATGCCTGATAAGTAACATAAGTTAGAATTTCCTGTGCTATGAGGGTAGGATTTCACAGTATACTGAAATAAAAAGCCAGCTAACCGAAACGTGAGTGGCCAGACCACCTACCTTCTAATTAGCTGATATTGTCATCAACATCATCATCATTAATAGCACTACAGCCCAGAGTGCGCCAAGTCTTTCCTTTTAAGAGATTTCCATGCATTCCTCTGGATCCTGGAATTCTTGACTCCTAGTACAGCAAAATCCTTTTCAACTGCATCTATCCAGCGTAACTTGGGTTGTCCTCTTCCTCTTTGTCACTGTGTCTTTGTCAAATAGCTGCTGTCATTCTACGATATGAGATTTTAATAGCATGTGAAATATGTATACTTGAACTATGAAGGAAGAGAAAGGTATCAAAATCCTACATGTTATCCCTAGATATTACTAAATTCTTGGAGGTATCTGTTCTGGATATCTTGCCTCTTTAAGATTATCCAACTACCTCTTATCGAATTACAGGCTTCAGGTGCGAATCCGGGCGATTGCATAAATGTTTATGAGTGGTTGCAATGCAAGTTAAACTGTAGGTCCCGGTCTAATTAGCTTAAAGTGTGCACAAAATGACCATAGAGCGACAAACCAAACCAAACCAAATCTTATCCAATTTGAAAAAAACCCGACATTAATAATTTACGCAATAATTATATATAACAAGAAGTATATTTTTGAAGAACAAAAAAGAAAAAAAGATGAAACAAAAGTTAAGAAAATTGATTCGTTTTAAAAATAAAATAAAACATAATTAAAATTATTATTTACAAGTATTATCAACTTCGATTTTCTTTAAAAATTTGCGAATTAACTAAATGAAAGTATTTTTTTATCATTTTTCGCATTTACTGTTAAAATAAATCTAAAATTCGTCAAACATACTTAAAATAAGCGTCTCAAAAATTTATTATGTTTTCAAGGACTCGACCTATTTTTAGAATGTTTCTCTTCATTAATTCATTTAAGTACTCAGCCGTAAATCGTTCCGCTCATGCGATTTCGGAAAGGGGATGGGTACTTAGGAAGATTCGGATCCGGGATGAGTTGCCGATTTTTCTTTTTTTACTACAGTAATAACTTTCAGAAAAGATGATATTTTTCATCGAACGACGACAATTAGGATTCGCCTTTTGTCGAAAATAAATTAGGAATATTCTTCGCCTGAAGAAAGTAGTTTGATTTATGGGTGGAAGATCTCTTTGGTCACGTCCTAGTGCCTCTTTAGCACCTCGTTTCGTATCACGCTTCGGGAAATTTATTCCAGTTATTACTGTTAACTTCGGCGTTCTTCTTTAGTGTACCATAAAAACTTACTTCGGGTTGTGAGAGTTTGGAACTGGCAGTCCATCCATGAAATTGCATGGAGAAGGAGAAGATTGTGTATGAAAAAAAAATAGAAATTATGAGAAAGTAGAATATGTCACTGTAAAAATAATTCAATTAGAGTTAAATCATTTTTAGTATATTAAATTAATTAATATTAAATTAGATATACTACTTCATTTTTTTTACATATGAGAGACCTCTTGTTCTACATACTAAACGCCCAGGACAAATTAAAAATTGTTACAAATCACACAAGAAAATTAAATAGTGTGCATATTGTTGTTGTTCTAATGCAGCTGGCAATGCAGAGATAGTTCATTTTTATAGCATAAGCAAGGGCTGCACAGCTGTTTCTCATTTAGCACTACCCAGAGAGCACGTGTTGCTTGGAGATTGCTACGGACGCAAGTAACACGACTCCTAGTACGCTCTACGAGCATATTAGACCGGGATATACGGTTTAAAGTGGATTCCGAACCACTACAAAAATCCATGCCACGCAGGGACTCAAACTCGAAACCTGGGGTTCAGACCGCTAGCCACTTGGCCATCAGACATCACAGCATATGTATGGTATGATGCCTGATGGCGAATTCTGATGGCTAACTTGACGATGGCCAACCCTCGCCTGATTCTTGCTGATATGGTATAGCAGATCTAATGGCGTATGAATAAGGTGCAAGATGTTCAAATTGCCACAGGCCCCGGCCCCGAACAGAGAGGCTATGAGTACAGGAAAGGCCTGAAATTTATTAATTTAAATGACACTGAATTATTGGAAAAGATTAAAGAATTTGTTGATGTATGTAAAAAGGATATATCTGTCTCGTTTACCAAGAAAATTCACAATTTTCTCTCCACTTTTACATGTGAAATTAAAGAGTCTTCTTCCCTTATGGAAGAGTTTTCTAGCATAGAGTGAGTTTACTTCTAGCATCTAGCATGAAATTCTAGTATTGAGTTTACTTCGTTTCGTAGATTTACATCGGTTGATTGTCACAACTTGTACAACTGTCATTTTTGCAATAAATATTCTTTAATTTAAGGATTTATCGGTTAACTTTTTTATATTAGAGAGTTTTTGCGTACCGTACGTTAGTTACCGTAGGACGTCCGTTAGCTTTTTCTCCCTAGCGCGCATGCTCAGTTTCCTGTGAGCATGCGCGCTAGGGAGAAAAAGCTAACGGACGTCCTACGGTAACTAACGTACGGTACGCAAAAACTCTCTATTGTTTACATTAAAAAAAATAATTTTCACTAATATATATTGATATATAATTGGGATCTCTTCATAGATAGATACATAGACATAGATATAGATAGTAAATACATATAGATATATATATATATAGATAGAAATAGATATAGATAGTAAATACATAGATAGAGATAGATATAGATAGTAAATACATAGATAGAGATAGATAGGAATTCATTTTTCTAAAAGATATTTCCAGAAGAGAATTTATTCCAAAACATAGAAAACCAACAAGTTTCACACATAGAAATGATATTTCCTCTCAAAAGTTGGCAACAACCCATATCAATAGCAAATGATTTAAAATCAAGTTTTTGGCATTAAAAGCAACATTTTATGAAATTTAGGATTACAAATAAAATAACTGTTACAATAATAAAAAAAAAAAAAAAAACACTAAACTTATTTTAATATAAGCATAATATTTATTAATAAATAATAGACATTCTTCTTTTATTAAAAGGCATTAATAGTTATCAAATAATTTGAGAATTAATACGAATATTACTCATGCATTAGAAGAAATTCTATCAAATGCTATCCACATATGATATTCAAAAGTTATTTAGGAAAAAACATAAATATTATGTTGCTATAAATTCTCTAACACTATATATTGTCCAAATTCTTTCGATTCCAAAGACATAATTGACCCTTGGTTCAAAACGATGATTTATGGCAACTATTTCCTCAAATCATCTCAACTC